>OY978223.1:4746225-5064181 GCA_963854785.1 Vaccinium vitis-idaea | reverse complement strand
TACCAAATTACCCTTACATCATGAGTCACTTTTCCCCATATGAAAGGCAATTTGATACTTTCAAGTGAATAAAGACAAAAGAAAAGGAGTGTTTGGGGGATAAAAGGAGGTTTGAAAAATGAAAATCATTTCCCTTTGAAAATAATACATCGTTAATTTGTAATAATATCAAATCTTGAAGGGAAGAGAACACTTAGATTTTATGCACACTTAAAATAAGTTTGGCACGCTGTAAATATTTTTTTTGCATATCGAAAGTAGCAAGGGTATTTGTCAAGGTGCTTTGAATAGACTACTGCACATTTCTTCTGAAAGTACGCATTTAATATGTGACAAATTTAACCATATGCCCATGAGAATTGGGAGAGGGTGTTGTCCAGATAGCATGCATGTTGTTTTCATCCGAATTGTCTGTGCTCAGTGATTAACGTCCTAGATTTATTCGGACCCAAACAAATCTGCATCGTTTATTACCGAACTGATCTGGACCGTTGATCACCAAACACAAACGGCTCGGATGGTTTGATCAGAATTATTACCGCTTGTTAAAAAACTTGAAGGAAGTGAATGCTTTACAGTGCTACGTACGTACAACCTTGAAATGCTAGGTGTGAATGTGTGTGTTGTAGCTTTCTTGTCTGGCGATGTAGTACTGTCCTCCTTTTATGGGGAATTAAATCCTGTGTCCGAAATTTTTTGTTCCTCTGTTCCGGTGAACTTTCGGCCATTGGATCACGGAATAGGGGGTGGGGTGGCTGTAGTGAGCTCGGCTTGACCGTCCTATCGGCAATCGACGGTCCGGATAAATGAGGCTTAAATTATATATGTAAAATGTTTATTTAAAATGTAAGATGATCCGGACCATCGATTGCGGATCGAACAACCGAGCCGATCACTATACTCCTCACTGCAGGGCCTCCATTTCCATGGATCGCATGAAAATTTTAAAACAAAACACAAAAAAAAAAAAAAAAAAATACACCATCCAACGACCCAATACAACTCGGCATAGAGACAAACCATTTTTTGGGCACGAGGAATCTTAGACGCTTTTATGGTGATTTTGTTTCTTTTGTGATTGTCACTAATCGCACTGTGCATTTGAGCAGACCCCTTTTTGGCTTTTTCAAAGTTGGAATACTCTAATCCGTCGGTCACACTTTTTTGTTTTTTTCTTTTCATTTCAAGCAGAGGTGTCGGTCGTCACAATTATTGCATAAATATCTAGATAATTTCCCAGCTAACCCATTTCACATGACCACTATGATCACCTCTCCCAGCATCATTGATTAGTCGAATTGGCTTCACTCACATTAACCACAAAGCGTTAGTCCGGTTAGTTAGTGGGTTTGCTTCCCACAAATTGACCTCGATTACTGGGATCAGATAGCAAGAAAGTAATTTCTTGTGGATCCCTTAGTCCCGGCTTCGATGGTCTGCCTTTAACCAGACTGAAGAGAGAATTAATTGAGGTACGTGTAAACTGACCCAAGCACCATGACCGCCGAACCCAAACGAAAAAGCTCCAGGCACTTTAGGAAAAACAAGAAATAGTCTCACTGATCATGACATTAATTAAAGACGAAGCAAAGCTGGAAAACATTGATTCATTTTACTCCTTTAGACTTTTGTTCTAACATCCAAGCTTTTAGCTTAACTAGAAGCATTTGTCAAAAAACTTAACTAGAAGCACATGACTTGTCTAGGAGCGGAGTCATGTTCCAATCATTCAAGTCAATCTATAGTAACACACCCACCCAGTAACACACCCACCCAGGGGTTGCCCCAGTGGTGCGGGCGGATGCCAGGCCTTGAGGGAACTCCTCTAGGTCTAGGGTTCGATTCCCCGGGGGGTGGGGGGGCGCTGTGGTGATATGATTGTGATAGTTTCCCCGGAGGTTTGGGTTGTACAGTCAGGTCCAAGGGCCTGACTATAGGACTGTTATTCCGTCATAAAAAATAAGAAGAAGAAGTCAATCTATAGTAGGCCATTGATGGATAAATCTGGGAAGGAAAAAAAAATTCACCTGCAACCATTACGCATGGAGTTCGAACTCGCAACCTCCACATGAGAAAGTAGGGAAAATACATAACAAGCTAGTAACTTTTTTAGAAAATATTCTTTACACCACCGGTGTAACACTCCCCTTTTCCACCACTGCCATATGTGGGTCCCACCGTGAGTTTATTGTTTTAATCAACTGTCCATCTTGTAGGGCTCATAAAGTATTGCATCCATGCAAAAAATTATTTTGATCGGACATCAATAGATATATGAAATTTTTAATTTCGTTTGGCGAAATAGATGGTCAAGGACAACTTAATTTTAAAATCTATTACCACCCATTTTACAAAACAAAATTCAAATTTTGATATGCATGTCGATGTCCGATCAAGATGATTTTTTACAGGGATAAACCGATAAAGTACTTTGGGGGTCCTACAAGATGAACGGTTCAGATCAACATTTAATTAACGATGCGGCACACAAAAGTGGTGGTGGAAAAGAGGGGTTTTACACCGGCGGTGTAAAAAATGTTCTCTCTAAGTTTTTATCTATAAAACTTGAGATTAAGTTATTTCCATTGCCCGTGGAAACAAAAATTTCCTCCAAATCGATTACATTGCGTCATGTGTCCAAACAGTGATCCCAAATATTAGAACATAGACATGTGGCGCAATGCAATGGATTTGGAGGGAACTTTTGTTTCCAACGACGGTGAAAATAATTTAAACTCATAAAACTTATGCTCGTAAATTATGTTTCTTATTAACGTCGTCCGCATCTTTGGATTTGTGGTTTATCACTTTGCTTATTAGATAGCGATATTACGATGAAATGATGATATCAATCCTAATAAGTTCATGCTATATGCAACAGCTGATGCAATCTTAATTCAGTCTATACAGAATGAATAACTGATATTAGCCGTGGATTGACGTAAAATTACACAGTTGGAGACCCGCGTAAATTGTTTTGCATTGTTTCTTCGCGTTCTTGCTTGATTCATTCTTATGCGCGCTTGTGTGTGTTGTGCCGAAGAAATCTGCAACACATACCTTCATCTAATGCCAATCTCTATTTGACTGCAGGACACCGATATACTCTGGCTCAGGAACCCATTTCCAAGACTAGGAACAAACGAAACCGAAGATCTACTAATTAGCGACGATTCATCCGACAACCCGTATGCCGAATTCTTGCTCAACACGGGCTTCTACTACATCAGATCAAACAACAAGACCATCTCACTATTTGAGAAATGGCAATCAATGAAAGACAATTCCACGGGGATGAAAGAACAGGACGTTTTGATCAATTTGAGAAGTAAGGGCGTGTTTGGACAGTTGGGAGTCAATATGAGGATATTGGACACCCTCTACTTCAATGGGTTTTGTAGCAATAAGACTGATGTGGGTTTGGTGGTGACGGTTCATGCTACTTGTTGCCGGAGTATAAGCGCAAAGGTGGAGGATCTAGCGGCGATTCTTGGTGATTGGAGGAGGTTAAGGGCGGCGGCCTCCTCCGTGGGTGGTGGTGACGGTAGGGAAAATGGGGGCGGGAATGGGACAGGGGGGTTGTTTCAGTGGACTAGGCATGTTGCTTGTTGGAATTCGTGGAAAGAGGATAATGAGACAACAATTTAGAGATTGGTTACAAGCTATTGATAAAGTTTGAGTTTAGTTGCCAATTGAGATTTTAGGATTTTGAAATAAGGAATTCTATCTCCCAAGAACATTTGTTTGAGTTCCACTGTTTTCTCAACCATATGAAAATCGTTAGGAAGTAAGAAAACCCACCGCACGAGGACTCAATTCCCATAAGCATCGTACTAATACTCAATGCAAAAATAAGAAACAAAAACAAGCTACAAGCACAGGTTCTTTTGGATACCAGCTGGACTAAACATCTGTCTCTTGAAATAACTGGTCAACCTCTGCTATGGTGCTTCGAGCTTCATCGATTTCTTGCCCTTCTTTGTGATCTGACTCCTCCAACTCAGCCTGAAACCAAACATGCTTTTAGCACAGTGAACACCGCAAAATTGAATTCTTCACGTTTCATACTCCTGCTAATTGCGCGTCTATAAAATGACATGGAGAGAGACATTCTTTCGAAATAACTACTCCAGCATCGAATTTGCTTAGAACCAATGTGGTTAATTACACCTGATACATCAGCAAACAAAAATGGTGCAAAGGTAACTAATTTGTCCTTTCGAGTCTGTTTGTCGATGGAACAAGGTTGTTTTGTTCTTATCATTGGAAGTAAAGCACTTCTTGTGCCCAACTTTATTCTTATTTAAGCGCTTAGCAAATATATTCATGAGAAATAGATTTGCCCCTGAGATAGAATGCAGCAGATAACAGTGACCATCCACTAGTGAAGTAGTGGTCCTTATTAGGATGGCCAAAGATAACACCAACCTTCAAAGAACATCTTCTCCATTTAACAAAGAAAAATTTGACCCAGCTTAATCCAGAACACGTTTAAGAACCAACAAAAGCGGGATGAGAGAGAACAAATATTCTTCAAAAGGATAACCAAAATTTATTTTCATTTTCGTGGAAACGAAGATGCAGCCTAGAATTTATAGGTTCCAGAGCAGCTATTAACCTGAAGTACCACAGGCAGTAAGATATGATGAAACCCTGGGGTTGCTCACCAAATAAATCAGCCCCATGTAAAACCTAGTTCAAGTGTGATAGGGAACTCAAATCAAGGTTAAATCTAGTCTTCCACGTAGGTCAATGCAGTTTTGGTAATTCCTACATAGAAATTTCCAATGCACCACATTGACAAGCTGAACAAACTCCAATCGAATGTGATTTGATTTGCCATTTTAGGTTAATATAAATTGAACCATCATATAGCACCGACACAATGCATTGTAAGTGAGAGAATACCAAGGTTCCTTTCAGGTCAGTTAATGCAGCCTCCAGACGTTTGTGACAATCAGGAATCATCATCCTGGATTCAGCCAGCACATTTTCCTGAATCAAATTCCATGCCAAACAAGAAGATTTCAAGACCAGAGCAGTCATTTATATTTTTAAATTACAAGTCCATAACCTTATCAATATTATGATAATATGTAAATCAATTCCTATGATGTGGTTGGCCATTCTCAGTGATGTTTCAATTGCTTGTAATGAACTTTAAATGAGGAGAATTCAATTTTACATGGGCAAACTCCATATTCACAGAGTCGGAAGCAAGCAAAACTGCCAGAAACAAATCTGAGAGATCATTACCACATATCAAGATCAGCTGCCAGTTCCTTTTGTGAGAAATAACTTGGAACACCTTACAACAAAATCAAGCTCATAAGAAACAACTTGGACTCCAACATGGTCCATATTACAACAGACACTCCAACTTGAACCGCCACAAGTGTATAACTATGGTTTGCCTCATGAATAGTTTCTTACCATTCAGCAACGCATAAAAACAAAGGCATATTATGAGTGAAAAGGGATACAAGGCAGATTCTCTCAACTATGTGCACTAACTTTTCTACAACAGCAATAACAATAACATAACCCATCTAGTCCCCAGTCATTGGAGGCATGGGCGGGGATGATTGGAGACAAACCTAACCTTTGGCAATATGCAAAGTGGCCGCTTTCAAAATACCACTGAGACAGTGGCCCCCTAAACATGTACACTAACTTTACTATTTCAGGTAATTCAGTGAACACATTAGAATAACTGATGAGCAGCAAATGCATTCAGGCACGATAAGATTTAAACCTCACTTTATGTAGCATAAATTATTTCTTTCCAGAAACTAATCTAGACAGAAATACATCGAAGTTCACAGCGCAATGCCAAAAAGATCAGCAATTCTAAAATACTCCCAAGAATGAGTGACTAAGTTTGTAGATTAAGGTAATAGATACACATAACAGATGACATTGACGACTGACAGAAGACTAATTTGGCAGGTAGAATATTATGCCAAGGATAAATCTCAATAGGCCATAATACAAAGACAATTTCCTAAACAACAAACCCAAGAGAGAGATAAAGGATAGAAGGCTAAAGACACAATTGGCTTAAAATACCATTCAAAGATATGCGACCATTAATTTACAACTCAATAACATAATGTGTTGCCAATTAATTATGCCATAACAAAGAAGAATAAAAATTAGAAGCCCAAATACCTGCTGTTTAAGGTCATAAGGATCAGCTCCTTTGTCCTTCATATCAGTGGTCTTTGCAGCTTCTCTCTCAACCTCTTTCTCATATGAATTTAGCTCCTTAACAATACGTTTGCAAGTAGCGGTCTTGATTTTCAGATTTCTAAGTGTAGCCATGCTAACTAAGCCTGTGAAAAGAAGACAATCCCCTTTTATTGGCAACAAATATCTTTTTGAGTTGAATACAACTATTGGCAACAAATATCAAAACCCGGTCAAGGAAATAAGCGTAACAACTTCCCTTTCCGATTACATCTGTCATTGTGTGCCTAATCCACGTCGTAGGGTTTTGGGGAAAAAACACAATGCACAAAGAAGGGTCTCTTAAATGTATAATACTTAACAATAACGGGGTTGGCCTCGTGGTCAAGGCATGGACGTAGGGGTTTGCTCTCTGACCAAATTACTTATATACTCTGAAAATGACCGAATTACCATTATATAGTGTTCTAAAAGTCACTAGGCGTCAGATGGGCAGAGGAGGGGCGCCTAGCACCTAGCAGCCAACTAGTCACCGCTTTGGCCGATTTTAATCTAGGCATTGGATGCCGCCTAGGCCAACTTTAAGAACCCTGCCCCTATACAATTATGTAAGCATCAAATAGACCCAGGTATAAACTTGCCCACAAAAGCCAATTTATAGAACTGAAAACATGCTCGAGGGTCGAGGCCATCAAGATTATTTGTTCAGTATAATTTCTAGACAAAAAAACTCCAAACCAAATATGATGGAAACAAACATCTTTGGAGGTCACCACTGACACCACAGTAAATCAAAATCAAAGAGCTATCCGCAAGCAAGAAAGCCATTCCCCATTCAGAACCGAAACAAGTATTCCCAAAAGAATTAACAGAGGTATTAGCTAAAATCAAGTACAGTAACAAATATTCGAAATACATATAGAATAAAAGATGTTTCGATTCGCACCTGAAATTCTACAGATACGAAATCAGAAGTTCGATATGGAGATGTGGAGAGAGACAAAGCGACAGATTCGTACCCGAAATTTTGCTCGAGAGAGAGCGGCGGAGGGAGAAAACAATTCACTTGCGCTAAATGGGTTTGACCCTAGGAAATGAGTTCGGTTAGTAGGTGGGTTTGGATTTGTTATTGGGTTTGGGTCCAATTTGTCACCTGTGCCATCATGTGCTACAATTTTCTTTGTGATTCGTCATTCTTTATTCTATTACATGGGAAAAGGGGAGAATGAGACTCAATTCCGAGATACAGCGTGGGGCATCTAAGAGCTTTTCATTTGTGGCTTGCGTTCTACAATTTTAATTGGGTGCGCTACTGTATACTACAGCATCATCAGACTAACAAGCTTGGTTATCAATTTGATTCCACTACCCATGAGGCCTATGGATGGTGTGCCCTTGGTTCTCCCAATATATATGTTTACGTACGGTGCAAAAATATCTATACATGTATGTTAAATAGGTATGATTTAGCAGTATAGTTTTTTTTTGTTGATTATTGTAGATAATGCGTTCTACAAATTCTTCCCAAGCTATCATTGTGCATTTTAAAGCTTCCAATTGTAACTGTTACACTTTAACATGTTTTCAAAACAAGAGGCTTGGAGATGGATATTGGGTTACCAAAGTAACCAAGTGGGGTGAAAATTATGTACTGTATCATTTTCCATTGCCGATTTGCTGTGTGCTGTGTTAAAATGTTCTTTTGAGTTGTCTCAAGTTTTGCTTGTAATTTTTAGTAATGGCCACCACTTTAGAATTGAAGGGCCTGTTTGGATACCGGAGATGGCGCCTGGATTTGCAAGCGCCCGGATTTGTACTCCGGGCCCCACACAAATCCGGTGTTTGGAATGCAAAATGAGAGGGCGGATTTGGGTCCACCCGCAGGTGGATTTGTCAACGATGGCCTTACCCCTATCGTTAGAAAATCCGAGCGGTTGTGGTCGATTTTACCCCTCCATGTCCATCTTCTTCTTCTATTCTTTCTACTTCGTAAAAAAACACACACACAACACACACGAACACCACACACACACACACACACACACACACACACACACACACACACACACACACACACACACACAGAGAGAGAGAGAGAGAGAGTACTTGAAAGGGGCAGAGGAACAGAGTCTCCGGATCTGGACTTGGTCGCCGCGCAGCCGAGCACCGTCGCCGTCGCCACAATGGTTCTCATTTCTCTGTAGAAGAAGACAGTCCCCTTTTATGACTTCTTGTTAAATCACACTAGAAGCCCCTGGAGATTGTTAACATTTGCATTGTGATTCATGTTGTGATATTGTTTTTTTTTAATAGTTAAAATGGATAATAGTATTTTGTTTAACTTTATTAATTTTTTTCAGGAAATATTTTTTTAACATCCAATATAATTTAAATATATTTATGTATTTATTGTGTATTTATTCTTATTGTTGTGTATTTATTTTAATTATAAAGAAATTAATGCATCTTGTTTATTAAATTAATAAACTAGGGGCAATTCAGACATTTACCTTCTTATCCTATCATATCAACTTTCCAAATCCTTATTCTCAAATAACCATCCAAACACCTCATATACAAATCCACTATTCTTAGAAGTATGTCTCACCCTCACTACAAATCCACCAAAAATAAATCTGGCATTCAAACGGGCTGGAAAGGTGAACTTATGGTAGTTCCCTCTGGTCGAGGTGGCGATCTTTTGATGCATTTTATTACTATTCAATGGACTATGTGAAACTTAGAAATAGAGCCCTCTTTGATCACGAAATAGTTAATCAAGAAGATACAAGTCCATTACAAAAAAAGAAGATACAAGTCCTTTGCGGAATCTTTTCTTTTTTAGGTGGATTCACTTAGCGATTTACATGGTGCGAGTCTTTTTTTTTCTATTATCTTGATGATGGCAATTGGCAATACAGTATTAATTGTTCTGGTTTATTCTTAACTTCGTAGTATCTGTAAGTGATCAGTTGTTAAATAGAGAGCCATCTGAGTGTCATGTATAAAATTAGATCTTATACTTACGTATTATGTAGATACTCCTATTTGTTTGTAATATGACTTCCAAGTATTATACTTTTGTGTATAGGCTTTTGTGTTAAAGAGTAGCTAACTTTGTTGCCTATGCTTTAATGCAGGAGGTTCTTTCTCTTTCGTGAATAGTTATGGTTTCCCTCTCTCCATCAACTAGTTCGGTCTACAAATTAAGTAGATAAAATTGTTTTTAGTTACAAAAGATGAGAATTTCAGTCCTATAATTAACAAGAGAAAACCAAATTGGTTTTTGAATATGTTTTGTAATGTTGTAAAATGTCATTTTTTGTTGTTCCGAATCACCAGAAGAAAAAGAGTGTAATCGATGAATTGGGTGGATCGTATGTGAAGCTTATTTGAAAAGACTTACTTTTGTGAATAGATAGTGTTGGAGTAATGTAAGGTCGATGGTTGTGGGTGGCTACTTTAAGATTATATTGCGGCATGCTTTTAGGCACGGGAACATATAAATGTATATTATGTAGGTAATTCTGGTATAAATACCAAGGACTATGTTTGCAAATGTTGGCCTTTTGCACTTATCAATGAAAATATTTACTTATGTTTGAAACTCATGGCCTTCAAACAAAGATCACCATAAATCGTAAACCAATGGGCATGAGCAATCATGCCTTGTAAAAAGCCACCCCAACATAGCAATTCAAGATGAACCAATTTTGACAAAGCCAATCCAAACATAGCAATTCAAGACGAACAAGCTTTGCTCTACCGATCCCCGCACACAAACCAAAGATAGCAATTCAAGGTCCGTTTTGGAGTTACTGTAAAAGGAAAAAGGGGAAACACAAAGAATGAAAGAACCCCTTCGGCCTGTTTGGATGGGATGTTATAGGGGGCCATAAATATGGAGGGTATTATTTATGCCCGGACCCACACATATGGAATAGTTTTGCAACAAAAAGTGCAGGGGCTATTATTTATCACCCGGACTAAATAACACCTCTGTAGGGCTGAGATTTATGGACACCCATAAATATGACCCTCTAAATACCCCTGCTAAAATTACCATCCTACCCCAATTAATACCCCCACCTTACCCCAATTTTGCTACTGCTTGCTGCTAGTGTGTAATTAGGGTGTTTTTTTTTTTTTTGGCTTTGCAATATTCTTTGGATAAAAAAATAAAGTACTTCCGCACATAGTTTTTTTTTTCTCACCAAATTAAACTACTAATAGAGATATTTAATTCGATACATAAAATATAAAAAAATTTATATACTTTAGTATTTGAAAAATTGTGGTCCAAAAAATGCACATTTGTTTAGATCTTTACGTTTTACACCACTAGAGTTGTAAAGATCTTAAAAAAACTAAACATCTAAATTAATTTTTTAAAAAGCAATTAATATAAAAATTAATTACAATTAAATCTTATAGCTTAATTAGTTATTGAGTTTCAACAATAAATTAATTAATTATTGATTTTATCTAATTAAAAAACACATAACTAGTAGGAATATGCACACAAGAGCAAAATAGTCTTTTGATAACTTTTTACATCATCCACCCAAACTTAATTCCCCTTTTTACAAAATCATCCAAACCAAGTACTACTTAATCCCCCCTCCATAAATATCACATCACTGTGGGGCCACCCTCCATATATATTTACCCCCTACTATCTTATACCCCATCTATAGAAAAATACTCCTAAAAATACTCCGGTATCCAATCGGGCTGCTTAGGTTTCCTTTTGGTACAACTTCCTTTGGCGCTAATGAAAAGTGACATTTTCCTCTCTGAAGTTTGAAATTGAATTTCACAATGACCAAAAAGAGTGATTAATCTGTGCTATTGGTGCACTGTGGTACTTCAGGGATTTTTACCACCATATATTCACGTGCGATTTTTAGATTTAGTAGACCTGTGAGAATTTGTGGTGGTAAAAGCCCTTTCAAGAGCAAATAACAATTTTTCTATCAAAACAGCTAGTCAATAGTTGACTTACATTGTGTAAAGTGTAAACCTCACTACTAAGGAATCTATCATACATTATCTATTCATGCTTTCTCCAACAATCTCCACCCCTTGCTCTTTGTATGTGTCACACGTGTAATTATTCTATGATCTTGGAGCACTGCCACGTAATGTTCCAATATCCTTATCCACCACAAGTTGTAGTATATCCCATAAGAATGTGTGATGGGTGAGGGAATTGGCGCATCACGAGACAGTGCCCCAAGACTATGGAATAATTACATGTGTCACGCAACCTCTACTTGAGATGCTTGAAACTTTACTAATAATTGGAGCAAATTGTCATTACTTAATTTCTTTTAAGAGGGATGAAAATAACTGTCAAGACCAAAGGGAGAAAGTGTTGAAACATAAGGGGGGTAAACCATTATTTACACTGAATGAAGAATGATAAGTACATCTGCATCTTTGCCCAAACACAACTGCAACCTCTGTAAACGTCGGCCATTTCTCCTTCTCTCTCCCTCTCGTCTTCGATGGGATTATGGATCTCCAGCGAATTGCGTCTATGCAGGTGTTCATGAAGGATTAGGTCTGGATTTGGCTCTTTTGGGTTTTTTTTGGCTCGCTTCCGCTAATTTATCTGTCTAATGACAAGGTCTGTTGAAAGAGAAGACAAGGTGCGTTTTTTTTTATTTTATCTTGTTCTAAGGTTCAGCGACTCGAAGTCGGTATCTTTATAATGAAAAGTTAAGCTGCGACTCTTATTGTTTTTGTTTTTTCCGTCGATGCAGAAAATCAGTGTTCTAAAGGAATGTCTGGCCGAGAACTTGCCGCCTAGGTGCTAGAAGCCATTCGCCGACTAGACCGACTAACTTGACTAATTACGCCACTAGGCGCCTAGTACTCGGCCCTGGAAGCTAGAAGGTGTCCGGCCGCTTTGGGAGTGCCAAGCGAGTTTTAGAACCTTCAGAAAAATGGAAAAAAATGTGATTTTTAACTGGCCTTGTTCAGCGGAGAAGGTAATTTCCTAGATGAAGCCCATGAGGTTGTCTTTTTTTCAATTGATTATTGGATCTTTCCTTGTTGTATCCTATTTTGTTAAGAAGTAGGAAACTCTAAGTTTTGTGATTTCATGGGGCCTCATTATTCTATCCATATCAGAATAGGACTCTTCTTAGATCGGCCTATAAATACAATTAAGCGATAGAACATTACACCATAATTTATTAATTGGCCAATTTTGTATCCTATTTTGTTAATTGGCCTTGTTCGCTTACTCTTTTTGGGAGTAAGTTGTGAAACTTTGTTTTTGTTGTTTATTCTTGTCATGCCTATGCAGCCAAAGGATTGAGCGATTTGTAGAGTTACTCCATAATTTATTACGGAAGATGGAGCAGAAGATGAAGGTTTGTGTTAATCGGTCTTATGCACGAAAGGAGGGCGGTCGAATTGATGAATTGCCCGACGAAATTCTCGTGCTCATTTTGTCCCTCTTGACAATTAATGAAGCGGCCAGAACTTGTGTCCTCTCTCGTAGATGGAAAGATCTCTGGAAGTATTTCACCGGAAGTTTTGATTTACGGGCTCCAGATGCAGTCAAAACTGGGCTTGGTGGGGAGGATGGTTCTGGGTCACATCTTTCTCGTTTTAGTGGAATGTCCAATTACGCGAATTGGGTGAACCGTGTATTGGAATCGCATAGGGGGCAGACTCTGGATGAGTTGAGGGTCTTCTTTAGACTGGGAAAAGGTTACGAGGAGATGATCAGCTTGTGGATTAACTTTGCAATCAAAAAGCAAGTCCGGGTACTTGAGTTGGATTTGGGATTTGGGCGGGATAATGAACATTACACCTTTCCATCACTGTCTCGTCTTGATTTTTCCAGCTTGAAAAACCTATCAGCCCTCTATTTGTCTCGCATAGATATAGCTGACCAAGTCATTGCTGATATTTTATCCAACTGCCCACTGCTTGAAGAACTATCAGTGCGTTACTGTTCTGCTCTGGTCAATGTAAAAGTCATTGCGGGGCCCAATTCCATCCTCAATTTAAAGCACTTGGAGATTTCCGGGTGTGGTCCATTATCAAGTATTGAGATCTCAGCTGTAAATCTCATCTCATTCAAATATATAGGTGCAGTGGTTTCCTTGTCTATTAAGAATGCTCCTCTTCTTGCTCAGCTGGAGATTGGGGGATACTATTGTAAATGTCTCCTTTCTGACCTTGGTGGGCTAGTTTTAGTCCACCCTTGCCAATTAGAGAGGCTCGTTTTAGATCTCAACTGCATGTCATCGGTGGATGCTATGAAGGTGTTTCTCAGGGGATTTGTGGAGTTCTCTAGAGTCAAGTATTTGGAACTGCGATTGAAACTTCAGGAGCAGGATGAGCACAGCATCCTATTCCTCACTGTTATGATAGAGGCGTGCCCTTGCTTGCAGATATTTAGGCTAGAGGTGACTAACTATGCGATGCGCCCTTTTGACTATGGAGACCGCTCCATAGATTTGTGTGATTTGTGGAAAAGGATTTCACAAAGAAAGCCGAGGGCGGCAGATAGATGGTGTTGTAGGGCAATGGACCCAAACTTTCCACTGCCTTCGAGACACCAGCCCTACCAGAATTGTTTGTATCAGTGCCTTGAGACGGTGGAATTAGTTGGCTTTTCTGGGCATCCAGCTGAGCTTGAGCTTGCCATATACTTGTTAGAGAATGCTGCTTTGCGCCTCCAAAGGATAATGATTGATCCTCACCTCCCGCATTTCCCCAGTGATTTTATGCTTGCAGAAAAAGTGCTAGCGGCTAGAGAAAGTGCAAAACAATTGGAAACAAAACTACCTTCAGCAGCTAAATTAGTGATACTTTAGTACTCCCTTTGTATTTATTTAAGATTGAAAACAGTATGGATGCATCGATGGATTCTATATTAGGTTTATCTGAGGACCCTGAATTTGTTGTAATCTTTTGAGTGTTTTACTAGCAATTAAGTTAAGGCAATTCTTTGCCTGTTTGTCAGAGGTCTTCTTGTAACACTTGCTCCTGCACATTAGGATTATCAATTTCCCTGTTTCTTCTTTCTTGAACTAGTGAATTTGTTGTCATCCATCCACATTAATGTGTTTGCTAATCAGTTTGTGTTTGTTTTGCTTTCATTGCTGAATTTTGAATCTTGTAAGTTCTCGGTAAGCGTTCTCCATTCTGATATCGCTTCTGTAACATTGGCTCTGATCATTTATCCTTGTGATGTATTTGCACTGTAGTGCTCTCAAAACAATGTCAAGAATGTTGTACGCAATTCTGTTTTGAAGAGCTTCTTCTGCTTGGGCTGAATTTCTTACTGGCCAATCAACCCAGAATCTACAACGTCAAGCAAATAATCAGATTTTTACGTCCAGGTCTAAATTTTGGCTCCTTAATTCCCATTAAGTTAAAACTAAAAATTTAATTCCCATTAACTCTATTACCTGTTAAAGTTACTGTTTTGCCCCACCTTCTTCAAAACACACACAATCTCTCTCTCTCTGTCCCACTAGCTTTCTCTCTCCTCCGTACCCGCCTCAAACCACAGCCATGGGAAGCTGCTCCGATGACGTACTTGCAATCTCGTCATGCCTTTGCATGTTGCCGCTCCACTGAACAACCTCTCACTCTCGCCTTTGTCCGATTGCTGCGACATCTTCGCCATGCCAAAATAGGGACCTTCTTTGCCGGAAGATAGAGGGTCAACCAGCTCGAAGCCGCCTATGGTTCCGGTACAGTAGAGAATCTGGTACGGTGGATAGATGTGGGAACAATTTTTTGAATTGGATTTTCAATCCATACAATTTGTTGAAACGGGTTCGGGATGAGTATTATGGTTTTCGTTACATTTGAAAGCATGTCGTTTTGACGACCACCAGTTTCCGGTGACTATTGAATTTTTGGGTGCGAATTTTTCCCCGTGAATTTTTTCAGTGCGAATTTTTTCAATCTCCAAGATAATTGCCCTCCAAAGCAAGAAGATGAAGGGAATGGAGATGGGCTTGGTGTGATTCTTGGCACCACAGCCACCAATGGTAGCTAATAAAATCCAGACTAGAAAGGAAATTATGAGTATTGTAAAATCAATCACCAGTGGGTGACATTATCACCCCCCTTTGAAGATGATGAACCCATGGCAAATAATAAAAGAGTGCAGATAAGGTGTGAGAAGCCGCAGCAGCAGCATAGGAGTGTGACTGGCAAAATCCTAAATCCTGTAAGAGGATTTTTGGATATTAATCATGGAGATTAGATGTTTATTTAGTATTAGATCAACAAATCTACTTTGCCCTTCTGTAAGAAAAACCGTTTTAGGGAAGTTGAGACGTCTCAAAACTGAACAAGGAATCAAAATTAACGTATCCCAATGACTAAAGCAGCAGCTTCTTCAATCAAAGCAGTTCGCACACCATCGGGCATATGTTCTGCAATTAATGAATATAGAGCTCATTAGAATGTGAGACAAGTCTCTAACTATACCAGAATCATTAAAATCAAATCAGCAAATAAATCCAACACAATAAGAGATCTAGGGACACGATCAGGAGGACACGGATACGATAAGGGGGGCTAAAACATATAACTCAAAAGAATCCAAGTCCAAAATGTCAGCATCCAACAACTACAGCTTTTGGATTAGTGCCTATATAGCTAGGAAAGCAGAAGTTTAGAGTTCTGTGGTTCCTAGGTGATCATAATTCAAAGATTTTCGCCAAAAGATGAGGTCCCATTACATGAAGAATAAAATATTAAGTCTTGAAGATAGTGATGGTGTGCGACTATGTGATCCTTCTGATGTTAAACAAGAGATTTTGGGCCACTATATGAGTCTTCTTGGCACTCCATTTTCCCTATAAAGAGTTGCTTAGCAGGGTTTGAGATTGGTCTTGACTCGAAAGGTTACTAAAGTTTATGGGGGCAGATAGTGAAGCCAATTACAGCAGTGGAGATTAAACAAGCTATGTGGTCTATTAAAGATGATAAAGGCTCCAGGCCATGATGGGTTTAACTTAGTTTTTTTCCAGCTTTATTGGGTTGTGGGGATGGATGTTAAGTCTTGAAGATAGTGATGGTGTGCGACTATGTGATCCTTCTGAGGTTAAACAAGAGATTTTGGGCCACTATATGAGTCTTTTTGGCACTCCATTTTCCCTATAAAGAGTTGCTTATAGCAGGGTTTGAGATTGGTCTTGACTCGAAAGGTTACTAAAGTTTATGGGGGCAGATAGTGAAGCCAATTACAGCAGTGGAGATTAAACAAGCTATGTGGTCTATTAAAGATGATAAAGGCTCCAGGCCATGATGGGTTTAACTTAGTTTTTTTCCAGCTTTCTTGGGTTGTGGGGATGGATGTTGTTCATGATGTTCAACATTTTTTCAAGATGGGGACATTGGGTAATGGAATGCTATTGCAATCACTTTGGTACCTACGACCAGCTCTCCTCCTACTATTACAGTATATAGAACCATTGCATGCAAAATGTGGTCTATAAATGTGTTACCAAGGTCTTGGCTAATGGGACTAGGGACTCCAATTAGAGTTCTCCCAAAGACGACTGTGAGTATTCATGCCGTCCAACAGTTTTTCAAGATGGGCACATTAGGCAATGGAATGCTATTGCAATCACTTTGGTACCTACGACCAGCTCTCCTCCTACTATTAGAGACTATGGACCCATTGCATATGGTCTATAAATGTGTTACCAAGGCCTTGGCTAACAGGCTTCAACCAATCTTTCCCAGCATTATTAGTTGTAATCAATCAGCCTTTGTTAAGGGCAAGAGTATCAAGGATAGTATTTTGTTAATGCAAGAGCTTGTGAAGAATTATCATAAATCTGGGGGAGTTCCAAGATGTGCCATAAAGATGGACCTTATGAAGGGGTTTTTTGCTAGATATTATGAAGGCCATGCAATTTCCTGACCAGATATTCAGTGGGTGAGGAGCTGTACAACTACACCTATTTTCTCTGTCATGATTAATGGGAAGCTTGAAGGGTTTTCTCCTGGTCCGAGGGGCCTTAGGCAAGGGGATCCTCTATCCCCTTACCTTTTCTAATTGATTGTGGAGGCTTTCACAGCCCTAATGCAGTATAAGGTGAACCAATGTGCTTTCAAGTGTCATCCAAGATGTAAAGACCTTCAGTTAACACATCTTATATTTGCAGATGATCTTTTTGTTTTGTGTGGGGCTGAGGAGGTTTCTTTTTCACTAGTGGCAGAAGCCTTGGGGGACTTTCATTTGTATTCAAGGCTGAAACCTAACACGTTGAAAAGTTATACTGCTATTTTCTATGCTAGTGTTGATGCTTCTACCTAGCTCAGGTTGCACCACATTCTCCCTCTCTCGGAAGGTTCTCTTCCACTTAGGTAGCTTGGGGTTCCCTTGATCTCTTCTAGATGCTGCTGATTGTGCCCAATTACAAATAACATGCTCTCTAGTAGGGCTGCAAACGAGCTGAGCCGAGCCGAGCCTTATCATGTTCAAGCTCAGCTCGGTCATTTGTAGGAAGGCTCGAGCTCGAATCGAGCTGGAAAAGCATGGCTCGAGCTCAGCTCGTCAAGGATTTGCAAGGCTCGTCCAAACTCGGTAATAGATAAACGAGCCAGCTCGGCTCGAGCTCGT
Source organism: Vaccinium vitis-idaea (assembly GCA_963854785.1). NCBI lineage: Eukaryota > Viridiplantae > Streptophyta > Magnoliopsida > Ericales > Ericaceae > Vaccinium > Vaccinium vitis-idaea. The sequence continues at coordinate 5,046,372 of OY978223.1, read as the reverse complement.
TAAGAGGTTACACCCAGAAAAAAAAAAAATAATAATCTAGATTTCACATTAAAAAAAACAGTAAAAGCAATTAACCACTAGTAATAATTTTATCATCAACCCATCAATATTAACAACCAAAGTAATCACCACAACAAATGGTGCATACCTAAGACACATAAGAACCCCAAATCTATCAAAGTTTACCAAAGTGTGGGATCTTAGATTCTTACATTACATGAAAAATAAAAAAACAAGTGTTTTCTCCCAAATTCCAATATATGCAGAGCATCATAAATGAGGACAATCCATTAAAAAAAACACATGCCAAATGTCTGCAGTCAATAATGCTCCAAAAAAATTGATTTCCCATTGATCCGTGTTACTTGCAAAATGCCCACCAACATGAGGCATTAGAAAAGTGAGACAAGGTCCACAAGGATTAGTATCTAATATCTACTATCTAGTATAAAACACGAAACTACTAGTACATAAAACAGAATTTAACTTAGCAAAAATAACGCGAAAACGATCTACAGGTATCTCAATTACTAAGGATTCATGTCTTCAACTAGGGACAAAGGAACTGAGCCGTTACCGAGCCGAGCTCGCGAACAGCTCAGCTCATTTGCAGCCCTACTCTCTAGGATCCAGTCATAGTCCAATAAGACTTAATCTTATGGTGGGACCGTGGGAGAGTGCAGTTGGTAAAGTCAGTTTTATTCAGCATTTAAGTTTATTGGCCTTCTATTTTTATTCTACCTCAGAAAGTGATTGAGGAGCAACTCCTCTAGGCATTCCTTTGGCCTGGGTCAGATCTCAACAATACTGGGTCTAAGATTTCTGGGCTTTAGACTTATGAAAGACTGGAACAAAAGCCTCAAATGTTAGACATCTGTGGGCTGTGTGCAAGAAGAGCGATACTCTATGGGTTAAATGAGTCCATATGTACGACAAATGTGTTTGGGATTTGAAAGTTCCACCTAATGCTTCTTGAACCAATAGGAAAATCCTTACTCAGAAATTTGGTGCAACCTTGGATCACATATAGGAATGGGAATAGGGACTCCACTTTCCTTTGGCTCAAGAATTGGCATCCATTAGGTACTCTATATCAGAAGTTTGTGGAGCCTGTGGTGCATAGCCAGGGCAGATCTTCGTTTGCTAAGGTCAGTTCCATCGTCCAATTGTGCAGATGGTGTTGGCCTGGACAAAGGAACCCTGTCATAATCAAGATCACACAAGAGACCCCTGTGAACTTCCTCCCTGACATCAATTCTTGTGATTCTATTATCTGGAATCTGTCAGCTAGCAGGAGTATTCAGCCAGTTCTGCAGGGATTGTGCTTCCTTACAGAGCTTGATCGTGGAGGACATTCGTGCATGCCTCAGTTCTTGGAGAGGGGTAAAGACAACCTCTCAAAATCTGCTACTGCTGCTTCTTGGAGAATTCATATGAAGGTTTTTACCCCTGGCTGTTTTAGGGTAGTTGTTGTTTGGGTTATCTGTTTCCTTTCAGCTTGTTGCGTTTGGTTCGTATTCTTGTGCCAGGACTAGATCCTGCTATGTTTGGGTCTGTTTGCTTTAATGATATCATAATTTACCACCAAAAAAATAAAAAATAAAAAATTCATAGCTTTGAGCCTGGAGATATTGTAAAACAAAATAAAGAGTACATCCAGGAACAAAGGTAAAACATGTAGCTAACTAGAGGACTAAGGAGATAAGATACTCTTCAAGTATAGCTGTTAGCAAACAAATGGTGCTCCTCAGAACTAATGTGATATCAACCATCAACGACAAACAAAGGTGGAACAAACCATCAACGACATACGGTATTGTCCGAAAACCTCTGAAAGCCTAGCTCTGATACCATGTTATTAGAGACGAGAGAAAGTGTATTGGGTGTTAATTAACCCTAACACAAATGACTCTAATTTATATTGTGAGATACCACAGTACAAGACTTTAACCAATGTGGGACTAACACTTGATTAACAACATTTTAACAATTTGTGTATTTAAAGACGGGTTTGGGGAGAACATACCATTCAGCCCTAACCAAAAGAAGGCAGAAAACAAGGCATGAAAAGCCATAAAAGTAGCTGCAAAATAGGCATAACAGTAGCAGCAAAATGCAGTCCAAATGCATTATGTGGTAAAGCACAAAAACTGCAGAAAGTAGTCTAAAATGCAGTCCAAAAAATGTAGAAAGGTAGTCTAAATAGCAGTACCAAACAAGCATGAGCTGCAGGTGCCATTCCTTGTTGAACCAGCAAAAACAAAAACTGGTAACAGCACATGAACCAACAAAACAAGGCATGCCGAGCAATGCCATACCAAATAAGCAGAACAAGCAATGACAAAACACAAATCTTGCCATATCCATAAGCAAGCAACACACAAATTAGGCCAGGAAGAATAGTAGCAAAAGGGGACTTACAACAAGGCTTTTTCAGCACTAACATTAGAGAAGACTGCACCATAACACTTGACTAACAATATTCTAACAATTTGTGTATTAGATGGGTTTGGGGAGAACATACATTCATGGTTGTGGTCGGTGGCGTTCTGTCACTAACTCCACTCCAGATGACACTGCTGCCTCCCGTATGGTCCTAAGGTCAACGGCAGACCAGTCGTCAAGATACACCAATAGTTGAATGTCATCTCTCTGAAGATGTTCCTGTTGGGTAACAAAGCACTTCTTTAGGTGCAGGATATTCGTTTTAAAAAGAGTAAAATACCCGTGTAGTATCTTAAGAATTCTTTTCGTTAAAAACATTTTTAAAAACAAGAACTTGCAGTACATATCAATAAATACTCATGAATAGGGATTGATAGACCACAAGGTACCAACAAAAAGATCAATATCTCAACACAATCCAAAAAACCAACCCCCCAAAAAACGAGACAATAGCAGTAGCAGGAGTGACAATAAACCTTAACAGAGCAACCAGGAGAAAATTCACCAAGAACAATATAACGGCAACCCAATTGAAACATTATCAAGCCAAACAGAGCAACCAACACAAAACCTACCAGCTAATAGTACAAGAAAACAAGAAGCATAACATAAAACCACATGATGACAGTGAGCACTAGGTGAAAACTAGTAATATGATTAGGGTACCTTGACGTAAGCAACATCCTGAACCGTAGAGTGCCCCCTGCATTCGACACGAAATGGCAGTCCGGGAGTAACACTTTCAATCTCGGTTTGATAATCCAACAACTTGAGCGCTGCCCTTAATCCGTCTCGCATATGACCCCTTGCCACTGATTCGCAAATGTTAATATCCTGTAATACACCCTCCCTCCGGTGGTTCAGCGTATCTAATAGATCTGTCCGCAATTGCTCCATAACCTCCAGCGTATCAGCCAACTCGCTGGTAATGCTTAAACCCATATGCCTGCATTCCACCATGCCTTCGACTAATAATTTCAGGGTACGAAACTCTGGCCCAATGGTTATGGTAGCCATGTAGGTTGAGGGAGAGGGAGGGAGAGAGTTCTTGGAGGGGGAAGTGGGGTTCTTGGTTGTAGAGAGGGAGAGAGTTCTTGGAGCGGGAGAGAGGTTTCTTGGCTATTGGGGAAGAGAGGGCGGGAGAGGGAGAGTTCTTTGGAGAGAAGTGGTTTTTGACCGTTGAGGGAGAGAGGCGGGAGAGGGGTTGAGATCCTCTGTCCCTCTTCCCTGCCCCTCTTCCCTGTTCCCAGTCCCCAAAAGCCGCCACGTGTACGTTGTAAAATAACACTCCTTTCCTCTCACACACAGAATCCCGTCATACCCCTTCCCCTCTCTCATCGGTTTGAACCCATCCGTTTCCGCCTCCGACAACCCTATCCTCCACCATTTACTCCTCCAGTTACTACTCAACACCATTCTCCACACGGACTGTGATTTTGTAATTGTTTCAATCGGTTGATTTTGAGATTTTGGAACTATATAGAAAATGCCAGGACTGTGATTTCCTATCCTTCTTTCATGGATTCCTTTTCTTCTTTGTAAATCCGAAATCGTATCTTCATATAACTTCAATGCTTGTGCAGTAGTGGCTGTTGATGGAAACGACGGGAGGAAATGGAGTGAGGGGGAGGGCACCGTCGAAGATCGAACATTTTGCTGGGTTGGGACTTCGGAGAGTGGTTTGTTTGGGGGTTTATGAGGAGGATGAGAAAGAGATTGTGGGTTTTATAGACTGTCGTTAGTATTTTACAAGACACACGTGTCGACTTGTGGAGAAAATTTAAAAAATGTCCCTCAAATTTTGACCTCAATGTCTCATCCCCCTTAAACTTAAAAAAAAAAAACAATTTTACTCCCAAATTTTATTTCCGTTATTCAAACTTACTCCTTCCGTCTTAATCCGTTAACTCACTAATGAAATTTGATGACATGGACGATAAAGGGAAAAAAATCGTTAAACCCATCTCTCTCACCCCGTGATCAGACCCATCTCTCTCACACGTGCGCACGCACACCCCTATCGGCAAAAATTGACCTTTGTTGATCAAACCAATCATTCATCTCTCTCTCAAACACACACAGGATTATAGAATTAATGTTTGAAGATTTGCACATATTACTTTGGGAAAATTTCAAAAAAACCCCAAACTTTGACCTCAATGTCTGATAGACACCCAAACTTAAACAAACTTCAATTAAACACCTAAATTATGGAGCCGTTAATCAATTAACCCCCTGCCGTCTAAATCCGTCAATTTGCTTACGGAAATTGCTGAGCTGGACAGCCTTTGCCGTTACAGGGCTGTCAAGGGGCTGACATGGCTTAAAATGAGGGGAATTGTTGATGACTCACCCAAAATGATACAGATACAACGTGCTTTTGTACAACAAAGATGCAAAACGGCACAAAACGGAATTGTTGATGACTCACCCAAAATGATGCCGTTACATCATGTTGCTTCTTCCCCTAATTTTTTTTTTTTTAATCGAATGTAAGGGCCAAATTTTTTTTTTTTGAAAACTAGGTCAACAAAGTAGAACTTGAAACCTACAGATTCCAATTAAAATTGAATACAAACTAATAAACATGAATTTTTACCCTTTCCAAGATCATCCTCAAGCTCGTTAACAAGGGCCCTGCCAATAACTGCATTCGGTAGTATCCACACTTTGCAGACAATGGAAATAATAATGGGTTGATACACAGAGAAGAGAGGAGAGAGAGAACTGGGTAGCCACCACCACCATTGCCGACCGCCACTACTGCCCACTGCTGACCACCACAACCCCCTGCAGATGGAATTGAGAGATAAACCTGAAGATTGTGGAGTTTGACGTAGTCCCAGATCTTCTTGGCGGCATCGGTCTTAATCCCGTTAACTCACTAACGAAATTTGATGACATGGAAGATAAAGGGAAAAAAAATCCTTAAACCCATTTCTCTCACCCCATGATCAGACCCATCTCTCTCACACACACGCGCACGCACACCCTAATCGGCAAAAATTGACCTTTGTTGATCAAACCAATCATTCATCTCTCTCAAACACACACAAGATTACAGATTTAATGTTTGAAGATTTGCACATATTACTTTTATACCCGAAAACTGCCTTTGTTAAAGGGGCTGTCCGTTTCTGGTCATAATTGAAGTTTATCAAAATCTTGATTGAATCAGTGAGTTTTGCTCACCTTAGTGAGAGGATTGCAGCGTTGTGTGCGCGATCATTTCTCGTTGCCGGAGTAGACTGCACCGGGCAGATCGACTGCCGTTGAAGCTCTCCGACAATTTATTGTCAAATTTGGAAGTGCTCGACCAGCCCCCCATCTCTCTCTCTTTCTCTCTCTCTCTCTCACACACACACACACACACATACACATGAGCACTTTACGAAACAGTGATTGGACAATGTCTTGCCAAGCTTTCAATTCTACTCAATCAATTGAAGAACAACTACTATTTCGATTGACAAGTTAAATAGTTTTTAGTTTTTGTCGAGTTGTGACGAGAGAAAGAAATCATGGCAATCAATTGGGATATTTTTGGTGTTTGTGCATGAGTGAAATTTGAGAGAGGGAGAGAGTACTGCGAGTTTGGAACCTAGTGAACCCAGGATGAGCAGGGCCCAATGTAGCTCCAAGCCCAGAATTCGTGCATCACGGATTAAGCCATCCGAGACAAGTCTATCCGAGACAAATTGGCATCTCGGTCGATTTGGGTCTTAATTCGGACGAGTCATCCGAGACGGATTAAATCTGAGATGGCTCGGAAGGAAATCTGAGATATCGGTGACGTCTTGTATGAAGTCACTCGAGGCGGTTGTTTCGAGCAACAGATTTGGGGGAGACACATATGCATGCTACAACTGTCTATATGTCATGGTGATGACAGCTGAGCCGTTATGCTACGTGTCAGCGTGTGATTTGGGACTCCCACATGCCATAATAACGGACTTGGCTCGTGACAAATAGTGATGTCATCTGAGCCAGATTATGGATCTACCCTTGTACTTAGAGCACAAGTCAGGGGGTGCCTATAAAAAGGAAGAGGAGGAACCCTACTGAGGGACACAATTCACTCTCTCTAACACTGACACTCTCTGGTACTTCCTTCCATTTCTGATCTCTCACTAGATTGTTGGAGTGCCTTCCTTGGCCACATTCCGGCCCATGGGACTACGAGTCCTTGGATTAAGGGGTATTGCCGATACCTAGGGCACATGGTATTGCCAATCCAATCCTGAGTCCCTTTAAGGCAATGACAAAACTTCCCACGCCTTTCTATGGGTTCCCGCTAATGGATCAAAATTGTAGTTTCAATCGTTTGGATTAAATCCGAGCCGTCCATTGTCGAAATGGACGGTCGGATGGGGTGCACTGCACGGTGCAGTGCATTTTGTGCACTGCACCATCCCCCAAGCCCTATACTAGTCGCATTATCAAACGGGGCCTTTATTTCCAATTTACATAAACCTCACTAATGTCGTCATTCTTTACTTTTCCTAAAATCACACTCCACCTTATTAATGCCTTTTTCCTCACCAGTGAAGCCGTTAACTCTTAGATGCACAAAGCAAGACTGTCATTTTAAAATTATCCCTAATGATATCTCCATTAGATTGTGGCTCTATCTCAAAGTATGTTTTTTTTTTTTTAACGAAAAAAGGGTGGGAAAGGGCGACTAGCGTAACAAACCCTCATGGACATGACCATTGGCGTTCCCGATCCGCTGTGGAATGTCCGGTTGAGCGATAGCTATTGTTCGAGAGGCCAGGCCGTCACCACAGCACCACCTAGGCGACTAGTTGGCCAAAGGCTCTCCACGCAAATCCACACAAGTCCTAGCAATGGCATGGGAGGGATTCGAACCTGGGAGGTCTATGCACGGGGAGAGAGGGGAATCTATCCCACTCACTCTGGCCAACTAGATCTCAAAGTATGTTCCTAAGTCTGTTTGGTCCAAGTTCCTAACTTTAATCCTTCATGTACTGTGGTGATTTGTTTTAATGGAATTTCTATCTCTTCGTCCAAAAACACAAAGGATTGCAATAAAAAGTCTATACATAGCTACCAAAAAAAATTCAAAAACATTAGGAGAAACAAATAGAAAAGTGGCAAAAAACATAAACATCATAATAACTAGACAAATGTACAATGGTCAACGCCTACCCATCATTTGGTTGTGTACTTGAGGAACCACTGTCGTCGCTCTCCCTCCCCTGACGATAAATAGTTTGGCAAGCTTGTGTGAATTCAAGCGTTTTCAATGCACTCGAGGAACCACTGTCGTCGCTCTCCCTCCCGTGGCAATAATTAGTTTGGCAAGCTAGTGTCAATTCAAGCATTTTCAATACGTCGGCCATGGTTGGCCGTTTTTTTGAACTTCGTTCCAAACACGCTTTTGCAAGTTCAACGAAATTATCCAGACACTAGGGCGCTATCTGTCCTCTCACAAACGGATCAATCATTATGTCAAGGGTTCCTTTTGTCATACATTGTTTCACCAAATGAGCCAAGCCGACCTGCTCCAATTCCAGTCGTCTATCGACTGGCTGCCTCCAGCATAGAATTAACCTCCAACAAAACCACACTGAAGGAATAGACGTCCGATTTGGGGGTTAATCTACGAGTAAGGTAATACTCTAGATCTAGATAACCGATTGTCCCCTTGACATCGGCGCTGACATAGGTTTAGGAATGAGTTGCAGGTGTTTTGGACAACCCAAAGTCACATATTTTTGGAATCCAGTTAGCATCTAACAAAATTTTTGTGCTTTTAACGTCTTTGTGAATAGAGGTGTCAAACGGGCCGGGCCGGCATGACCATTTAGTTTCGTGCCAACTGTGCCTCGTGTCGTGTCGTGCCTGCCCGTTAACTTAATCGTGCCACGTCGGGCCGTGCCATTTTGTAATCGTGTTGTGCCTTGTCGAATTCGCTTGTTTAATCTCGGCTAGATTAAACCGAACGTGGAAAAAAACTTCAACAAAAATTGGAGATGTGCCGGCATGGTCACGACAAGGCACGGCACGATTACAAAATGGAACGGCACGACATGGCACGATCAAGTTACGGGCCGGCACGGCACGTGGCACGGTTGGCACAAGACTAAATGGGCCATGCCAGCCGGGCTCGGCTCGTTTGACACCTTTATTTATAGAGACGTTAAAAGCACAAACATTCTGTTAGACGCTAACTGGATTCCAAAAATATGTGACTTTGAGTTGTCCAAAACACCTACAACTCATTCCTTAACCCATGTCAACACTGATGTTAAGGGGACAATCGGTTATCTAGATCCAGAGTAACCTTACTCATAGATTAACCCCCAAATCGGACGTCTATTCCTTCGGTGTGGTTTTGTTGGAGGTTCTATGCGGGAGGGAGGCAGCCAGTCGATAGACGACTGGAATTGGAGCAGGTCGGCTTGGCTCATTGGGTGAAACAATGTAAGATAGAGGGAACGCTTGATATAGTGATTGATCCGTTTGTGAGAGGACAGATAGCACCCTAGTGTTTGGATCATTTCGCTGAACTTGCAAAAGCATGTTTGGAACAAAGTTCAAAAAATCGGCCAACCATGGCCGACGTATTGAAAAGGCTTGAATTGACACTAGCTTGCCGAACTAATTATCGCCACGGAAGGGAGAGCGACGACGGTGGTTCCTCAAGTGCATTGAAACGCTTGAATTCACACAAACTTGCCAAACTAATTATCGCCAAGGGAGGGAGAGCGACGATGGTGGTTCCTCAAGTACACAACCAAATGATGGGTAGGCATTGACCATTGTACATTTGTCTAGTTATTATGATGTTTATGTTTTTCACCACTTTTCTATTTTTTTCCAAAGAATCCGCATCTGATTGGTCTAAGTCCAATTGGTCCAATTTTTTCACAATCGGTAATGCAAAAAATTAGGTTAATTGGATATTGATTAGAGAGAAATAATTTTAACAATCCATTTTTGTTGTAAAATTCTGAGATAACTATCAATGTCTGATCAACCTAATTCTCTAAATCAGATAATATTCATTTCTCTTCTTCACACAAGATTCTCTCTCTCTCTCTCTGAGAAGGTGGCACATGCACATGTTAAATGTCCCTTCCAAAGTATCAATTACAATTGTCAAGTAGGCACAAGTTGTCACTTCTTCACTACCAAAAATAACCACAACCCTCACATTTATCACTTTAGACTCATTACCTTTTCTGTCACGTACTGTGTCCCATGCCATGACCAAAAGCTCTCACTCACCACTCCTGTCCCTTTCCAGATAATCCTCCCCCAGCTCATGTGAACTTTGGTGTGCATTAATCCTCAAAGAATGGAAAGCTTTATGTTAACTCTATCGAAAGCGTGTAAATCACACAAGACTTACATATATAATGAAGCGCAACGGAATACTTCAAGCTTTCGAAAATCGATGAACCGAGACCCGCTCTACAAGCACAATCCGTAACCACAAACAAGAACCAGAACATCGTCGTCTATCCTCGTCGCGTAGAGAAGACTACTAGAGCCTACTCTTACTAGCCACAACAAATCCTAGAGTCGTAGATGGGAACCCTAGAGAGAGAAGATATTGATAGGAAAATATTGTGGGGAGAAGGAGATATATGAAACTCTAATTGTTTCAAGTGTAAATCTCTAATATCTTCAGGATTTTATTTATAGACAAAGTCCTAGAGTTTTAAACTCTCCTAACAGATAGAGACGAGTCCATCTCTTATCATCCTTCTAACCAACCCAATCAATTAACCCATGTGGACGACCCATGTGGGTTGGGTCCGGTTGAACCTACCCGTAATTACTAACACTTTATAACAGGAATGTCAGAGCAAATCTCTAATGGATCCATAAGAAAAATCAGAAAAAGAAAGAAAGAAAAGAATTTTTCTGGTTGAACTTCTTGTTCTTGTGAAGCATATTGGTAGATACATGACTATGTCTTGGGATTTGTTTATTTCAAGATTTTAGTGTACGCTTGTGGGATTGTAACGTAATAGAGATGGGATTAACATGAGATACGAATAATGGTGTATCTTTATGCAATAGTGTAAGAAAAAACTCAAGACGTTTGTACTATTCAGAGCACTCAGTTGAAAATACAAATGAGAAATGCATGTTTGTACATGAAAATTGTATTAGATAATGAAAATTGCAGGCGATACTAATTCCACACTTAAACACCATTACATATACCATTGGGATGATTCATGTATCCGCTCAAAACTAATACGCCATCGTGCATCGTTGAAGATAACAATTGCTCCTCCATCAACCAATGCATCATGAATGTAATTACTCCTATGTCTTGAAGAGTGTTCAACAAATGTCAATGCATCACGAATCACATATTAGCGTCTACTTGCTGCGGATCAGGTGGTTCCTCTCCTCCAAGGAGAGGTCACTAAATATGGAACTACATGAGAGAGAGAGAGAGAGAGAGAGAGAGAGAGAGAGAGAGAGAGAGAGAGAGAGAGAGAGAGAGAGTTGGTCTATTTAAAATGTATACTTCAATACGTAGATTATGCATCTAGAAAAAAATCAGATTAATCGTAAGCGAAAATGGATTCTCTATTTTCAATGTCATAATTTTTACATGATTTTCTCAAAGAAATCCAATGAAACAATGTAGTTATGATTACTGGATCGATACCCACGAAAACAACGAGATCAATCGTGAAAAGGAAACAATGGACTTCGAGTAATAAATCCATTTCAACAGAGAATCGTTAAAGATAGTAACGAGCCCTAAACGATGCGACAATTGAGGTCTAATTACACTCCCACAGAACAACATTTGGAATCCTACTTGAGCTAATCCAGGCTTCTTATCATAGATCTACCTTCATCTCATTGACGCCAAACATTCAAAAACTGTGTCGTCCACAATCGTGCAATGCCAAAGCTTTGCGAGTACTTGTACTTCCCTTCCTGAATACGTCATCCACCCACAAGAACATGTTTGTCATTGCTCCATGGCAGAGAGTTTTTGGCCACCCAAAATCGGTTGCGTGCCAGATCGAGACCAAGCTATACAGGGTGATCAAATAGAAGCCAAACAATTGAGAGTTCACAATGCTTCACAAGCTCAAGCATTACGAAGAACAACACCAACCTACAAAAACTAGCAACATTAAGCAGCTTAAAACTTTTAAAAGAAGCACCACCTAGGTTATGCCATTATGGTAAGAAAGGATAAAGCTAGATCAAGGGAGGTCCACATGGTTTCGTTCGTCCCAACCACAAACTTCAAGTTAGTTCTGGGAAAATCTCGCCCTTGTGTCTTAGTATCATACCAGTTGAAATGCAATTTGCTGCTGATTTGTGAGAATGAGAAAAAAATGGGATTTTGGTGATTCTTCTTATCAAAAAAAAATTGTCAAACATCCCAATCTCTATATCGAAATAGTTTATTAACAATCCAAAAAACAAATAAAAAAGCGCACGTTCTAATAGAAAGATGTGAGATCAAACATGCGTACCTGTAACCTGTGCATGCCTCCAGCTGTTATCAATCTCTTAAGCTTGAACTCGTGAAGTTGAAAACCAAAAAAGAAGGTTGGAAAGGTACACTCCTGGCACAATCAAAAGTAGAGAAATTACTGAAGATAAGTTGAATTGCATGACATGGGGAAATCACCAAAGCAGGATTAAACAAGCACCAAACTTCAATGGCAAACAACTCAATTTGGGAGAGGAATTAAAAAGGACAAACTTGTGACATTTACTCTCTTCAAGTTATTCCACTTGGCACTGAATTTTCAGCTTATATACTTAAGTTTCAAACGGCACTATAATCCACAGGGATCTTAGAAGGGACACCAAGGCCATTACATTTCGTTATGGCTAGGAACTACATGTCACAAAAAACGGATCTTACCGTTGCTATTACATCTTTTGCTCCAATGTTGTAGAAACTTCAATGAAGGCAACAAATTCAGTTCCTTGGGAAAAATATCTTCTAGAACAACTCAGTTTTACATGAAACCCTGTTTCGGATGTAAAAACGAAAACATCAAATATTCAGGAATTTCGTCATTTTGAGAAGAAAAAAAAAATTGCTTTTTGTCAAAGAAATTAAACTTACATTTCTGGTTTACTTCTGGAATTGAAAAAGTAAAGTTATATGGATCTAAAAGACTTCAGAAAAAGTAAAGCGAACACCGATTCATGAAAAAACTCAACTTTTAGAAACTCCAAGAAACTACTGTTCTAGGAGTATTTTCTAATGCATGAATCTATTGACAATTTTGGCTATCTGGAGGATTAGTAACAGAAGATGAACGAAATGAATAATGACAGGTCAATATTTTCTGGCAGTGTTCTATAAATAGAGCAGAACAAGTACCTGGAAGCTTTGGTTTTCCCTGGCTACATAAAGTATAAGTGAGAAATTAAAGAAGAGTCTACTGGACCAAGATGAACTTGGTCAAAGAATGCTTCTCCATCCATAATTATGACAGGGACGTGAGCAATCTTATGCCAGTCTTCTCCTTCCTCCTTTTTGCAACGAGGTTTCATCAATGGACAGTCTGTTATTCGCAGCACAAAGAGGGAAGTAGGAAGCTGCCCTTCTGGCAAAGATTTGAGTTGAGGGCATTGCTTAATCTCCATGTACTTGAGAGAGCCAAGAAGTTGAAGGCCACTTTTGATCAGTGCTTTGAGATTTGGCATACGTTCGATGTGGAGCGATTTAAGAGTGGAGGGCAGCAGCCCCTCCTCTGGAAACGACTCCACCACATCTCCACCTGAAAGTGTAAAGCGTGTAAGAGAGGGAAGTGTTTGCAATCCCCAACCTCTCCGGCCACCAACAAGTTTCTTGCAGTTCCATATCTCAAGAGTATTTAATTTTGAAGGCAGACCTCCTTCTGGAAAAGACTGAATTTTCGGACAACTGAATAACCTCAATGATTGAAGAGATGGGAGGAGGGTGTGCATTTGTTCTGGAAGAGCCTTCAGTTTCTCGCAACCCCAAATCCATAAAGAAGACAGCTTTGGAGCAGGTAATCCTCCGCTAGGAAAAGATATTAGATTAATGCAGAAATCAATGGCAAGGGACTCAAGTAATGGCATATTTTGGAGGTCAATCCCGTCTGAAGTCAAAAGGGTCTCGAAATTTATACAATGACTGATTCCCAGTACCCGAAGCTTTGGAAATAAACCTAGTGGGAGGGATTTGAGACTTGGACAACCAAACAAACTCAACCTTTCTAGGGACGTATAGCAGTGGCTCATCTCATGTAGTGGGAGCACTAGTTCCGGACACCACCGAACACTAAGTTCTTTCAAGTTGTTGAGGTGCATAATTCCCTCTGGAAATGACATAAGCCTTGGGCATTCCTCTACCTTCAGTTCCTTCATATTTGTTAGTGTTAACACCTCCCTCGTGAGTTCCTCCAAACTTGCAAAACCAGAAATATCCAATGTTTCAACAGAAGACACATCATGCCACTCCAACTTTAGCTCTTGGCAATCATCCAACACTAGCTTGCGCATAGAAGTAGTCCTTGGAAGTGAAGCCACAAGCTTTGGGCATCCCTTTACCTTAAGTCTCACCAGAGAAGGTACCTTCTGTGGTAAGTCTCCAATAAGCTTGGGACAATTGATTACCTCAAGCTTTTGAAGGTGAGAGAACTCTCCGGCATCTAATTGAAGCCAGTGCACCCATCCTGACATTTCTTCAAACCGTAGAGTCTCCAAAGATTGGAATGCTTTGCTTAAAGAACCACTCTCTCCATAAAATTCATGGCCCACGTTAATTATTCTGGGCATCCTTGCAATGGTAAGTTCTTTCAAAGAGGGCATTTGACCAAGTGGTGGCAAGGAAAAGCAGAACTCACAATTCTCTAAACGTAATGACACCATATTATAGAATGATTGATTTCCTAACCAAGTAGGAAATCTTGTGCCTCCATAGTTTTTTATCTCAAGGTGCTTCAAGTTTTTATGAGGCTCTAGCTTTTCAAGTACATCTCTTTCATTCTGTGAATCCTCCGTTGTGCTACTCCACTCCAACGCCAACTTTTCAAGGTGTTTTTTCTCCCTTATCAGTGCTTCAAATGCATCGTTGCCGCTTGTGACATTTTGCAAACCTGAGATGGAGATTGTTCCACGAAGACGATGAAGCTCTTTCAACTCATTAATACCTGACCCGCTGCACTTTCCCACTACAAAAGCAGTTAATTGTTGGAGATCTTTCAATCTACTTATATGCATTGGCATCTTGTTTAAGTTGGTTCCAATTAAATCAAGATGACGCAGTGAAATTAGTTTTCCAAGCTCGACTGGCAAGGCTGTAAGAAGATGACATTCAGCTAACAATAATGTTTGTAAATTATACAGGGTACAAACTGATTCAGGCAAATGATTGATTCGAGTATAGGAGAGGTCCAAAAAGCGTAGATGTATCAGATTGCCAATTGAATGAGGCAATTCAACAATCTGATACCTCGGCAAAGATAGCAACCGTAAGCGTTTCAATCCCACTAGAATCTCATCCAAAACCTTTTTGCTGAACCATTGTTTGCCATAGGGGCTACGGTCTATTTGAAGGAAAGTCCTTAAATGCTTAGCTTCCTTAATTATCTTGAACTTATCAAAGCCATCGAAACTACCTCGAACATACGAAAAATAGCGTACCTTTTCAGAAATAGTGTGTGGCTTGCCACCCTCTAACCTATAACAGAAATCTCCAGTGACAGATTGAGCTAAATCATGGACAAGATCATGCATGACAAAAAGAGAATTATTGGCATTTGATCTCTGAAAAAATGACCTTGAATGCAACTCGTGGAAGCACTCAAAACCTTCCTCTTCCACTGTCTTATTATTATTGGGCTTCGCAAAAAAAGCTTCTGCTATCCAGGTTGAGACTAATTCCTTCATGTCGAATTCATAATCCTTAACAAATATGGAACAATAAGAAAAACATCTTTTTAAATGGGCAGGGAGATAATGATAGCTCAATCTTAAGGCTGGGAGGATGTTGCTCTTCTCCTCTGGAAAATCCCATATACCACTCTTCAATATAGCACTCCAATCCTCAATATCTCGTTCGGAACGCAAAAGACCACCCAATGTTTTTGCAGCTAAAGGCAAACCTTTACACTTTCTCACAATCTCCTTGCCAATCTTTTCAAGGTATGGATATGCATTGCAATCTCCCTTCTCAAAAGCATGCCTAGAAAACAACTTCCAACACTCTTCATCTGGTAATTCCCGCAAACCATGAATAGGAAAAGTTTGCATGATAGACGCAACACTTTTATTGCGCGTTGTGACAATAATCCTACTTCCGCGTCCTCCAAATCTGAAAGGAGCCATCAAGACGTCCCAATGGTCATAGTTCTCATTCCAAACATCATCCAAGACAATAAGAAACTTTTTCCCATACAATGATTCCTTCAAATTGATTTGAAGCAAGTTGAGGTCATTTGCATCGAAAGCCCGCTCAATGACTGCTTCGACAATTGTTCTTGTGATCCTTAAAACATCAAATACGTCAGAAACACAAACCCATGATTTCGTATCAAAGTGTTCATCTACTCTGCCATCATTGTACAAAAGCTGAGCAAGGGTGGTCTTACCCATCCCGCCCATACCCACAATCGGTATCACACCGATCTTAGTACTTCTTTCTCCATCAGAGAGCAAAAGTTTCATTATCTCCTCCTTGTCATTCTCCCTTCCATAAACACAGGATTCATCCACCAAAGAAGTTGTTGGCAATCTGTGAGACCAATTCTGTCCAACAACTTCTTTCAAACAAAGTACATCTTTTTCTTTCGCAAAATCTTCTAATATATCAATCATCTCTTCTAATTTGGACTCAATCTCAGCGTCAAATAAGCTAGTGGAAGTCGAGAATTGAGATTGTACCTGGTTTGGGCCGCTTTGATACTCGGCTTCCACCTTGCACCGCAAAGCCTCGGTGGCAATCTCATCCACTAAATCTTCAGCATGGTACACAACATCTTTAAGCTCATCCAACCAATCTTTCACAGCTTGATCACTGATCTTCTTGTTCTCTGCATCATTCAGCACCTTATTAAGTCCAAGCAATTTCAACTTCAGCTTCTTTAGTAGTCTTTCGTCATGCTTTCGACCCCGGAAAAAGTTGATGAACTCACGTGAAGCCAAACGATCAAACAACACTTGAAGTGTAGCGGAGAGAAACGCCCCTCCAACCAATGCAGACATGTTTTCTTTTCAATTCCTTTTCCAAAGTAAAAAGCTTATGAGAAGTGATGAAACAGAGATTCTAAAAGCCTATGCAACTTTAGTAGTTGTACTTCACAGAATGATGGTCGTATTCAAACTTTCATGTTTGTGGATTTCACCACGTTCAAGCCCCACACGGCAATTTCCCACACGGCAATTTGGTACTACTGACCAAACTAAATTGTACTTCACAGAATGATGGTCGTATTCAAACTTTCATATTTGTGGATTTCACCACGTTCAGGCCCCACACGGCAATTTGGTACTACTGACCAAACTAAGGGGATGTTCCACTAACAAAAAATTGTTTTTTCCAAACACCAAGACAGGTCATTCTCTCACAACACATCACATAAAAAATTGAGAAAACCAGTTTTTTCAAAAAACTGAGTTAGTGAAACACCCCCTAAAGTTATGAAGATGAAAATGGGGTTTTGTTGTAACGCTTCCACGTAGACCACTGATCCAGTACTTTGATTTTGATTCACAAGTTACACTCCATGACCCAAAATGCTAAAGCCCAATGTATTAGTAGTTTACATAGTTCCTTATACATACATACATATATCAGTATTAGTATTACGGCCTTGTTCTCCAATAGATTTTAGGTACATAAAATCTCACATTTTATGTCACTCCAATCTCAACACATAAAATGTAAAAGTGAATTTTGAGATTCTCATAAAATCCTCCTAAAATCTATAGGAAAACCACTACATTTTATCAATTGGGAAAACAACTTCATTTTATCACCCCTCCATAAAATGTTCATTTTATGTATGAGATTTTCATAAAATCTACGTAAAATCTATTGGAGAACAAGGTGTAGACTTGCAATGTAGGTTAGGGAGTTACAATAGTCTCTTTTTTTTTCCCTCGGTAAAAGGTTGAGAGTGGGAGATCAGAGTTGTAACCCCTATTACTTGCACCATTGAAGGAGCCAAGCTCACTGGAGCGTCCTTAATTCGGAGTAACCCCTACCCGTGAAGGTAATCCGTCACCGCACAACTCTACCAAGGTGCAAGCTGAACAGATAGTGCCAAAGCATAGCATCTGGTTCACGAAGACTAAGCGGAATTCGAACTCGCGACCATTTACTTGGAGGAGTATCACCTACCCAACACTTGCCATCATGGCAACCACCTCCGGTGGTGGAGTTACAATAGTCACTTCCAAGTCTTCTAGCACTTAAATTAATATAGATTTGCTTGTCTCCGGAAAGTACCCCACACGGTTTTTAACTTTTGACCTTTTTATGGACTTCTCTCTCTACCCATAAGGTGGCCATGGTGTACTTTCTGGTCATGGGAGCATTCAGGTTGGAAGACCTTTAAAGTTGCAAAATAAATAAAGGATCTGGCTCCTCTCCAGTAATGAGAGAGGATCCACTCGTTCCCTCCCACTTTTTTTGAGCTCATACAGGATTCACATCATTGATCCGAACCGTACAATATGTAGACGTCATCAAATACTTCAACCATGCAAAACTTCATAATGCACGCTTCAGATCATTGAAGTGGGCCCGGTATGGGCCCAAAAATGAAGGGACTAGACGGGAAACTCTTTCGCAGGATAACAGTGAAACACAATTCCATGGCTGAAAAGCCTGTGTTGAAAAAATGATTTTGGAATATTTACCCCCTAAAAAATGATTTTGGAATATCTATTCAGTTTGTTCAATCATTTACTCCGTAGGAGTGAATGAAAATTTTACTTTATTGATTTCGATTTAATAATTAGTTGAAGAAAGTCAATAAAATGGAGTAATATCTTTATGAACTTTATAATTTTCTGTTGGATTAGTTATTTGTATTAGTTGACACTTGTTCGGATGAACAATTATGTCTCTTTTCATTTGTGATTGTTCGAAATAATCACTTATACTTCTACGTATTTGTGTTTTCATCATTTATTTTAGGAGCTTACAGAGTAGTTATTGGAATAATTTTCCATAGTTGAGTCTTCATATGACACAGTACAAATTAAACTCGAGTTTGTTTATCGGACACATCAATTGTATGTTATCCCACTTCGGGGCGTTTTCAACCATTATGTATCTCAGGAGCTAGACGTCCGAAGATTCTATAACTACCGTAACGGGGATAAATCTTCTTAGAGAAATAATTAATGCAAATATGAACAAATTTTTCAAAAAGTCAGCGGCCTGGATCAATGCAAACTCTCTCTACTCCTTGAAAACATGTCAAATTTAAAAACAAAAACAAAATTCACGCATTAATCCGAGCAGTTGAATCCCATTTCCCCTTCTCTTATTGTGGGTTCAGGCCGATGCTTAGAAAATGCTGGTACGGAAGCTAATTAACCTGGGGTACGCAAGGCCAAAATCCAATGGATCATTATATGGTTGTGGCAATTCTGGTTTCGACGGTGCTGAGATCCTAGAAGTTGCACCAGGTGGGGGTCCGAACCACCCTTCATGGATTGTGTGATAGCTTTGTGGCTTTCTTACCATGTTCTCCTTTTAGACCATCATTTGCTTGAAAAAATTGGTACGAGTACTGCACGAGCCCATGCTGGTACAAAAACTTGAGCAAAAGTTTATATGATTAACACACTGCTTTTAGCCATGGTAGTATGAGACTTCTTCTTCTTCTTTTTTGTATAGGTATTACGATATTTCATCGTGAGGGAAAGTTATTCATCTTCTTAGTCTCATAAATACACCATTGTTGGATAGTTCAGAGGGTTTACTATCGTATCTTACAGATGGAATGTACAATACCAAAATACTAAAAGATAAAGAACTTTTTCTCATAGAAGAATGTAAATAGGATCTGCATATGATTGATATGGCTTTTTAAGTATATACATCAATATCTACACCCCAGATCTGTTAGAGCAAAACGCTTCCTTACATATGGCTTGCCACCCCATGGATAGTGAGCTCCGCTTCTACACAGCAAGTATCCTTCACCAAAAAACCCATGTTTGGATGATTGAAATAGCTGAGTGTGGTAAATCTGTTCCAACTGCATTCCTTCTTTGAAGCACTGAACCAGTAAGTTGCTGCAAAATTGATACATATGTATACATATACAAAGTGAATGATTGGAGGCACACAGCTGCGATGGACTATGTTGGACAACTTTGGCTCAAAAACAATAATGAATTAGTTACTAGTACTTTTAAGAATGGGAGTTCGCAGAATATTACCTGTAATGGAATCATTATAAATAGAATTTAACTGGTCCACTATTGTCAATTTGAACTTTGCATATATTTTAGAATTTGGAGGAAGGGTTGAAGGATCAGCCAAAGCTAGACACAGAGATATATGGGTACCAATGCCATTGCCTTTCCCCTTGGGATATACTTGTATCTTCCTGCGTCGATCAACCCACAAATAGGTTAATTATAAGTATCATTCTTTGGGTTTTCAAGAAAAATCAAACAGTGTTTACCATTTCTGATCTCCTGCATTGAATGCCTGGGTATCATAACACTCCACATCCGACTTTGAGAAATTCTCAATTCTGCTTCGCTGCTTGTACGTCATGGCATCCTTAACCATCAACAAAGACTCCCCTTTCCCTGTATTTCCTTTCTTGCAAACAAAGACCTCTGCCCCAAAGATGCAAGTGTCATTGACAAGATATCCATTGCCAGTATCGCTAAATGTTTTGAGAGGGATGAACTGATCAAAACCCCACGCCATCTTCATTCCATGGAACCTTTTTCCCTTTTCCGGTGCATCTAAACAAAATTTACTAATGACTTGATTAGCGAGAAGCATATAGCTTGTCTGTGTTACTTATCATTTCATGACAGTAATAACATATATACGGATGTATTGTGTAAGACTGAAACATATGAGAGCGGGGACATTGAACCGGAGGAATTGGTAATGACTAATGAGCCAGGAGCATAACTAATTACATTTGCCTGTATGTGTGTGTGTTTGTCCATCAGACCCCACTACCTCTTAACTACCCATCAGTAAGGACATGGGATGCGTCTGTGTGTGTGTAAAACATTATATGTGAGAGTTGAGAACTCCTTGCATAGCCTTGCGATTGTCAATAAGTAAAAAAAGGAAGAGGAAGAAGAACATATCGTGATAAATTGAAGAAGAAGAAGATGCCTTGAAGTATTAGGTAGTTGTCCTTGTTCCAATCAAGCAGGAACACGCGGAAAACAGCATGAACCTCCCACCCAGGTTTCAGCGAATTTGATTCCGACATTACCAAGTAAACTTTTATGTTTCTGTTTTTGTTTCCATTTGGGTAGATAACTAGTTTCCTGAAAGCAGCAGAAAAGGGACTCAACCAACTATAGCTGGGCAGAGGCGTGTCACTTTGGCTGGAGAAACGAAAGAAAAGATGGATATAATCAAGGAACTTAAAGAGATTGAGGAATGTACCATTTGTAGCCTCCAGCTTCGAAATCATCTGAATCGTATCTCTTTGTTTGTTGTTAATAGTGAAAATAACTGAATTTTAACTGTGTAGTGTGCTTTTGGCGCATCTGAAGTTAATCTTGAAACCCCTGCAATAACAATAGTTGGAGGAAAATAGGTAATAGCTGAATTTAGTATAAAAGATCACAAGCTTGTTGCCATCTTTTTGGCTGTCCAATATGTGAGTGAGAGAGAGAGAGAGAGAGAGAGAGAGAGAGAGAGAGAGAGAGAGAGAGAGAGAGAGAGAACTACCAACTCCGTCATCAAAGATAAGATCTCCCATGGCAAGGTATTCACTGAAGAATTTTTACAGCTACGGATATGAACAACAATCTATTGGCGCGTTCGAATTTATAAGGCAAAAAGGGGAATGGCTTTAATTCCAAAGCCTTTCAAAGAATTTATCCTTTTCTTATTTGAGGTCTTGGTTATTGTCCTTTGGACGAAGCAGCACCCATTCCCTGCTTGTTAGTCATGCAAATCTTTGCTTTGAATTGAAAATTACTCCCTCCGTCCATTTTTAATTGTTGAGTATTCTATTTTGGATTGTCTCCTTAATAAATGTCTGTTTTGAAAAGTTAATGCGTAAAGGTTTGTACATTTATTGTTTTCCTTTTTTGAAAAGTTAATGAGTAAAAAGTTATTAATGGGTAAAAGTGGAGGATAATTTTGAAAAATGAAGGTAAAAATCAATGTGGAAGGTGTACAGTTGAGGTAAAAGTTGATGTGAAAAGAGTAAAATGGGATTTTATTTGAACAACATAATTCATTTTGTAGCTCTCAATGTATTTTTGCTCTATGTAAAAAGCTAGGTCGATCAGAGATTGATAATCATACAAGTGAACCATATTCGTCACCACAAGAAAAGTGAAAGGCTAGGCTCTAGCAATTCATTTCTCTTCTAAAAAAGCAAGGTTAAACCAAGTCATTTCCAATATCTGATCGATTTTGTAGTGTGAGCAATTAACACATCAACGGCTACAAAATGAAAATATAGTGGGTGCAGAATATTTTGAAGGCTCCATTGTATAGTCGATGTGAGATACTCCTAAGGAATTATGTAATGGAAACATGATGTCGTCTAATTGTTTGGTGTATGAACATTTTCTAACCTATCTTGTTCCGGAGGCCAATCGCACCTACCGGAGACAGGAGAGAGTCCCCGCCGGTGACTGGAGAGAGATTCAGAGCCTAGGAGTGATTACGGGTAATATGTCATTTTTGGCATATTCTCGATTTGACTTGTTATGTCATTTTTTTCGCGTTCATAATTTAGTTTCGCAACAGTTTCTTTTCGGGCAAATACTATAGTAATTCCGGCCGATTTTAGAACTGACTGACTATAGCTTTATGTAACCGAAGGCAAACGAGTGAGGAAATGGACTCATAGCTGTCACCATAGCCCACAAAAGGTGACAGTGCATTCAATTTACACAATATCTTGGCGTTGCAATCCAGATTTGAAATCAAAGGAACACCTATATATCTCCTTTAACTATATTTTATTTGATGGTTCAAACATGTTTGAAATTGAAGCAAAACTATTGGGACACAAGGAAAAGTTTTCCTGAAAACGTCCACGCCCGTGAATATGAATCGTTCATTTCTCTTTCCTGAAGGTTTTCGGAGAAATGAATGAACATCTTCTTCCATCTCTATGCAATGGACAAGATGTTTTGAGTTTGTGTTTTCTGATACTAAACTGGAATTCAATATGAACAAATAAATATTGGGCCATTTCCTCTGTCCGAATGAATTAATGGATAGTTGAAAGTTAATTTCTTCATATATTTATGACAGGAATAGATGTAACCGAGATTTTAGACTAGGAAACCAAATATATCGCTTGCGAGTGATGGCTAGCTCATGTTGTAGAGCTCTTGAATGCCCCACACTGCATCCCGGGATCGAGTCTCATTCCTCCCTCCCCCCATGTAATAGATTAGGAATGACGAATGACAAAAAAAAAAAAAAAAAAAAAGGCTTAATTTGTTACTTACGACCATTTCAAACACACCACCCAATAACGTGGAGTCTCACAAACTATTTTAACAATCTGAGCTGTTCATTATATAGCTCAAAAGTTGCAAATTGAAGCATAATACTAAAAATTAAATTAATTGGATATCGATCAGTGCTTGATACAAATCAATTATTTAAAGGGAAGAATTTTAACAATCCATTTTTTCTTATAAAATTCTGAGATAGCTACCATAATTCGATCAACCTAATTCTCTACATCAATAATATTCATGTTGAGATATACAAATTGAACGGTTTGGATAAATTGTCAAAATATATTGCAGAAGTCACTCTATTAGAGCATCTCCAATAGGGAGCCAAACCTCCAGCTGCCAAACCTAAAAATTGGCTCCCAGGCCATTTCGCACATCTCCAACAGCAAGCCAAAAAGGGAGCTAAAAATGGCCCCGGCCATTTCTTTGGCCGAGCAAATGGCCCTAGCCATTTTTGCAATGGTTGGGATTGGTGTGATTTTATGGCTTGTGATACGGAAGTGATCCAACGACCACAAATCAAGTTGGCCAAAAAATAGCTTTGGTACCACTGGAGCAATTTTGCTAAACTATGGCAAATTAAATCACGCTGTAGCAAGCCGAATCTCTCTCTCTCTCTCTCTCTCTCTCTCTCTCTCTCTCTGTGTGTGTGTGTGTGTGTGTGTGTGTGTGTGAAGGTGGCACATGCAAACCAGTTGTACATGAATATATGCACATGGTACATGTCCCTTCCAGAGTACAACTGTCAAGTAGGCACAAGTTGTCACTTCTTCACTGCCAAAAATAACCACAAACCTCACATTTATCACTTTAGACTCATTACCTTTTCTGTCACGTACTGTGTCCCATGCCATGACCAAAAGCTCTCACTCACCACTCCTGTCCCTTTCCAGATAATCCTCCCCAGCTCATGTGAAAGAATGCAAGCTTTATAATAGGAATATCAGAGCAATTAAGTCTCTAATGGATCCATAAGAAAAATCAGGAAAAGAAAGGAAGAAAATAATTTTTTAGGTTGAATTTCTTGTTCTTGTGAAGCATATTGGTAGATACATGGCTATGTCCTGGGTTTTTTATTTTCAAGATTTTAACCTTAGTGTACGTGTGTAGCATTGTAACGTACATAGAGATAGGTCATAGGACGAACATGTGATACGAACAATGGTATCTTGACACAAAAGCGTAAGCAAAACTCAACACGACGTGCTATTTAGAGCACTCGTTAAAAATACAAATGAGAAATGCATGTTTGTACATATGCAAAAATGTATTCTTAGATAATGAAAATTTCAGGCGACACTAAACGCCATTAAATCATTGGGATGATTCATGTATCCGCTCAAAACTAGTACTCCATCGTGTATCGTTGAAGAAATTAAAATTTTGCTCCATCAACCAATGCATCAAGAATGTAATACTCCTATGTCTTGGAAAGTGTTCAACAAATGCCATAATGCTCATACGTATATAGTTTCTTAGATCCAAGCCACAAATAAAAGACCCGTAGCATGCATCTTAAATCACATTAATGCTAAAACACCCGGTAACTAAAAAAGTGACTAAGAATTTAGAGTCTAGTAAAGATGATGGCCTACTTAATTTGCCAGCACAAAATAAGAGACAGAGAGAGACTATCTCCATTTCTAACTGCATTTTTAGAGCCCAATTAAAACCTAAACAGCTGCCAGTTGTTGTTGATGTGAGGCTTCATCTTCATTATAACACAATTGGAGCTTTTGTGACCTTATTACTCCAACATTTAAGGAAGATTCTGCTGCTAAATTTAGAGGAGGCTCAATCAACATCTGCCTTTGTAGGTAGGCACAGTAACTGTGAAAAGTGGTAGGGGTGACATTTAAATGGAACCCTAATCCAAAAAGGAAATCCACTTCAAGGAAGTTCATCTCTGCTGTGGTGATCCCTCCTACTTTTGCATAGTATGCATTATTGTAATACCTGAAATTTCAAACCACAAAAGAGGAATATAGTGTTAGTTTTTTGCCAAATTACCAAATTAACCCTAAAAGTGGTAGTACTTCTAGTTCAGCTATTAAGGGTCTCTTAGGACAAATTTCTAAGGGGCTTTTAGGTATATGGTCAATTTCGTTGTTTCTCCTACTCTTTATCAAATTCGGGTCAAATTTGTCTACCATATTTTTCGTGTCGACGAGTAGAGTCAGAAATGTATAGAAATATACACCAAGGTTAAAAAAATTCGTATAAGTCAACAAAAATCACTTAAAACGTCGAAAAGGAGACAAAAAAAGACTCTGCCTATTGCCCTTAAAAAGTTTCTCAAACTCACCCAATTTCTAAAGAAAAATTGTAAAGATATTGGAGTATCATGGAATTTAGAAACAAGAATTTTCCAGCTATTCACATTGGAGAAACAGAGTTTTGCAGCTGGCCTTGGCTTAATGCTTGATTTATTGGCTGGATGCTTGATTTACAAGTAAACTAGATTTAAACAAATAAAATAATCAAAAAGTTTGAAGCTTTACTTCCAAGAAAACACGAAAAAAAGAACCAAGGAAATGAGACCCAGATTTTGGAAATTCAAAGAGAAAAGCCACATATACCTTAATCACTTATCATATTTTATTATTAAAAAAAAACTCATGAAAAACAATTAATTAAATTTGCATAAACTAGTCCGGACACCTGAGTTTTAAGAAAAAAATTAAATTGAAAAGGTTTTTTCTATTGTCAGCCCATTGGGCTGACGATAAGAACACATAAAGACAAAAAAAAAAACACACACACACACACACATATACACACATCCCTACACGTTTTTTTACATATTTTAATACACTTTCACACTTTTTTATAATTTTTTCACATATTTCAATACACTTTTTAAACCTTAATGTCAGCCCAATGGACTGCTTTTACAATTTTCCAATTGAAAAAACTATCAACTTCATAGGATGAACACAACTTCAAAACCCAGATAACAAACCCAAGAATCTCAATTCAGTATCCTTCAAGCACCAAATCTTTACTCAAAATCAATGGAATGGATTTTAAAATCCATGAAATAAGTTCTTGATCCAAGAATTTCCCGTACCCACCAAGCACCAAATTTTGTTATCAGAAGTAGGAAAATTCCCAAATCTCAACTCAGAGGAGTGAAAATTCAAGGACCCAGAAAAAGAAATCCAAGAATTTCTGTTCCCCCTGCCTCCAAAGCACTAAATTCAATTATCAAAATCAAAAGGTGCCCAAATCGCTACACAAAAAAGGAAAAGAAAAACCCAGAAAAGAAAATCCAAGAATTTCAAGAAACGCTTACATATCATCCATGAATTTCGCGGCGACCATAACACTAGTGATGAGCAACCGATGAACATTGAGAGAGTTGATTGGCAGGGAGGGCTGCTTCTGCATAAACCGATCGAGATAAACGTACGCGACTACGAAGCAAGAAGGGCTACAATTGGCATATTGGAAAATTCTCTCCAAATAGCTCTGAATTGAGATGTTTGGCCTGGTGAGGCCATGGAAGACAGAGATTTTCTGGGGGTGGAATAGACCGCTGCGATCGTTCGACTCGGCCACGTTTTGGAGGAGAGAAGAGAGATAGGTGATGAGCTTGGGCATCACACTTGGGCTCTCTAACTCTGCCATTGTTTTGGTGATGAGCAAGATTGTGTTGATTTGGAGAAGAGTGTTGAAATAGTAAGGTTTTTACTCTGCTTATATAACAACCAGATGGATGGTAGTTAATTAGGTAGGTATGGTTTTTGGAGTTGACGAAAATACCCCCTGGAATTTGAAATATGGCTGGAATCTCCCCCCCACAGTGTTTTGGCACTTTTTGATTCAAAACTTGAGGTGGGTTTTGATTCCTTATTTCAAAACTTTGATCTGTAAAAGAGGGAAAGGTGGATTAAAAGGACCCAACTTTTGGTTTATGTCTTTTGTAAATTGCAATAAGTGCTTTGTTTTGGCGTGTGAGTCTTATAATTTTCGGGGTAAATGCAGTCTTTCATCTCGATGAGAAATGAGATATAGGATTAATCATTGATTCGTGAGAATTAACCATTAATGCATAATATCATTGAGATTTTCATGATTAAATGACAGACAATAAGAACAATAATTTGGTGATGGGTTGCCATGCTTGTCATGTGATTACATGTGGATTAATGCCTTAATGGTGATCCTACATTATGGGTCCCAACTTTAGATCATCTACCATGTGTTGTGACTTTCTATACTAACCATACAAAATGGGAAAAAAGAAAAAGAAAAAAAGAGAGTTTTAGAACTGAAAGCAACAGAGCACATAAATTAGGTTTAGATATAAAGTTGTCCAGAGTTTAGTTCAATGCCCAGATTTTAATTTTAGTGCCTAAACTTTTTTTTCTTTTAGTTGGACTTTACTAGTTTACGAAAATTAGGTCATTGATTTGGATCTCGTGCTGGTAAACTGAATTTTACTTTAAATTTGTGGAATTACGATTTTAGTTTGAAGTAAGGAGGAGCGTTGTATGAGTCATATATAGCTAAAGTATGAAGATCAATAACGTATGAGCATGTACAAAAGAGAAGGCAAAATATGAAATGACAATTCAGAAGATCAATTTCCATTCTCCATTCTTTACGGTGTTTTTATTACCTAGTAACCAACTCATCCCAAGTCTAAGATCAACTATTATCTTTTTTCATTTTAAAATCTATATCAGTTAGTTGTACAATTTCTATTGTGGACAACTAAAATAAGTTGAAGAAAAAACAATAACCCATAAATGAAAGTATTGCTAATGGCTTAATTTTGTAGGAGTGAGCTTTTTCTTTTTGGATTGTGACAGTATAGGGCTCAAACCTGTAAGCTTGGTTGGGAGTTGTGGGGAAATTTTTACAAACCCAAGGGTAGAAAGGGAAAACAAAAGGACAATTTCTAAAAGGGGGAAAAAGCAGGGGCTTTACAGCAAATATATCAAATCTGTTTATGGCCAATTGGTCACTCTGTGAAGAGTTCTAAAATAACATCCTGGCCACGTACAATAATCCTTTTCATTTTGTCATCATGCAAGCCTATACTTACAAAATATAAATGAGCCTATCACAGCTATTACAATAATTTAAGTTGACAATCTTTCTTGATTTGTTTTTCTAATCTGGTTGGATTATAGATTCAACTTGTGGTTCGATCAATGAAACGATTTCTTTTGATTATGAATGAAATGACTACAACTATTTTTTTTGATTGGTTTGCGATCTGACGAAACAATAGGATATTTGTAGGTGTTGTATGACTTGTTGAAAAGAGCATTCAGTAAAAAAAATTATCTTGGTTAGACACCGACAGGCATCAAAAACACTAAAAATATGATTTTCTCCAAGACTACTTGAATAATTATTTTAAAATTATTTTACGACTCGGATCATTTGTGTGGGACTCACCTGACAAGATTGCATTTGGCAAAGCACTTGAGTTGTCCATCAAACGCCGATTTGGGGGATGGTGCTGTCCCCAAAGGGACAGCATGCATGTTGTCCCATCCGAGCCGTCCGTGCTCGGTGATCAACGGCCTAGATGCGTTTGGACTCAAACTAATCTGCACCGTTAATCGTCGAGCTGATCTGAGCCATTGATCACCAAGCACGGACGACTTGGATTGGAACAACATGCATGCTGTCTCTTTGCAGACAAACACCACCGTTTAACTGTGCGACATGGTGTCGGTGCAAATATTGCACAGCAGGCACCCCTGGCCCCTCCAACTTAGAGTATCTTTAAAACTAACAATAAAGGGCAACATTGGAAATGTGGAAAAACAGTGTGTAGATCTGGAAATGGCAACACATGAAAACAAGAATGCCAAGCTGGAAAGCATGTTTTTGTTTTGTTTTTTTTCGTGGAGTGAAAAAAGGGCAAAGCATGTCGTACATAAAGAGATCCCTTCCCCCCAGCCTGTACCATCTGGGATCACAAGCCTCACCATGGAAAATTATTCAGTGCTTCTCGACACACCGCACAACATTTTTGTGACCATCCATGTGGAAAACTAGAAACTAGTAGTAATAAAATGATGAAGGAGAAAGATGATGAAGAGAGAAAAGTATTCATTCATGTTGATTGTTTTCGATTTAGTTAGGTGTGGGACCCACAAAACAGGACCTGGAGTGCTGGAGATCACATCCGGACCGTTCATCTCGCAATTAATGGTTTAAATTTAAAATTAAAAAAAAACTATTTCATGGAAGAGTTGCTTTAAATCCGGACCGTTCAAAACACTTTTGAACAGTCCAAAGGTGATCTCCAGGATGCTCTCCAAGAGGGTGATCTCCAGCACCCCCGAATCCCACAAAATATACGTGGTCGTCGCAATAACTTGTTAAGATATGTTTTGTAGCACAGAATAACTTCTCCTCACAAAGACCCTGTTTGTTTCACGTACCCCGCCAACACCATGTGTTGTCCATGTGCCTTAGTGACCCGCATATTTCGCTACCACCACATAAAATTAGGCAAAATAAATAAATCTGGGTTATTGAATTATTAAGGTGCAATAATCCAAGGTGGTTTGGATTAAAGGTATAGCAATAGACCAATAATTCAAATCTGATGGTTTATTCGCTTCTTGGATTATTTTTGTTTAATGTAATAATCTAATGAACCAGGTTTATTTATTTTGTCAAAGAACGTAATCCCTGTTGGTTGATGAATTTACTCCCCACATAATTGATTAGGGTTCGATTCTTAGGATCAAGCTGGACAAAGTAATTTCTTATGAATCCCCTAATCCTGGAGTGGATGGCATGTCTGTTTTTGACCTGACTAGGGAGGAGAGTAACTGAGGTGCACGTAAACAGACTTAAATGCTCTTTGTCGTAAAAACATGTATATGTGTATGAGATATATAATATATATTGAAAAATAAAAGCAA
The DNA here is from genome assembly GCA_963854785.1 of Vaccinium vitis-idaea. Taxonomy (NCBI): domain Eukaryota; kingdom Viridiplantae; phylum Streptophyta; class Magnoliopsida; order Ericales; family Ericaceae; genus Vaccinium; species Vaccinium vitis-idaea. The sequence continues at coordinate 5,016,370 of OY978223.1, read as the reverse complement.
GCCTCATGAGGATCCATCCAATGTTGATTCCTAGTGGTAGTGGTCCTCCTAAGGTTTTAAACCTTAGAATACGACCCTTCAAAATTCCAAAACAATTTGAAATCAGTCTAGGACCTGTTGTTATTCTATTCCTGTCTAAAAAGTGATAGTAAGATTGCATATTTTCAAATTAGGGTTTGTTCCATTAAATTGACTTTTTAAATTGACATATCTCGTAAAGCGTGAAAAATAAAAAAGCCAACATCCACTCAGTGGAACGGAGCCCAATAAAGTAGAATTGATCTATATCGTATGGTGCCACATAATAATTCTTCTTGGCAATGAGACCCCCAGATATTTTGTTTAATATTTCGGAAACAATTGTCCCCTTTTCTCAAACTACAAAAGATCCCAAGTAGAAATATTTGGAAACAGGGGCTATTTGAGGGACAACATGCATGTTGACCTCATCCGAGCCATCCATGCTCGACGATCAATGGTGCAGATCTGCTCGGACGTAAACAAATCTGCACCGTTCATTAATAAAGTGATCTGCGTTGTTGATCGCCGAGCACGGACGGTCCATATGGTGTGAGCATGCATGGGACAAGGGACAGCACACACCTCTTGTCCATTGGGACTACTATTTAGATAACAAAAGAAGTATTTGCTCTCCCAGTACCTAACAATTTTTCAGAAACTCCAACAAGTTTGGCTTGAAAATTACGTGTTATCTATAATTCACCCACATCTTTGATTAAGATCTCGAATATTTTTGGACATGCAAGTGGTGGCTAGCTCATGCGGTAGAGCTCTTGGATGTCCCACACTGCATCCTGGGATCGAGTCATATTCCCCCCTCCCCCATGTAATAAATTGGGAATGACGAATGACAAAAAAAAAAAAAAAAAAGAATATCTTTGGACATTGTTTTATTGGATTTTTGTGGGTGTTTATAGAACATAAAATGCAGTGCCATCTAATAATCACCAGGGCCATCCTTGATATTTTGGGGCCGAAACATATCTAAAAGACCTACGTACTTGAACAAGTAAAAAAATACTAACCAGTAAATCAATGAATCTACTTATGTAATGTGATGTCAATAAATCTGGCAAATCAATTCATTGTATCCGCTAATAAAGCCCGATGTAGCATAGCACGAACGCCAACTTTTCCTCGTGTTTTGATTGGCCGCAACGTACCACGTTGGACGCTACGTGGTATCCGCTCGGCATTGAAAAACTTCTTAGCTTGATGACTAAATCGGACATATTATAGAGAAAAAAAAAATCATCATTACTCCTTTTATATCAAATTTTACCTCCACTTTACACCTCTTGCATCAAATTTTACATCCACTTTACACCTCTCACATCAACTTTACCTCTACTTTCCAAAATCATCCCCATTTTTATCCAGTAAAGATATAGGTACCGACCGAATAGTGTACAGATGATATCGACGGCATCAGGAACCCACTTGTGGGTCCTAAACAAACGATCTGAGTTGATCATTCGTCTTAGAATCATTTTTCGAGTGGGCTCCTGAGAAATTAGCTCAATCAGACGCGAAAGTGGTTGATCAAAATCCTAAGATGAATGAACAGTTCGGATCGTCCGTACGAGATCTAGAGTAGGCCCCATAGGGCGGTTAGTACCATATGTGCATGGTACCCATCGATACCAATAGCAGGATTTATTTTTACCCATTAACTTTTCAAAAAGACAATAATAATTGTACAACTTTTTAATCATTAACTTTTCAAAACACACTTATTAAAGGACAGCCAAAATGAAATACTCTACATTTATTTGGGGACGGAGGGAGCATAAACAAAGACATGTCTAGATACTTTCAAGTAGGGGTGCTCACGGCCGGATTGGCATGAATCCAATCCTAATCCGTGAGTCATGGTTTTCTGAAAATAAAATCATTGTCCGATCCAAAAGTCTCATGTTCGGTTCCAATCCAATCCGCGAGTCATGGATCGGTTTCGGATTTGTCCACAGATTTTCAACTTATTCTAAAAAAAAAATATCCATCAACTCAATTTCAAATTTTGCCTGTGTTCGTACCTACATGAAGAAAATCAAGTAGGAGATGCACTAGCAGAAATTGAAATCAATCAGGACTACAAACTTATACTAGTACATAGATAGTTCCAATTCACAAACAAAGGCACTAGCAGAAATAGAAACCAATCAAGACTACAAACTTATCCTAGTACGTAGATAGCTCCAGTTCACAAACGAAGGTAGTTTAGTTGAGTGGAATATAAATACTTTAGTAATTACATCAAAGTCCAACACAAAAAAACTACATATATATTTATTTTTTTTTAAATTATATATAATAAAAATCTCAGGGTCCGGATCGGTTAATCCACGATTTCAAAATCAAAATCCGTGTCCAGACCTCGAGTCATGGTTTTTTATTTTTTGAATCCGTGTCCGGACCATTAATCCACGGTTAAAATCCAAAACGTGCGGATCGGTTCAGTCCTTCACGGTTCACCGGTTTTTTTTAGCATCCCTACTTTCAAGATGCTAACAAGGGAGATGATTTCCATGACAAGAACTCTTTTTCCTTAATCGAGGGGCAAAAAATACAGTGACAAAACCCTTCGCCTCAATGAGAACTCTCTTGTTAATCCATGCATCTGCCTTTGACCGGACCGGAGAGGGAAATGATCGAGGTGAACGTAAGCTGACCTGGACAAACCCGGACCGGTGAAACAAGGAAAAAAAGAGCTGATAAGTTCCATTAAGACTAGTATACTAAGCTGGCCAGACACTTCCTTTTAAAAAAAACAAGGGCTGATATGTTTAACAAACTCTCCGTAAGTTCCGAACACAGCCAGAATCAAACTCTCCTTTCTCACAGCCAGCCTGCAATAGTTAAAGCATGGCTTAGAACTTGCTAGTTTTGACTTACACAAATGAATTCTCTTTTCGATCTAAGAAGCATATGATCATCACACAACCTGCAATTGCACCAACCCGTCATTGTCTAGTAGACGTCGTCTACGATAGTCTCTCTCATCACAAATGACCGATTCATGGATGAAACTGAGAAAATGAAACAAAGCTTTTAAGACAGGCACAAACAAGTCTGCAGCAGTAATAAAAAACCACCTCCAATTTGCCTGATGTTCTTTACAAAACTTAGGCTCTATATTTAGACTTCTGCCTTATCTTGAATTCCATCTCTGGGTAATCTTTGAATTTAGACGATGATCATTTGCTGACAGGACATGCAAAGCAAATTTACTGAACTTCAATTGTGGGTGACAATGCCAGGAAGATGGAACTCCTTTCCCGCAGTCAAGGTTTTCTTCTCATTACCTGCCACAAGATCCCGAATTCTAATGAAAATTTATTGTTTCTCGACTCTATACACGAGCGCAAATATGCATAGCGCGCACACAAAGAGAGAATTTCTTCGTCCATCTTTAAAATAAAATAAAAAAATGTTTATGATTACCCTCAAATGTTTGAAATTTTACTACATCTAATTCATTCATTTAACAAAATATTTACCACCATGACCTTTGAGTCGGTAGAGAAGACCCAATCAGCAATGGTAGGTGACAAATGGTAGATGACTCCACCATGCTTGCATTAGTGATAGCGAAGAACAAACACGACCTACCTAGCCCTAGCTACGACAGCAGCAAAATAGATGGGATTCACTGGTCACTTACATGTCCAAATGCAGTATTCCTTCCTGGAGGCTCATTTGGCGAAAAAGTAAGAGCCTGGAAAAAGAATTTCCAATTCTCAGTTTTAGCAGCATAAAAAAAGCAGATGATTACCATGAGAAGGTAATAAACTCTCTTTTAGGAACAGAGGGGCACAAAATAAAATAAGAGACCGCCTTAAACCCTGCACCTGAAATAGACTAGATCATTCATTCATTACCACATGGAAAGAAGCGAATGAATCATTGAAAACTTCCTTGTAGCTGGTTGAGAAGTATTTCATCTCCATAACTATCCTCATCTTCATCAGGAACAGTAGCCACCCCATCGGTCAAGGGAACATACGATTTATATGCTTCATCTTCAAAACACCCCACTTGGCTCAACAACCCCATTAAAACATCCTTGCTTTGCAAATCGTCATTTTGCTCACATATACTGAGAATGGAAGACACGTTAACAAGCCTTGGTTTCCAGTTCTGTGATCCACGAACCGAAACTGCTTCCTGCAGGCAAGACAAAGCCTCAGAAACCTTCTCCTCTCTGATGTGCCCTTCTGCGAGAATCTCCCATGTACCTGAATTCGGCTTTCCTCCTAATTCAACCATTTGGTCCAACAAAGCCTCAGCTTTCACTAAAAGCCTGTTCCTAGTGTAATAAGTCATCAGCAGATTTACTATTCTAGGGTTGTTAGTGGGCCTAACAGACAGCCATTCCGAGTAAAGTTGTTCTGCCCCTTCAATATCACCCAACCGAATCAAGGAAGAGATCACAGCATGGTAAGCCATCATTGGAATCTTCGGAAACATCGATTTAAAAACATTCCACACACGATAAACCTCCTCCCGTTTACCAACAGAACCGTATAGACTAATAACATGATGATAAGGAATTCTATCTTGACCTGTGATTCTGCTTTCAAGCTTCTTTATACACTCTTCTGCTTTTTCAAACTGCCCGGCTCTAATATTTAATGAAGCCATTGCTCCGAATGTAATCCAGTTAGGATTAACGGTACTGTCCTGCTCCATCTGTTCAAACACTTGTTCCACTTTTTCAATAGATCCTTGGGCCCCACAAGATGATAACCAGATATTATACGAGTACGTATCCAGACTTACATTTTTCTGCCTCATCTCTGAAACCAACAAGTCAACCTTATCGTACTCTTCAAGGTTCATGTAGAGAGTCATCATCACATTGACCTGAGGTGGGTTTAAGTGGTAACCTCTAATCATCATTTGTGCATATATAGATTCTGCCTTCGCTCTCATTTTAGCCCGGACATATGCATTTAGAAGAGCAGCATATGTTCGCTGGTCCTTTGATGTATCTGGCAGCTTCAGGAAGCAATCTTCCGCATCTAAAGTTCCACACACCTTGGCAATTAGATCTAATTGAATTGCTGTGTCGCTGGTGGTTATTCCAAACGTCTCTGCTCTGTTGTTCATCCACTCATATACCTGCACAATGAAAAGGGGGAAATAATAATTCCAACCGCAACTAAGATTTTCTTCTCCTATGCCATGCACCAATTGTTCAATTTATTTGGTAAATCGGTAATAACCAAGAAAAAAGAAGAATCTAAAAGTAACTATACCCAAGAAACTAAACTAGTTGTCTCCTGGGCCTGTAGCATTTGCATAGAAACAATTTCACCAATGAACACTAAAGAATAGTATGTGTGTTTATTCAGCTCTCCCCGAATCAAGAGGTTCCCAAATATCAAGCTCTTCAATGGTCAAATAAATACATAGAAACATGAATCCCAAGGGTTTAGCCTAGTGGTTAACATTGGGACTTAGGGCCTCCCCGGTGCCATCAATCCTTGTTGGACCAATTCATATTTAATCGTGGGAGCAAGATTTGTCCCCAATGATTAGTCGAGGCATCAGTAAGGTGCATGAAAGATAGCCCGGTCATCCAGAGTTATCAAAAAAACCTCACACAGAAACATATATACAACACCATAAGGCTGTGTTTGGATGGCAGTCATCTTTAGGGGGAATGGGAATATGATGCCATAACTCTATGATTCCCACGTTTGGGTAGTGATGGAATGGGAATATGATTACTTGTCTCTAAATCCAGGAGCAATCAGATTCCTAAATAGAGGGGGAATCTCATACCTCCACTACCCCCGGGAATATGAGATTATGGGGTAATCTAATTCCTAGGAGAAAATGGAAAAGTCAAATTAATACCTCTTATACCCCCCAAGACCCAAGTTTTTTTTTTCCCCCCTGCTCATTATTCCATTCAATGCTATTACAGGGTAATCTAAGCTTCTCCTTTTTTCAAATCATACAAGTATGTATATTTTTGTATATTCATTTATAGTCTTTGCTCGTGTGTGCTCTTATGATCTTTGCTTAGAAATAGCATTGAATTGTTTTTTTTTTTTTCTTTTCTTTTCTTGCTACTTTACGGTATCGGTTCAATCTGAGGAGCATGTAATATCTATAAGTAGTTTAAATCATCTTGAGTGATCCTGCAAAAATAGATATCATTTTTACTCTTAACAAAAATTTCAAAAAATTATACGTGGAGAAACTTCTTCATGAAGGTTAAATGTGGAACTTTACTTCTCGCATGCACTTAAAAGATTTTTAGGTTTTGATGACTTTCTTAATTGCCTGGTAGCAGGTTATTAGATAGTTTAATCTTTCGATAGTCTAATGTTCCAGTAGTTCATTTTTCAAATGATGGTTGGACATTTTTTAAGTCGTTTAACTGTTTGTAAGTGATTTAAAAGTTCGGCATTTTTGTAGTCTACTGGTGTTTAACTATCGGTGTGCAGGAATTGTGATATTTAATCTTTTAAAGGGGTATTCTTGGAAAATAAGTAAAAATACATTTCATTCCTTAACTTCAAATGGTGGAACCAAAGGCTTGGATAAGAACTTATCCATTTTTTCCTTACTAACATTCCCACGTGAACCAAACACTTCAATAGATCCATGTATCACATTACTGGGAATGAGATTCCCATGAATAAGATACTCATTCCTGATCTTTCATTCCTGTCACCCAAACACAACCCAAGGGGAAATGATTTCCGCACTCCCTTTCGTCCTCATGCACTCCTTTTTCTTGTCATTATTCATGTGAAATTACTAAACTATCCGAACTTCTACAGAAACTCTGAAGGGCACTTTGATAATTTTACTGGAGTAAAGACAAAAATGGAAGGGCGGATGGGATCATTTCCCTGAGATTATACGCAAAAGACAAATTACTACCACGAAACCAAATCATAACCAGCTATGCAATTGGATATTTCTCCAACATCAAGATTGTAGTATAAAACCCAGTTCAAATATCTACAAGCTAATCGATTTAAACAAAATCAATATAAACTAACAAACACCCATGAAACAGGACACAACCAAATCATCACAAAAAAAAAAAAAAAAAAAACACAAAAAGTTTCAAAGTTAATAATACCTCAAGAGCACGCTTGAAACGCCTGATTCTCCTCAACTGCTTAATAATCCGATGAAGCTCCCACTTGGTGAACCTCTTCCCAGCTTTCTCATACTCGTTCAATAAACTCGCAGCACTAATTGTGGGGTCGTTCATCAGGGAAATGCTCTTGCATATACGGAACCATTTGGTCCATTTGGTCCTCTCGTAGTCCACTGTTCCGTAGCTGTGAACCTGTGATATGGAACACCTCACAATTGTTGGGTTCTTGTTGCGAAACCCAGATGGGAAGGAGAGACAGTAAGGGAGAGGTGAGGAGAGAGAAACATGGCGGTGGTGGTAGAGAGAAGAGTGTGGAGAAGTGGATTGGAGTAGCATGTTGTTTTGATCTTTGGGGATTTGGATTGATAACGGGGAAAGGGTTTTTGGGGATTTTGTTGGACGAATGTTCGAGCGAAATTGCCAAAGGGTTCCTTGTATAAGGTTTTTATATCAAATACCCACCAACGTTTGGATGTTTTCCATTTGAACACCCAGTTTCATATATAATTACTCCCTCCGTTGTCCCAAATATTGATCCTCTTTTTTTTTTTCCCCGCTATCTCAAAATAAAGGGTCAATTCAAAAAGTTAACAAAAAAAATTGGTACTTCTTTCTTTTGGGACAGAGGGAGTAGTATGCAAGTCGTAACCATGTCAAGCTGTAAACCCAGACATCACGAGTTCAAAACTTGGCAACCTTTTAGAGCCAAATTACAAGAAATAAATTTATTGTGAATCCCCTAGTCCAGACGTAAATAGCCTATCATTGACAGGACCGGGGAGCGAAATTGTCAAAGAATGCATCAACTGGTTTAGACACCTCTAATTGTCAACCCTGAAAAAAAAGTCGCCGTAGCCATGTTGACCATGTCTATTAGCAACGGGTGAAACATCGTCTTATTTAAATTTAGTTTTGAATTTAAGGGAGATGAAGGGATGTATTACATTTATCGATCCGTTTGGTTATGACATCCTGTTTGTTGATGCATAAATTCAGACACAAAACAAACAAGTGATAAGCTCGTGTGCTTGAAATTTTTCTTCTACACTTCTGCTTCCTCTTTTCCTCAATTTACCTGCTTATTTTCTTTCCTATACACTTGGAAATCAAACAGCGATAATTCACTTTCCTTGCAAACCAAACAAAGAAGAATCAGCTTTCCGTCGCAGTTTCTTTCTTAATTACTCTATGTCCTCCTTCAATAATCCTACATAAGATGGTGAATACATGCGCAATTATGAACTTCCGTTGTACCGGAAAAAAAAAAAAAGAATACATGCGCAATTATAACCTTCAATTAGTTCCAAAACATACAAACGCTGGAATATAATTTTTTTCTTAATTACGTTCATTTCAGTTGAGTTTCATATTTCACAAGATTGCATATAAAAAAAAAAATCCCAAAATAATAGGCATCCGGGAAAATGGGGCTGGAGCCGATGTTTTCAACAAATATGCACACTGTATATTTTTCTCAGACCAGAAATGGAATGAAAGAAAAAGGGAAAGTAATCAATAGAATTTTGTTAAAAGCCATGCAAAAAAAAGAAGAGAATTTTGTTAAAAATAGTTATTTCTCTTAGTTTTATTTTGGGAAGGACATAAATTGAAAGCTTGATAGAAAGGAATTATGCAGAATTTTATGAGGAAAGAAACAATAAAGCAACTTTAATTAACGAAGACGGAAGAAACAGGAAGAGAATGAAAGGATTTCAAACTATGTTGGGAAAACAAGATTTCACTTGCCTTTCAGAGAACCAACAAACAAGGCATAACCGCTTATAATTCGAAAGGACACAACCAAACTGCCTAGTGCCAATGGCTGTTCTATTGCACAATTAACTCAATTACAAATCAATGAAGCATATGAAGATCAAACAACCCCCAAATGCACCAACGAGCACTGAGTAATGTCTTTGATGAGGGAGACAGCATAGATGTAACAATGAGGACATGCGCAAAAGTTCAAATACCAGCTCAAACGCGTCTGAAATAGTCATAAAAAAACCACCTACGATTGCTCTTTGGCTGAAGTTAGCTCCCAGAAGTCCTTCACAAGTTGTTGGGTTTTCAGTTCAGACAATTATCCATCTCTGTATAATTTTGAGTTCAGCGTCACGTGATTGGCCCTGCAGTTTTTGGCTGGACAAGGCAAGCAATTTCAATGAGTTACAGCTGTGGGTGAAATACTATGAAGATGAACACCCTTTCCTGCAGTCAAGGTCTCCTCCCTACCTCTTCAATTTCAACTAAACAATCTCATACTGTAGACCTTTCCTAAATATGTCATGAGCAACCTGGCCAAGTTCTATTCATAACATCCTTGCTTCTGATATTCCCATGAATGAGCACTTTGGGCTCTTTGACCTGCACTTAAGTACATTAACGAAAATGTGGTGTTCTTTGTATCCGATACTTCAGCAATGTTATTATAAAGCAAAATCCCATACTAGTGAAATGAGACGAATACCAATTTGAAGACCAACCCTGGAGAACCCCCTTACGGCAAATAAGCACTTGCATCCATGGATGTTTGAATGTTCACTATCGCGCGCACACACACACACACAGAGAGAGAGAGAGATCACTTGCAATTAAAGACAAAATGACAGGCTAGAGAGTAACAATTGAGATTCCGTGATACATTGATATATGAACGCTCACAATCACATGAAAGAGAAGAATATGATTAGCAGGGAAAGAAAACTAGGGTAAATCCCTTAATAGAAGACGTGAATAATAACATTATTCCACTGATACCATAAACAGACTCTCCCCCCGTGGAGAGTGTAGCCGGCGCCACACATAAAGAAGGGAGTGCCGTACCAAGATATACCCAATGTTTGCTTCATTTTTTTGGGTAAAGTAATGGGTGGCTCATAGCCATTTTACGATACCTAAATCGATGAATTTAACCCAACACACCCACCTAGTATGTGCATCGTTTCACATTGACTAGCAGCATACTCGACCAAAACGTCTAGATGCAAGAAATATGAAATATAGCATCTCAGTACCCCTCTGTTGCTGAAGCTTTTTCCTTCTTTTCATCCGCGCACCAAAAATTTCAACTCCTTAAGGGGACAGGAAAAGATGGCATTCACGCTGAACCAGTATAGCATGACTTCTCAAATTGGATTGTGAGTAATTTTTGGATAGTGAGTATTGTGACAGTCTAGGGTTCAAACCTGTAAGCTTGGTTGGGAGTTGTGGGCAAACTTTTACAAACCTAAGGGTAGAAAGGGAAAACACAAGGACAAGTCCTAAAAGGGATAAAAAGGCAGGGGCTTTACAGCGCATTGTCAAACCTGTTTATGGCCATTGGCCACTCTGTGAGTTCCAAAATAAAATCCTGGCGACATCCAGTTAGAGCATCTCCAACGAGAGCCAAACCTCTGGCCAAAACCAAAAATTGGCCCTCGGCCATTTGCACCTCTCCAACGGCAAGTCAAAACGGGAGCCAAAAATGGCCCCGGGATATAGCGAGTACTAAATAAAACCATTGCGAAGTAGCATGTTCATAAGCTTTTCAGATGGATCACCATTATTATCTTCATCAACCTCATCAGGAGTTAAAACTTTCTCGTAAGTCGAAGAGATATAAGACATGTAAGCTTCATCTTCAAAACACCCCACTTGCCTCATCAACCCCATTAAAACGTCCTTGTTTTCAGTATCATCATTTTGCTCGCATATTTTGATAATGGAAAACACATTACAAGGCCTTGGTTTCCACTTCTTCTTTGATCCATCAACAGTAAAGGCCTCCCTCAGGCAAGACAATGCATCAGAAACCCTATTTTCTCCGATGTACCTTTCTGCGAGAGTCTCCCATGTTTTTGAATTTGGTTTTCCTCCTAATAAAATCATTTGGTCAAACAAAGCCTCAGCTTTCTCTAAAAGCCCGTTTCTAACATAACAAAACATGAGCACATTTACTATTCGAGGATCAAAACTTGACTTCACCAGCTGCCATTCCTCGTAAAGTCGTTCCGCCCCTTCAATGTCACCCAGCCGAATCAAAGAAGAAATCATAGTAAAGTAACCGAAATTTGGAAGGCACGGAAATATGGATTTATACACATTCCAAATGCGATAAACCTCCTCCTTCTTTCCAACACTAGTGTATAAATTGATAAGATAATGATAAGGAATTTTATTCCAACCTTTGATTCTGCTTTCAACCTTCTTTATACAGGTTTCTGCTTTTTCAAACTGCCCCAGTTTAGTATACGTTGTAGCCATTGTGCTGAATGTAGTCCAGTCGGGTCTAATGTTACTCTCCATCATCTGTTCAAACACTTGTTCCATCTTTTCAACAGATCCTTGGGCCCCACAAGATGATAACAAGATATTATAGGAGTATTTATCTAAACGTATGTTTTTCTGCCTCATCTCTAAAGCCACCAAGTCAACTTTTTCGTACTCTTTGAGGTTGACATAGAGATTCATCATCACATTGAATGGCTGTGAGTGCCTGACGCAACTTTCAGCTTTCATTTTCTCGATTAAAGACTCTGCCTTATCTCTCGATTTAGCCTGGACGTAGGCATTTAGAAGAGCCCCATACGTTCGCGTGTCCTTTAGTTCATCTGACAGCTTCAGGAAGAAATCTTCAGCATCTAAAATTCCACGCACCTTGGCAATGAGACCTAATTGAATTGCTGCGTCAGTGGAGGATATGCTGAACTTCTGTGCTCTGTCATTCATCCACTCGTATACCTGCATGATGGAAAGATGGAAAAAGAAGAAACAGACAGAAAAGAAAGATAAGTAAATGAAACTAAGCTTGAAAATTGTTTGATCACATGCACTGACTTCCCACCTTATTCCATGATGACCAGACAACATACAACAATCTGAAAAGACCAACTAAATGAATTGCTTCGTGGGCCTATACCAGTTTCCTAGAAGAGAACTAATTTCAGCGCTAGAAGAATGTTAACTAAAAGATGGTGCATGTCTATGAACATGCAAGTACAAGATGGGGAGAAAAATGTTAACTGAGAGCCCAACAACACATAACGAAGTCAAAGGTTCATAATAATAAAAAATTTATTCGTCAATCTCACCAAGCAATTTTTCTGATCGTAATGAAAGCACACATACATGTAAGAAATTCTGGTCTCAAACTCATAAATTTCGGAAGGACGATCCTACTTTTCTGACGAAATTTACGGCTTAACTTTGATCATCCCACATTTTCCCAATGTCTTTGCTATATAGATAAGTCACTCTATTTTCTGCAACCGCTCAACCAATTTGGAACGACGACCATATAGAAAATACAAAAAAAGAAACACAGTTACTAAACTTCTATCCAAATTCCTTTCCACCGTACAATAAGTAGCCATTCAAAACGTTTTGTTAGTTTGAAATATTCCCTCCGTCCCAAATTGTTGCTCATGTTTCGGGAATCCAACTTTTCTTTAACAATACATACTTGTACCCCAAAAAAAAAGAAGTACCAACTTTTATTTGTTAACTTTTTAAATTGGGCCTTAGTTTTGGTACAGCCAAAAAAGGAAAGTAGAAGCAATATTTTGGGACGGAGAAAGTATAAAATTGCATAAAACAAATAACAATACATTTAGGCTCTGTTGTTTGAGTTGAAAATATTTTCCCCAAGAATATTTTCCTAAATTTTGGTGTTTGGTTGGACATAAGTTGGAGAAAAAAATTCCGCAAACCAACGTAAATTAACTTACGGCTTCCTTTCCCATAAATCGTTTTACCACTGTGTTCTCCCACAACTCACATTCTGGTTCTCGCCTAGCAACTGCCAAAAGAAATTTTTCCCTTCTGATTTGGTGGACGGTTTAATGGGAAAGAAACGTAATTGAGAGAGAGGGAGAGAGAGAGAGAGAGAGTGGGCCAGGAATCAAGAAGAGGTAATTAGCTACAAACATTGTCTATATATTTGTCACCGTTGTTTCCTTCCCTCTTCAACTGGCTTCTTTTCTTATGTCAAAACAAACACCGGAAATGACACTTGGTGTAGAAGTGTTTTCTAGTAAACTTTTTACCAGGAAACGATTTTTAATCGCAAAATATTTTACATCGACACAGACGGAGCCTTGATACATATGCTTATGAAAGCACATGATTACTCCAGAAATATTTCATTAAACAACACCAAAAGTAGATGAATCAAAAGACAGAATAAAACCCATATCAGGTTTGGCCTCTATATTTATAATGGTACGAACAGAACTACTTCCAACCCAAATTTTGATCATCAATTTAAAAAGACCAAGCAGTTCAAAAAACAAAAATTTAAAAAGAAACACAAATACAAATAAATTACTAAGAAACCAAATCCTCACTAACGCTTGAATTGGAATTTATCTCAACATCAAGAGTATATGAAACACAACTCAAACGCCTACAATATCAAACAGCACTGTCAAACCAACTGCTTCGTTTATGAAATCAACAAAAAAGTTTCAATTAACCAAGAAACAAGACGTAAACGAAGAACAAACAAGATGCCAAACCTTCAAAGTGACAACAAAACAAAATAATCAGTCTATGCAAATGGATATAATTCCAACATCAAGATTCGATTAATCAAATTGTCAATGCATACACCCATATCAATCCAACCACCTAATTTAGCCAATAACACACTCAATTTCATCCCTAATGCTTCCATTTCGGACTCTGTGAGATGGAACTTGATTGGGAATGGTATGTACACCGCAAAATCTGCTGCAGGCCTTGATAGAAGCATATCCAATTATTCCACAGGCTAATATAGAAAGGTTCTCACCCATGTTCCTCGTTGGGCATTCATTGAATGGATAGCTTTCCTGGGAAGACTTTCCACGAAGGATAGACTGCTCAGTTGGGGGAGGATGCTAGATGCCTATTCTGCCTAAGGGAAATCGAGACACATGAACACCTGTTTTTTTTTTAATGTGATTACTCTCAGAATGTTTGGAACCAGATGCCGCATAAAAATAATGTTGCTACATCAGGTTTTGGTCCATGAAGGGACGTGGATTGTATAAGTACAAAGATGCAAGGTGCTTCCCTCCCCTGCAGGGTTTGTAAGCTTTCTTTGGCAGCTGCAATTAACTGGGAATGGAGGAAAGGAAATAACAGACGATTCCTAGGTAAAACCATGACCTGCTTCTGTTCTGGGATTGCAGATTATTGATGAGGTCAGAACCTGCATTTCCCCATGGAGGTGTATCAAGCCTACAGATGAAAATATACCATCGGCTAGCGAATGGAGGTTAAGTCCTAGGATTTTCGGATCATAGTAACGCTTCTCTACTGTTGTTATGCTTTGACTCCTGTTGCCAGGGACGGATGCATTAAGGGCACAGGGGAGTCACGTGACCCCCCTGGAATTTCAGGAATTTTTTTTTTTTTTTTGGAGTTAAAGTTTTGGAAAAGAATTTACCAACTAATATTGAACAAATCTGTACCCCGTGGCGGATTAATGCTTTTAGTTTCACCAACAAATAATTTAAGAAAGAATTCCCCAACTAATATATATTGAACAAATCTGATTGAGATCCTGCTATAAAACTATACATGAAAAACTTTAGGAATATCTGTACTCCCCCGCCCCTTTTTAAATGTCCACTATAGGAATACATTCAATTATTAAACTTTTCTTCAAAATTCATTCAGTACTAATTGAAAATTTGAAATAGATTGATCATTTCTCTATCGTTGTCGTTGTCCATTCATTTTCTTTTTCCCGTAGGACTTTACTTTCTGTTTTTCAAGCGCGCGTCATGAGCACAATATGTATAAAATGTTTCATAATGTTTTAAGCTTAAACTTTTTTGTTTAATGAAGAATGTTTAAACGTTTTATTATTTTCTTGGTATATTTGTTATATTGGACTGAGAGTTTTTTTTTTTTTTTTCAAAGTTATGCATGAAAGGTGATCTCCTATGTAGGATTCCTGGATCCGCCACTGCCTGTTGCATTGTTTCTAGTTGACCCGGGTAAGGTTGGTTCGTTAGCTTCCGTAGCGGACTGGTGGTTTGTAAGCATTGCTCCAAGTGTTTTGGTTTGTTCGCTTTAAGAATAAATTTACCAAAAGTTTTAGTAATAATACAAATAAGACAGGACATTATCAATTTCTGGAAAAAAAAAAAAAAAAAAAAACCATAACAGTTTCTAAGGTTATTAATACCTCAAGAGCAAGCGTGTACATGCCGAATTGTCTCAACTTCTGAGCAATCCTCCAAAGCTCCCATTTACTGACCCTCTTCCCTTCTTTCACGTGCTGGTTCAACACAAACCCAGCACCCATTTTAGGATTCCGCATGAAAGATATCCTCTTGTACAACGCACTCCATCCCGTTGTCGATTTTACAACTTTGTCCTTGTTATTATTATGGGCTTCACTAATTCTAACTATTCGAAGAGAGGTCGAGCTGCTGCGCAACCCAGATGGGAAAGAGACATAGTGAGGCAGAGGTGAGGAGAGAGAAACTTGTTGATGGTGTTGGAGAGGAGAGTGTGGAATAATGGTCGAGTGATGAAGCATGATGTTTTGTTGCTCTAGGGTTTCGGAATGCTGTGGATAAGAGGCAGTGGAGGGTTTTTGCGGGAGTTTTTTGGGAGCGAATGTTCGAAAATTACAGTAACATACCATCAACTAAACGCATTTTTATTTTACTACTTCTTCCGTTGTACTACACCGTTAACGGGGTTTTGGCGGGTAGGGAAAGGAGGGGATATGGGCCTGGATAAGCTAATCCGGACCCACCATTATCCAGCGTCGTGTTATCCTCTCCGTCGGATTAGCTTACCTCTCCGTCGGATTAGCTTATCTGGGTCGGCATAGTTATTGGTCTCCCCTCAAATTTCTTCAAATCCTTTTTGTATTCTATTACAATATGGCATCTAAGCAAACTCACCTATTAATTCTTTATCCTCCCGTACTTACCTTTCAATTTCTACTACTAAACAAATCTCTTCTTAGCCGGTCCCTCATTCACAACGAATATCGGCTTATATCTTATTCACCACTTTTTCTTATCCTTTAAGACATTATCCTCCTGTTAAACGAGCCGTTCCTCCCTCCAAACGAGCGGTTACCTAGTTTTCAGTAGATCTCGTGTGACTGGCTTGGCTACCAAGAGTTAAAGTATGACTTAAGCACCCTTATTTGGTTCTTGAAACAGAACAGAGACTTGTGTAGGGCAACGTGTTATGCACATGAAAAGTATCGTTTTTTTTTTTTTTCAAATTGTGTACAAATCTTTTTGGGTTGCCGGACTATCTTCAAAGAAATCTTAAATCAAATGATGTTACCGGGTAACATTTGGTAGAGCTGATAAATTCAACCCAATGATGACTCAAGTGGCAACAAGGATAAGTTGTAAACCTGGATATCCTGGGTTCAAAATTTGGCAACCTCTTAAGGTCAGGCCACAAAAGAAAAATCTCTTGTGAATCTCCTAGTTCCAACGTGGATGGTCCACCTTTAACAGGACCAGAGGAGGAAATAGTCAAGGTGCTCGTAATGGCGTAAACTGGCCCAGACAACCCTTGACTGTTGAACCAAGAAAGAAAGGAAAAAAAAAAGCTGATAAGTTCCGTTAAGTTGAGGTATACTAAGCTGGCCGGAAACTTGATTAAGACAAACGAAAAAACAAAAAACCTGATATGTTTAACATACTCTCCCAAGTTCCGAACACAGCCAGAATCAAACTCTCCTTTCTCTCAGTCAGCCTGCAATAGTTAACAGCATGGCTGGTTTAGAACTTGCACAAATGAATTCCCTATTCAAACTAAGAAGCATATGATCATCACACAACCTGCAATTGCACCAACACGTCATTCTCTAGTAGACATCGTCTACGATAGTCTCTGTCATCCCAAATGATCAATTCATGGCTCAACGAACCAACACAGCCGAAACTAAGAAAATGAAATCAAAGTTTTTAAGACAGGCACAAACAAGTCTGCAACAGTCATCAAAAACCACCTACGATTTCCCTGATGTTCTTTACAAAGCTTAGGCTCTGTATTTAGAAAACAATCTATCTCGTCTTATCTTGAATTCCATCTCTGGGTAATCTTTGAATTTACACGATGATCATCTGCTGACAGGACATATGGGGAGCAAATTTACTGAAGTTCAGTTGTGGGTGAGACAATGCAAGGAAGATGGAACTCCTCTCCCGCATTCTAAGATTTTCTTCTCATTACCTGCCACAAGATCCCAAATTTGAATGAGAATTTAGTGCATCTCGACTCTATACGTGCGAGCAACTACACAAGCACGCAAACACAACAAGAGAACTTCTTCATCCATCTTTGAAATAAAAATAAAAATGTTGATGATTATTATCAAATATATGAATTTTTTCAACATCTAATTCCATCATTCAACAAAAAATTACCACCATAACATTTGAGTCGGTAGAGAAGACCCAATCAGCAGTGATAGTGAAGAACAAACACGACCTACCTAGCCCTAGCTACAACAGCAGCAAAATAGATGGGGTTCACTGGTCACTTACATGTCCAAATGCAGTATTCCTTCCTGGAGGCTCATTTGGCGAAAAAGTAAGAGCCTGGAAAAAGAATTTCCAATTCTCGGCCAGTTTTAGCAGCATGAAGAAAGTAGATGATTACCATGAGAAGGTAATGAACTCTCTTTTAGGAACTGAGGGGCACAAAGTAAAATAAGAAACCGCCTTAAACCCGTCACCTGAAATAGACTAGATCATTCGTTCATTACCACATGGAAAAAAGTGATGAATCATTGAAAACTTCCTTGTAGCTGGTTGAGAAGTATTTCTTCTCCATAACTATCCTCATCTTCATCAGGAACAGTAGCCACCCCACCATTCAAGGGAGCATAGGATTTATAAGCTTTATCTACAGAACACCCCACTTGGCTCAACAACACCATTAAAACGTCCTTGCTCTGCATATCGTCATTTTCCTCGCATATACTGAGAATGGAAGACACATTAACAGGCCTTGGTTTCCAGTTCTGCGATCCACGAACCGAAACAGCTTCTTTGAGGCAAGACAAAGCCTCAGAAACCTTCTTTTCTCTGATGTGCCCTTCTGCAAGAATCTCCCATGTACCTGAATTCGGCTTTACTCCTAATTCAACCATTCGGTCCAACAAAGTCTCAGCTTTCACTAAAAGCCCGTTTCTAGTATAATAAGTCATCAGCAGATTTGCTATACTAGGGTTGTTAGTGGGCCTAACAGACAGCCATTCCGAGTAAAGTTGTTCTGCCCCATCAATATCACC
The DNA here is from genome assembly GCA_963854785.1 of Vaccinium vitis-idaea. Taxonomy (NCBI): domain Eukaryota; kingdom Viridiplantae; phylum Streptophyta; class Magnoliopsida; order Ericales; family Ericaceae; genus Vaccinium; species Vaccinium vitis-idaea. The sequence goes on along the minus strand of OY978223.1, from coordinate 4,997,972 downwards.
CACCCGAACCAAGGAAGAGATCACAGTATGGTAAGCCATCATTGGAGTGTTCGGAAAGATCGATTTACAAAAATTCCACACGCGATAAACTTCCTCCCTTTTACCAACACTACCATATAGAGTAATGGCATGATGATATGGAATTCTATCTTGCCCTGTGATTCTGCTTTCAAGCTTCTTTATGCAGTCTTCCGCTTTTTCCAACTGCCCGACTCTAATATAAAATGCAGCCATTGCTCCGAATGTATTCCAGCTGGGATTAACAGTACTGTCCTGCTCCATCAGTTCACACACTTGTTCCACTTTTTCAATAGATCCTTGGGCCCCACAAGATGATAACCAGATATTATACGAGTACATATCTAGACATACGTTTTTCTGCCTCATCTCTGTAACCAACGAGTCAACCTTATCATACTCTTTAAGGTTCATGTAGAGAGTCATCATCACATTGACCTGAGGTGGCTTTAAGTGGTAACCTCTAATTATCATTTGAGCATATATAGACTCTGCCTTCTCTCTCATTTTAGCCCGGACATATGCATTTAGAAGAGCAGCATATGTTCGCGGGTCCTTTGATGTATCTGGCAGCTTCAGGAAGCATTCTTCTGCATCTAAAGTTCCACGCACCTTGGCAATTAGATCTAATTGAATTGCTGTGTCACTGGTGGTTATTCTAAACATCTCTGCTCTGTTGTTCATCCACTCATATACCTGCATGATGAGAAGGGGGAAATGATAATTCCAAACGCAACTAAGATTTTGTTCTCCTATACTATGCACCAGTTGTTCAATTTATTCGGTAAACCAAGACAAAAGAAGAATCTTAAAATAACTATACCCAAGAAACTAAACTAGTTGTCTCCTGGGCCGATAGCATTTGCATAGAAATAATTTCACCAATGAACACTAAAGAATAGTATGTGTCTTTATTCAGATCTTCCCGAATCAAGAGGTTCTTAAATATCAAGCTCTTCAATGATCAAATAAATATATAGAAACATGAATCCCAAGGGTTTAGCCTAGTGGTTAACATTGGGACTTAGGGCCTCCCGGGTGCTATCAATCCTTGTTGGACCAATTCATATGGGGCTTTAATTGCGGGAGCAGAGTTTGTTCCCGGTGATTATTCAAGGGATCAGTAGAGTGCATGAAAGATACCCCGGGCATCCTTATCAAAAAACCTCACACAGAAACATAAATACAACTGACCATAAGAGAAATGATTCCCGAGCTGCCATTCCGTCCTCATGCACTCCTTTTTCTTGTCATTGTTCACGTGAAATTACTAAACTATCCTAACTTCTATGGTAACTTTCTACCGTCACTTTTTCCATATGAAGCGCACTTTGATAATTTTACGGGACTAAAGACAAAAGAGAAGGGCAAATGGATGGGTGGGGAGAGATCATTTCCCTGAGATTATACGCAAAAGACAAGTTACCACCACGAAACCAAATCATTACCAGCTATGCAATTGGATATTTCTCCAACATCAAGATTGTATGAAACCCAGTTCAAATATCTACCAAGCCAATCGATTTAAACAAAATCAAGATAAACTAACAAACACCCATGAAACAGGACACAACCAAATCATAAAAATAAAATAAAATAAAATAAAATAAAATAAAATAAAAAGAGTTTCAAAGCTGATAATACCTCTAGAGCACGCTTGAAATGCCTGAATCTCCTCAACTCCTTAATAATCTTATGAAGCTCCCACTTGCTGAGCCTCTTCCCAGCTTTCTCATACTTGTTCAATACACTCGCAGCACTCATTGTGGGGTCCTTCATCAGGGAAATGCTGCTGTATATATTGGTCCATTTGGTTGTAGGCCTCAGCTCGTACTCCACTGTTTCGTAGCTGTGAACCTGTGATATGGAACACCTTACAATTGTTGGGTTCTTGTTGGGAAACCCAGATTGGAAGGAGAGACAGTAAGGGAAAGTTGAGGAGAGAGAAACATGGTGGCGGTGGTGGTGGTGGTGGAGAGGAGAGTGTGGAGTAGTGGACTGGAGTAGCATGTTGTTTTGATCTTTGGGGATTTGGATTGATAACGGTGAAATGGTTGTTGGGGATTTTTTTTGGACAAATGTTGGACCGAAATTGCCAAAGGGTTCCTTGTTGAAGCTTATTATATCAAACACCCACCAACTTTTGGAAGATTTTCACTTCGCCCCCCCCCCCCCCCCCCCCCCCCCAAAGTCATTGTATCCATGTTGATCATGTCTATTAGCATCGCAGGGAAAGATCATCCTATTTAAATTTAGTTTTGAATGAGGGAGATGAAGGGAATGAAGAACATTTCGCATCATTTGGTGCGACTCAGTACAGAACAAGCAGAAGATCTTGGGGTAACAGTGGAAATCCCTCAATATGTTAGATTTCTCATGTGAGAATATGTTGTAGGTATCAGCCATGTTAGAATCTAGTTTGGCCGTTCCATTTGCAAGTGCTTTAAATATTATTTCTGTATTATTATGACTCATGTTTGATTTTCCGATGTAACGAGCGAGAGAGAGAGAGAGAGAGAGAGAGAGAGAGACTCGGTCCATTTAGTTATCACATCCTGTTTGTTTATGCTTAGATTTAGACACAAAATAAACCAGCGACCCTAATTCCTTGTTCCTACTTTGAGCTAATAGGAAAAATTACCTAAAAAGTTTTACTTTGCTTGCCACTCTTCTTTTACCATTTTGCTGCGTCTTTTCCTTAATTTGCGTACTTGTTTTCTTCCCTATGCACTTAGAAATTGAACCGCGAGAATTCATTTTCCTTTGCGGATTTGGGGTTTGCTGCTGTGCAACCCATGCACAGCAGGTGCTATGCACTATCTGGGCTGTCTGTTGCTCAGATGGACGGCCCAAATTTCATTTTGCACGCACGACAACGAACGGTTTGGATGTAAAGGTGCTGAGATGAAATCTAGACCATCCATCCGAGTAACGGATGGTCCAAATGGTGCACAACACCTGTTGTGCACGGACTGCACATCAGCAACCCCAAGTCAAACCAAACAAAAGAAGAATAAGCTCTGTATGGTTTCTTTCTTACTTTCTTTTTCCTTGCGAACCAAACAAAGAAGAATCAGCTTTCTGTATAGTTTCTAGCCAAATTAGTTTGAAGTGAGAATCTAAATATGCACTCAAGCAGCAAAGCAGGTGTTTTCATATACGTGGATATTTTCTCAGATCAGAAATGGATTGAAATAAAACGGGAAAGTAAGCAAGAGAATTTCGTTAATGATACTAATCTCTCTTAGTTTCATTTTGCGAAGAAAATAAATTGAAAGCATGAAAGACATAGATTTTGAATAATTTTACAAGTACGAGGAAAGAAAACAATAAAGCAACTTAAATTAACGAGGGTGGATGAAAGAGAGAGAGAGAATGAAAGGATTTCAAAATATGTCAAGGAAAACAAAATTTCACTCGTCTTTCATGCAAAAACTGAGAACCAAACAAGGCAAAAACGAAAATCGCTTTCAGTTCCAAACTCCAAAGAGAGACAAGTCAAACTTACTAGTGCCACTCAAGCTGTATTACATATAGCATGGCTGTTCTAGAACTCGCACAAATGAACGCAACGAGTAATCGTCTTTGACGAAGGAGACAGCATAGATGTAACTACGAGGACACGTACAAAGTTTCAAGTACCAGCTCAAACAAGTGTCCATTAGTCATCAAAAACAACCTACGATTGCTCTTTTGCTGAATTAGTACCTTGGGGGTACTTCCCAGAAGTTCTTTACAATTTGTTAGGTTTTCAGTTCAGACAGTAATCTCTGTGTAATTTTGAGTTCAGTCTCCCATATGACTGGCTCTGCAGTTTTTGACTGGACAAGGCAAGAAATTTCAATGAATTACAGCTGTGGGTGAGAATAGTAGGAAGATGAACTCCCTTTCCTGCAGTCAAGGTCTCCTTCCAACCTACCACAAAATGACAAATTTTTATGAGATTTAGCGATTGAATGCAGATATATACATAAATACATATTTACCGATGAATTGATCGAGAGAGACCTCTTCAATTTCAACCGAACATTCTCATACTCTAGACCGTTCCCAAAGATGTCATGAGCAACCTGGCCAAGTTCTATTCATAACATCCGTGCTTCTGATATTTCCATGAATAAAAACTTTGGGCTCTTTGACCTGCAGTGAAGTACATTAACGTAAATGTGGTGGTGTTATTTGTATCCGACATTCAACAATGTAACAATTTAAAGCAAATCCCTTACCAGTGAAATGGGAGGAATACCAATTTGAAGACGAACCCTGGAAAACCCCCTTACGGCAAATAGACACTTAAATCCATAGATGTTTGAATGCTCACTATCATGCAGAGAGAGAGAGAGAGAGAGATTACTGGCAATTAAAGACAACGACAGGCAAGAGATACAAATGAGAATTAGTAATGCATTCATTTTTGAACGCTCACAATCACACGAAGGAGAAGAATATGATTAGCTAAAAACTAGGGTACATCCTTTCATAGCAACTGAGAATAATCAGATTATCCCACTGATACCATAAACAGACTCTCTCTCCTCGTGGAGAGTGTAGCTGCAAATAAAGAAGGGCGTGGACCAACATATACCCAATGGGTGGTTTATCGCCATTTTACGACACCGAAGTCAATAAATTTACCCCAACACAAACACCTAGTATAGGCATCATTTCACATTGACTAGCAGCATACAAAAGCAAAAGATCTGGATCCAAACAAAATGAAATATAGCATCTCAATACTCTCTGTTGTTTTGCTTTTCCTCTTGTTCATCCGCCAAAAATTCCAACTCCTTAAGGGAACAGGAATGATGGCATTCACGCTGAACTCTTAAACTTCCCAAACTATCCCTCTATTTTACCCAATGAAAGTTATTTACACTAAACTAGAAAAAAATTATTACAAATTCGTGAAAACATACAACTTCAACTTTTAAAGGGGACAACCACTTGTAAACATCCCAAAAATGGAGTGGTAGACAAACAAAGTCTGGAGTAAACATTTTTATTGTGTCTACTTCTACATAGTATCTTTATGTGTGTTTGGGTGTAGCTGTATTTGCATATACTCAAACTAATAGATGATCAACTTTCTATTGTCTCTATTTCCACATGTAATCTATATTGGTGTGTGTGTACCTGTGTTTGCAAATAGTCAAAGCAATAGATGAAGGTTCAATTCCTCCACCACCTCCTCACTCCACATCTACATGCAGAGACGTACGTATATCCTTTTAATTTGATTATGGTTCTCTAAAACACTCATCCCCATTAATTCGGCTTGCTTTCTCTCTTGGGGAAATATGTTAAGGATCACTTTTGTGAGGAATACGGATCATATGTGAGAACCTCTAATGTAACTCCAAGGCAGCATTGATCGAGCTTCTTGCCAGGAGGATAGGAATGGGTGGGATGCCACATCCCACAATCATCCAGCAAATACTAAAAATCCTCATCACACAACTAAACCGTTGTCACACATACTTCCCTCTTTGTTGTATGGGGCTCTTACTTTTTGTTACTGAGTTAACGAGGGATTAAGAGTACTCTAGATTTAGCATATCTTGAAGGGAGTACCTGAGTAGAGGAGAGGAGAGGAGAGGAGAGGTAGATTATGTTCCCTTAAAGCAAAAACCTTAGGTGGCTATCTTAAGTTTCATAGTTTCTAAAAAGAAGATATTGAAAAAATGATGGACAACTCACTTCAGAAGATAAGTGAAATTCCTCCTGTCAAATTCTTGAATAGGTATTTCTTCTTCTTTGGAATACCTGCAACAGCAAAGATACAATTGTGAACTTGCTGCAGATGCTACCTTTTTTTCAACATACTAATTTATCATTAAAAAAAAGAAAAAGAAAAAAAGATGCACCACAGGTAGTCAACTGCCACAATTGAAAAGCAAAAAATCAGATTATGTTTGTTGTAACTTGTGGATTTTTTTTTTACAAGAATTCCATGCTAAGTTATTCTGATAAATTGTTAAACCAACATACAGTGACGGCCATCAAAATAACTGTACCACGACGGAACTAGTCTCAAGTCTCAACGAAATTTCTTGCATCATGTTGGGCGTGAGACCTTTTTCTTTTCCTTCTCATTCGTGTCCCATGATCTAATGAGAAACAAAAGAGAGAAGACAAAGACAGGAAGAGAACAAAGAGCACGGAAGAAAGGGTGCATCTTCCAAGCTTCCACTCTTCCTTTTATCCCAAGAGGAGATGAATACGAGAGGGAGGGAAATAAACTGAAGCCTATTTAGCCAAAGAATTCAACTAAGTTAACATCATATTCTTGGAACTCTAGAACTTTCTACAAACAAAAAAAGAAAGAAAGCACTTTTTCATTCATTTACAAACATTTATTGTATACATTAATCTACTTGTGCTCTGAATATAATTTGCGTCTTGAAGGTAGGTACACATCTATTGAAGGTATAGCAAATGACTTGAGTCATCTAAAATTCAAGATAGAGGAGATCTGCATATGACAACATTTCATCCCAGAATAAATGGACAATCAAACCATTTTACTCGATCTTAACAAATAAATGATCATTCTTCTTGTTCCAAGAATCAACTTTTACTCCACTTTCAAATAAAAGATGTACGCATCATCTCAAGTTTTACTTGATTAAAATACCTCAAGGACAAGCTCTAGCAAAAACCTAGAAAAAAAAGTTCCTCTGCATATTTTCTTCTTAAAATGCCAATTAGCTAATTTGAAAGCATGCTTGCATGACAGAGACTGATGCTGCCGTACTCAAGTTCGGGTTTGTTGGTTAAGGGGTAGGAGGTTCAACAAATAATCCCCTTGAAAACCATTTCCCTATCTCCACCGCCAAAACCTCCAATTAAGTGGAACCCAGCAGCAACTTCGTACGCACAGTACACAAGTTGAAATGCTTTCACATGATCATGGACTCAAATACTCTCTAAGACTTTGCAGAGACAGGCCATGTTTCCATCTCTGTTGATCAAGAGATATTCGGCATATTGCATTTATCATACTAAAACATGTCTCCTTAGGATTCAAGAAACCATCATGGGATTTGACTGCTATTATAGATAAACCATAATCAAGATACCTCCATGGAAAATCGTATTCACAAAAGCGGGAGATTCCATTCATTGCTGAGAAGGGATCAATGTGAACACACCACTCAGTTGAATTGTTCATAAGAGAGCCTGTCAAGACAATCATACCTATTGTCAGTAAAAACACAAATCACAAAGAAGACATGACACATGCATATATCCTTGTATACCAACACATGCAAATATGATAAACGAACGGTTGTCGACAGTTGAAGAAAGGACCTACCCACACACACACACACACACACACAGAGAGAGAGAGAGAGAGAGAGAGAGAGAGAGAGAACTTCATAATACCTACATTGTCGTCCCTGGCTAGGTAGTAGATATCTGTGTGTTTGGCTTGATACAGACTATTATTGCTTGTTAGTCCCATTACATAACTTCTATATATTTATTGTGCAGTAACCTGTACAGTGCTGTTCATAGAATCAGCACCAGTTGATGCCCTAACAAGTATCTGATTATAAACTATATGTCCACAACCAGACATAATGGAAGACAAATGACTTCTCAGTTCACACACAATTATCACTTTTTTCTGTTACCATAGTTTTTCCTATTTCGCAAGTGATGTTTATTGTTTTTTTTTTTTATAAGTAAATAATTATATTAAGAAGAGCATAAAGGGATGCTACCCATGTACAAAAGAAAGGCCACCAACAAAAAGGCCCTATACACCATCATGAGAAAATAAGAGATCAAACCAGTCAAAAAATTGGTCAAGAGAAGGATAACAATCTCCCTTGTCCCAACTATACAAGCTATTCACCAACAAACTTTTGATCCTAAATAAAGGCTTTTCCACTCCTTCAAAACATCTTTGATTTCTCTCTCGCCAAATCATCCACATAACGCAAAGAGGAATCAAGTTCCAAACACGCTTCCTCCTTACCCCCACTCTTGTACCTCTCCAAGCAATTAGAAGTTCCATAACATTTCTAGACATAGTCCATTGAATACCAAACCAAGACAACACCGAAGTCCATAACTCCCATGCCAAAGGGCAATGAACGAGAAGGTGATCAACTGTCTCCGCATTCCTCTTGCACATACAACACCGATTAACAATGATAATCCGCCTTCGAATCAAATTATCGATAGTAAGGATCTTACCTTGGGATGCACACCAAACAAAAAAACTCACCTTCAGAGGAGCACCAGTCTTCCAAATTGCTTTCCAAGGAAAGACAGCTCTACCGTCGCGACATAAGGCTTGAAAAAAAGATTTCACCTCAAATTTCCTAGATTTAGAAAGATTCCAACAAATTTCATCCTCCCCTTCTCCGATCCTTTGAATTCCATACACCCTAGAGAGCAAAGCCATCAAGGCCTCTACCTCTCGGTCAAGCACTCCACTTCGCAGGCGGATATCCCAAACTATATTTCCTTCAAAACTTTGAAGGTAATCAGCAACTGATGCATCCTTATCACAAGCCAATCAATAGATGCTTGGAAAACCATCTCACAAACTCACATCCCCGCACCAGATATGCTCCCAAAACTTCACCCTTCTTCCATTGCCAACCCTCAGATGGATAAACTGCACAAAAATCCCCCAAACATTCATGTTTTGATGTTTATTGTTTTGTCGAGAATAGTTTCAAGAAGTACATATCTTTCAACTAATTCATCAGAAGTGCTCAACTCTTCCTGGTATCATGCAACAACTATTTGTATAACGAATATACCTACATAAGGATATATATGTTTTCACTTTGCATGCGTGTTTCTTTAGAAGCTTTGGAGTACCTTATGTGGAGATGAACGATATGCCCAATACAATAATAAAAGTACCAATGTAATCCACGATCCTTCCCGTAGTGGGTGTGAAGTGTGGGAAGAATACCTAAGGTGTCCCTCTGAGAATATGGCGGGCGCTACAAAAGCTCGAGACCACCGGAGATGGAGGAGAGAGCTTAGGGCAGTCTTAGAGAGAGAGAGAGAGAGAGAGGAGTGGTAGTGTGAACCAGAGAGCAAATGCGGTAGGTAGGTATTGAATGTTTTGTCTTGAATGAACCATTAACTCCTCTTTATATAGGAGCCTTGAGCCTTGGAGGAGAAGGAAGCGCCCCTTTCCTCACTAATGTGCAATATGGTACAATTTTCTCGTTGAGTGTTATGGTCAAAACTGGAGTTCTGTATGGATAGTTGGGTCATGGGTGATATATGGAGGCATGAATCATGGCCAGATGGTAGGTATGATCCAAGCTCCCATGTATAGAGATCTTCTCTAGTGTCAGATGTCAGATGACGTAGGCGAGCCCCTCTCTCTCTATGGCTGGTCAAGGTGGAGCTCACCTCGAGGAGGTGAGTCTTGACAATTCCTTTACTCTAGCCTCCAAACCACGTACCTCCTTAGGTCCCGAGGAGGTACCCAGGACCTGCCCTGCTCCCAACCTAGGGTCTTGTATAGAGACACTAGGATTGTGAGAGCCTAATTAAGTGTATGTCTGATAGAAGATGCCTTGGGCATATCATAAGGTCTCGTAGTGATGTGTTTTGGAGCCAGGAGTACCCTGGAGGGGGCACCTCGGAGGAGGTGCATTAGAGGAGGCACCATGGAGGAGGTGCATGAGGCCTGGGGTGCTTTTATGACATGAGGGGTCATGATCCGGAAAGAGCTCGCGTGTCTTACCCACCAGATATTGAATTCCACAGGTAAGTGCCACGTGGTGATCTCTTCCAGATACTCACACCCTTATGGGGTCCGCAGGTAAGCTTCACTTATGGGTGGTCTTGCGAGTAGTTATACTTTTGGGTTTCATATACGGTGCCATGAATATCTTTGTTGCTCAAGAGCCTATAAATATCTATGTTTCATATTCTATGAAGTAGAAAAATGTAGAATTTGTGTGAAGCTTTTCAAGCTGTGTGCTTTTTCCTACTAAAGAGTTTAGAAGTCCTTCTCTACACTACACAACCCACACCCTGCGTTCTATAACTAAAAGTTGCACCATGATTCCTCCTATAGCTAGCTCTAGGCCCTTCCTAAAGCTTTCTTACATATCTAGGTAAGTAAGAAAGCTTCATAAACAGCACACCAATAGTTGACAAGACAAATGATCTAAATCTGTACACTCCGTTTCTATAGTACTTAATGGAGAGAGAGAGAATGGTAAATAAAGTGTTGGGAAGTTTTATACACCAATTTGATTTGGTAGTAAACAGCACATAAATGAATGCTCGTGACTAGTCAATCGCGTGCGTGCACAACACTCTGTGTGTGTGTGTGTGTGTGTGTGTGTGTGAGAGAGAGAGAGAGAGAGAGAGAGCTTACCCCTATTGTGCAACTCCTTCAGTGCATAACCACTAGGATAATTCCCGTATGATGCCATAAAAGTTATGATGGTGCACCCTAGACTACAAAACAGGAAGTGAGTACTGAGTACATAGAGTCTATACAAAAATCCATTTAAACAAAGAGAATACTAAATGCCCAACCTGACCATGAGCAATCCCAGCAAAATGATATTAAGCAATTTCCAAAAACTCTTTGTCCTGTTGTTGTAGCTGTAGAAAGCAACCTCAGAGTTAATTGAATAAAATTAGCATCCAATATAGATGAAAGAATCATAAATTTCTTTTGTTTACCAGTGCTATGAAAAACAAAACCCCCTGCAAGGCTACAAATGAACGTAAAGAAGTTCAATATGGCAATAATTATTACACCCTGACTTTTCTTTCCTAATAATAATTAATCGCTTAGAAATTTTCCTTTTTGGCGGGGTCCTATTTAATTATTGTTGCGTTCGCTACGGGTATTTTGGCATTATTGTAGTTTTGAGAGTATAAGCCTAATTTTATTGGTTATATTTATTGGGCCATTTTTATTATTTATATGTAAGTTATTTTTAAATCCTTTAATTAATTAGTTAGCTAGAGTTTAGGGAGCATTATGATTAGTGGGTAGCTATGATGCACGGGCACGGACACGGAAATTCTAAAAAAATGGGGATACGGACACGGCAGGGGACACACCACGTGTATATTTATTTATATATAATATAATACATAATTTTTTTTACGAAAATATAAACAAAACAAAAGGAGAAAAACTTCTATACATATGACAGAAATTATATGAAGAAATTACAGTTTTTTACCCCAAGTATTGATTAATTATAAATTTACCCCAAAAAGTTTTTAAATTTTCAGTTTGACCCCTGCCGTGTCCTCAGCCGTGCCCCCCGTGTCCCCCTCAAAAATTCAAATTAGCCGTGTCCCATCCGTGTCCCCCTCCAAAATTCAAATTAGCCGTGTCCCCATCCACGTGGCTTGTCGGGACACGTGTCCCGCCGTGTCGGGACACTGCGATACGGCGACCCCTAGAGGTGTCGGTGCTTAGTAGGTGGGTAGTTTTGTGGGCTTGTATTTAAGTAGAGTACGCTGGTTGCTTAGGGTTAAAGCCGGGCATATCAGTTTGAGAGAGAACAGAAGCAAAAGCCGTAAAAGGATTTCTTGTTCTCCAAGGTGGTTCTCACACTCTTGTTCTCATCTTCCTTTGTGGTTCTACTGGGGTACATATATGCATTTAAGTTATTTTTATTATTTCCATTACCTTAGATCAATTCCGTTTTGTAGAGTGAAACAGTTTCTGGGTTACAAATCCATTTTGGAGTATTAGATACAAATTGGTTTGACTTTAATGGAGAGAGAGAGCGCACCGAAGTGGATGGGTCGTGATTGTTGTGAGGCGGTGATGTGGTGTGCCCTGGTGTGGTGGTATTTGTAATAGGGTTGGGTGGAGTTAGTGACAATAATTGCACCAACTACATTGATAGCTTAAGATTACTTCGAAATCCCCCTCCATCATTTTTAGTTTTAACAGGTTGCATTTACAAGTGATGGAGAAATTAAACCTGGTCATCAAGGTTTGTAGCTTGAAATTCCGTTCAATATAACTAATTCAAACATGATGAAGCCCTAATCTACAAACTAAACCTAATACAGTCTGTTGGTATCATTATAGCACACCATGATGCAACTAGATCTACACCGGAAAATCGGTTTTATCTGATGTTCCAGAGACTCGAATGCTCAATGGCCACATTGCTAATACTACAGCCATCGTATCAGAAATGCATTCAGGTTAGTGGGTCCTGTAAACACCACCATTAAATGATAATTAAGGACTGCACTCTGCAATAGTTTTGGTTGACTGTGAAGAATGATTGCACCTCATGTTGTACCACCTATAACATGTATCGTCGAGTGCCCCTATTTTCATCTATTCCTTCAAAATACGCGACAAATTAGTTTAATGTTAATTAGGCTGAAGAACAGCTTACATTCTACTAGCTGCAATTGCTGCAGATAAGTTGAACATTGGAACAGAACTCATTACAAACCGAAGCTCCTGCAGCATTGATAAAGCTGACAATTAATAGGTGTGCATAAAAAAACCCTGACCTTATGCAACTCAAATATGCAAAAAAAAAGGATGGAACTTCAAATATGCAGCACAATACCTTGTGTGGAAGCTTGGAGTAAAGTAAAACAAATGAAACAACTGGAAGAATGTAGAACACAACCCTTCTGTCAAGGAAAACCCCGAGCTGCAACAATTGTGTTACATCAAGTGAGAATGAGGGAGGAGAAGGAAAAAAAATATCAGAGACTACTTCCACCTCAAGTTCGACAACTGTCAAAAGATTGAAGTTAATCAACACCAAAGTAACAAACAATGTCATAGAACATTTTGCCACGTTATCGAAGGAAAAAATATTGCCCCACTATCAAAAGGAATATATTCAAGTAGCCATCTTTTTGCAAAGAAATTCCAAGTAACATGTATACACCATAACGTAGCGGGCGCTAACAGAACTTTTATTTCAGGCAGCGCCAAGTGTTATTGTAGCTTTTCTTAACCCTATCAGTCAAAAATAGCTTACTTTGTGAAGAGATTTATGGAATGAAAGGATGGGGTATTGGAAAATATAAGACAACAGTTAAATGAATCAGGCAACAAGCTTAATTTGTCCTTGGATTCCCATCATCTATCTTCATAAATCTGCTTTTGATTATTACTTTTCAGCTTGCAAAGAGATGCACCTAAAGTCCGGATAGAACTTTAACAAGATGCTACTAAACCAAAAGAAGCACAAACAGTTACGAGGCTAGAACATTCAGAGATAAGTATAAACAAAGGTTATACAGCCAAAACCAACTCAAACAAATATTTTTTGCAAAGTAACTCTATGCCTATTGTAACAGCAGATAGCCAGCTGGCTAATGAGAAGCATCTATCGACACTTCATAGGGACTAAGAAGAATATTTCATTGATACATTTGTCTAGAAACATAAACCAATATTAGGCACTGCCAAAATAAGATGCCAGTCTCTATCTAGCAGTGTGGTCCAGAACATAGTTGTCAACAATTACGATGGGGCATGATGTGAAAGGATGCAGGCACATGCAGGGACCGAATCTAAGCAGCAAGCATGGCACTGAATCTAAGCAGCAAGCATGCCACAATGAGTATCTAGCATAAACACTGACACTGGAATGAGAAGAGATTAGCAAGGCAATAAACGGAACTTTTAACCTTTCTAGACTCACCAAAAAAAGAGGATATGCTGCAAGCAACGAACGGGGAAGTGCTGAAGTGAAATACCAATGGAAGGGATGTGTCTGGGAAGTATATTTTGAGGAACAAACTAAATGTGAACATAATCCAAAAGTTATGTCATGGAAGTTTGATAAAAGTTTTGAGATGTCAAAAATAAAGGAATGCTAGAAAGTTAAAACCATTCAGGACCAACAAGGTCATCAAATATACTGCAAAAGAAAAAAGAGAGGTGCAGAGTAACACTAAATGCAAACTCAAACAATGCAGACATTATCCAAGTAAAGTCCAGTCATCACCAACAGTTTTGCCAAGTCTTGCCACCATTAGCATGCAAGAGAACAAGGTTGTTGTATTTCATTCATTCAGCTTATGTTTTCATTTTCCTATTTTTCTCACCTAATAAGAGTTTTCAATTATGTAACTCATATATCAGTATTTTATATGAGATTATCCTGCTACAGACACTTCCTCTGCAGTTCAAAATCTGACAGTAACCTGACTCGATTACCATAGAGTTAACCCTCAACAAATTAACAATAGTTGGCCAAGAAAGTTATAACATGATAATATATTGTTCGTGTATAACGAATTTTGTCTTCGATCTATCGTTCTCAAAAGTATGTAAATAGTAAACCCTTCCTCACACAGTAATTCTTATATCATATCTTATTTCATACTATATTTAAGGGCAAATTACTGTTACTAATGTTAGTCCTCTCTCTATTGTAACAAATAGGAGAGCGAATAAGTGAAGTAAATTTTTGGGCTAGGAAAGACTATTTCCTTTTCGGTAAGTGGACCAGTGTATCAATAAATAGACAATGCTGCTGGGTATAAGGGTTAACCTTAACCATTTATTCAACTAAACAAAAATGTAATTCTCCTTTCGCCTGGCGTTCTCCCCCCAACCATCAGCCTTGATACATTTGGTTTACAAATGAACAAAGCTGTTCAAAAGGACCCAACCCCTATATATACTGAACACACACCAAAAGGGGGGACAACTATCTGTAACAGCCCCTATGGAATATGAACACAGAAAAAAAAAAAAAAATAAGGCAAGAAACCAGTCGTGTACCAAACCCCCCACCAAAAAAAAAGAAGAAGCAAACCTGTATATCTCTACTGCATACCACAACATATATGCGTGTACATAATAGAAATAAAGCAGTTCCAGACTCATCCGCACCAGCTTACACAAAAGAGCAGACACATTTTCAGACACCGATGATGCATGCATAAAACCAAATCTATGGACTTGAACACCTAGTCAGAAACTTAGCCTACTCGTACAATAAAGTTCCATGTATGGTGTAACCTCTGGTAAAAAAGGATACACCCCATTCAGAACTTCGGTTCAAGACGGAGTTGAACCATAGAACTTCAAACTCAGGCCACACGAACTTCTTCCACATAATTGAATCAACCAGCACAGTTAGACCTGAAATATAAAGGCAAAATAGAGTTTCTATTATCGAGTGAGCAACATACTTATGAGAACCATAGAAGACAAATGCAATTAACGGGTATCAAAAAAGTTTTTGAAAACTATTCCACCAACCTATGCAAAACAAAGCAGTTCCAATGCAGCATTTTAATGCTTTCCACAACGAAATTGATTTGGTCTGCATTCATACATGAATAGCCTAAAGCTGAGGTGGAAGTCATGATAAAGCAAACATTATCATGTTTCAAAATATGATAAACAACAAAGATTAAGCATGTATTAACTCCCCATGATCATTTACTGGTTGGCCACACACATCGTAATAGCGCGGTTGATATAGACAAAATGTTTTGACCACCACAATACATCAGCCATCCACATACATGCATGAGGCAATGACTTCGATACAAACTGGTGTTCAGCATAGAAAAGGGTGCAACATTTCCAACAAAAAGTCTTGACAGCGGGGCACAATGTTCAAGCCTATGATGTCTCAGGCAATGAAATCAAGCCAATCTACTGTTTCAAAACCAAGACCAAGCAGTCATCCCTGATGGATTAATACTTCAGATGGAGAAAATATGCTTACTACAACGTTTGGTTTTGACCGCTCTCCCCACATTAAGGATTCATTAATTGCTCAAAACTGAAGAAAAGTGATATGTTCTTCATACAAATATCTATGTAATTTTGAAATGCTGTAGAGAACCCCAACAAGAAATTGTTAAGGTTGGCAGTAAACATTCATTAACTGATATGTGCTTTCTGGTTCACAATGCAAAGGCAAGGAATTTTTAGAGAACTTTCTTTTCACCTTTCTTTATCAGTAAAGTTTAAATCAACTTCTTGAATCATTTTGATGTCCATATTGTGATAACCAAACTCCAAGCATCAGTCCCATCTTGGCATTCAAGTTTTAATCTATATGCTCATGATTATCGCACCTTCTAGATAATCATCTTTCATGCATTATAGGGCTAAGATACATAAGAGTAGAAACATATGGTAAATAAAGGATTCGTTTCATCGAAAAGGTAGTCTTTCATCTGAAATTGCAATAGAAAGAAGTGTAGATGGCCCAACTAATGGTTTGAAAAACATTAGGGAGTTGTGTTCAAGTTTCAGAGCTGAGAAAAATAAAAAGTTGTTCATAAACTTAGTCAGCATCTTTCCTAGGTCGGTTGGTATAGCAGATCAAAACCATAATGCTACCACAACATGACTATGGATGAATGCTGTAATTCGCACAACACGAGAATCTAAACAAAGAGTTCCTTCCAATCATTATAAAGAAGTCATGAGTGTATGTAGTCAATTATGGCTGTTACTTCTGAAGCATTACTTATGTCTTGCGACAAGTTTACAAGTCCATTCCTTCTATGACTCAGTTTCTTCATGTCATATGGATTGAATTAATATATCAAAATAATTATCAAACTTCAAAAGTACAACACAGTTTATACGAATTTGAAAATAAAAGAACGCCCATCTCCTATTTTTTGGATCTCACAAGTTCTGTAAAATATTACCGAGCAGAAAATGTTTCTTGTACAAAAGGCAACAAAAAGCATAAAGGAATAATGACAACTGAACATACCAGCAAAAGTTCCAAGCCTAGAGGGCAAAGCAGTAACAGTATGTCGCATCTAAAGATGAGTGTAGCAAAAATCTGACCACAAAAAAACAGACAGCGGAGAGGTTTTTAGAACAGCAACTATACAGTTTATATTTCCGTAACTAGAAATGTCACAGTAAGTCTATCTGAAAAGCAAAGATCATTGGAATCTTCAAGAACGGAAATTGTCTATACTTTTCTCTTTTGATACTGACATGTTCATGCAGGAAGGTTAACATGGGGAGTCAAAAGTCAAAAGCTAATCCCAACCAGTAGAGCAAGACATCCATTTATCCACAAATATAAACTAGAAAATATAGATATACAGATAAGCTCAAGCAAAATTTGGTCGTTTTGGACATGGGGTACACATACCAGACAATTTAATGCAGCATAAAAGTGCCCCTTCAGCCAATTTCCATAAGCCAAGTTGACTACATGATTTGAAAGACATTAGCAGAGCAAGTTATAACATACTCCCCTAATTGAAGAAGAACCATTCAAAAGTTTCTGCGTGAGGCACAAATCTCATCTCGCAGGGGGCGAAGACATTCAATGAACATCTAGAGGGTAAAATAGAATTAAGTAATTACCCAAACCGAGAGCCATTATATTTGGAAGAGGACGTGTGCAATAGAACAGCACATGAAACTGGATTCCAGTCAAAATCACAAAGAAAGCTTCAACTTGTCCTCCAAACTTCTTTCTAATCTGCTCTACGAGTAATTCGGATTAGTACTTCTAAAAAATGGAAAACTAAAGATAAGAAGCTGAACAACAGACAACATATGCACAAGACGAACAATGCTAGAGAACAATATGGAGATAAAGAGAGTCGGAAAAGTAATAAATTGCCTAACCCAACCAAAACATTCGCTTTTTTTTTGTCACCACTAAACAAAACATTAATGAAGGGCAAAATCAACCCCCTAGAGTAGGAGCCTTTGAAGTATCTGTGTAATACTTTATAGAAAGAGAGCTCCCGATAAAAAGTGTTTGGGATGCAATAAGTACCAAATCAAATCCGAGTTAACCTGTTGCATGCCGAGTAATTTTTATAAGCCTTAAGAGAGGAGATACACAACTTAGAGAAGGGATTTGGCGACTCAAAGGCGAGATATATTATTAAGTCCTGTTTGGAAAATGGATATGAAAATAAGCTTGTGAGCCCTATAGACTATGGAGGAATGGTGCCCGCGAAGTATGCCTTACGGAGTGGATTGGTGTTTGACGAATGCCAAAATGTCATGGGAAAAAAAGCCTTATTCAGAATGGCATCCAACCACATTGGAATGGTTTCAAGAGTCATGCACTTTTGCTTGTCAGAAATGGTCAACTTGTGAAATTCCAGAATCACACTGGGTGCAGAAAAAGGAACTTTACGATGAGACATTCCCATTGCTCTCATATTGCAGTGGAGATCTACAGAAAAATCGGGCCACTGCCTTTAGTAGAGAGCTAAATGACTAGGAAGTGGAAACTCGTGGATCGTCCTAGTTTCTTCATGCCATCTCCAAAATAGAATAAGGTGAGAAGGTTTTGAGATGGATGAGGTTGAGGTCTGTCCATTTTAAAATGAGATATTTCTATGAAGTTCTGTCAGGCAGAAAAGAATCTCCCTTTCATTGGGAGAGGGATTCGTGACCGTAAGGTGCTGTCAAGGGACAAAGGTTGTCTTCCCTCCAACAGCAGCTCATGGCAAAAATAATCGTCAATAGGATGAGGCAACTTTATGTAACTGGTGTTGTATGCGTAGGCAAGGTGGGAAGTTGGTGAATCACCTTCTTAGCGATCAGCAGCTCTAGATAATTGGGTCATGACTCTACGTATGTTGGATTAATGTAGGTATTCCCTATTTGATTTGGGGAGGTGGAGAACTGGGGCCCACTTGTACCCCTCTACTCCCCCTTGTTCTAGGTTATTTAAAAAGCTCAATACCGGAACAAGAGAGTGACCCCTCGTATGGGGGACTACATAGGGGATTACCTAGTAGTCTTGTATCACCACCATGGTATTAGTTAATCCCGTCATCCGAACTACCCACCATCATATACAATAGTCAAAATTAACCATCCTCTCTTTAGTCCACAATGGAGCTCCTTTAAAGTGAATACACATAGAAGTTTGATTTAGGATGGCAAGTAACTGAATGAAAAAATTATGCACGCACCTGAATGCGAAGATATCTGATTGTCCACAATATAATGCAACCTAACACCAGACGAACTAGCCAAAGCAATAAAAAAAAAAAGTTATTTTCAGCAAAAATAAATGCAAAATAAGCTTTATCTATCAAAGAGTCATGATGTGAGTGATGTAAGATTAAAGAAGATATACATACTGAAAAAATAAACAAAGAATAAAAGAAGATACGAACACCCCATGGTTTTATAATAGAAAAACAATCTTAAGGGCCAGCAACATACATAAGAGGAGTCTATACAGCCAATTCATGATAATCTATGATGCACAGACACGGACACGGGTATGGACACGGACACAGACACGGGGACACGGGAATTCTAAAAAAATGGAGATACGGACACGGCAAGGGACACGCCACGTGTATATTTATTTATATATAATATAATATATAATTTTTTTAAAGAAAATATTAACAAAACAAGAGGAGAAAAACTTCTATACACATGACAGAAATTATATGAAGAAATTACACTTTTTTACCCCAAGTATTGATTAATTATAAATTTACCCCAAAAAGTTTTTAAAAATTTCAGTTCAACCCCTGCCGTGTCCCCCTCAAAAATTCAAATTAGCCGTGTCCCATCCATGTCCCCAGCCGTGTCCCCCTCAAAAATTCAAATTAGCCGTGTCCCCGTGTCGGGACACTGCGAAACGGCGACCCTAAGAGGTGTCGGTGCTTCGTAGATGATAATAATCTGTTCTCCAAACTAGAAGTATCAATATTGTCAAACCCCAGGGAATGGGATCCAGAAATGATCTACAGAACTAACATAGATCGATTACTAAATTAGTGCCTCAAGCTACCCAAGATAGGAATTGTTGTTACTGTTCTGTTAGTGGGGAAAAAGTTTTGGTTCAGAAAAGGGTGAAATTTGGCTTGATTCCCAGCATACATAAAAGTTGCAGGAGTTCCAGATTTGGTACTGTTTGAAAGCTTGAACAACGTCAAAGTTTGGACTTAATAGTTCATACGGTAAACTGAAAGCGAATAAGTAGGAAATGGCTTTATGGCTGATGATGGTTCAAAGTTGAGACTTGACAAGTTCTTAGACCACTTGGCACAGCACAATAACGTAATCACTGGCATATATTTGAGATAAAAGATGTCGTACAACCAAGCCCAACTTTCCATCGAACTTACCTGCACAGAGACTATAAATCTTTGGCAAGTGGAGCAAACTCATCACTGATACTACTGGAGATGCCAAAATTGCTACAAGGATGGCACCTACAAGAAAGATATTACTCACCATGAACCAGCTTTGAAATTATCAAAACACTGCATTCTAGTCATTGAAAATTTTAACTTTGGCCTTGTTACCACTATCATCAATAAACCAACTGAACATCATCCTCTAAGCAACACTGTATTAGCGATTTATGAATGTTATGACTTACCATACCGTACTTAAAATAGAATCTCAAAAGACATTCTGGATGAAGAATGATGGATATGGACAGGCAAATGAAATAATACCACAAGTAAAAGGAAATAAGGGAGATGTAATAGATACTCTCAGTACAGACAGACAGATTCCCTCGGACAATGTTTTCTCCGGTCCTTGTACCTCCAAGACTAAGACATACTCACTCTCCAGCCAATCATTCCCCTTCCATGACATCGCTTGTCCCAGTTTGGCATGCCGCTCAAGAGACATCGACCGTAAGGCCTGCACCAAGTAGCCTATTCTGATCCCCTCAGATTTATAAACTTGGTCTCCGAAAGGCAACCTGATGCTAAGAATACCTACCTAGGTAGTGAGGAGAGGCTAAGAATCCTTTTCAAGGTTGGGCGCTCAAGGGGCAGCCCGGGATCCCAAATGGGCAAACTTGGAGGCTAGACTTAGGATTCGTCAATGTGCCTCTACCCATCCTACCTAGAGGGACTGGCACTCTTAGAGAGAGAGACCTCCACAAGAAGGAAAGATCAAACTTTATAAGGTGAATTACCCCTTTCCTGTACAGCACCTTGATACAGTCTCCAAGGCTAAACATACATACCATTATACATCCCTAATGCCGGACAATGGGCGGTATAGGTAGTTCAGAAACCTCTGGATGGTCGAAACCAACTCCTTGCCTCAAAAACTCAGAAATTCTATCTGCTCCTCACCCGAAAACTCCTTCCTTTCATAGAAAGGATAAATGACCAACTCCTTCCCTCCAAAACTCAGAAGTTCTTTCTACTCCTCCATGTGTGCAAGGGAAATGAACCAACTCCTTTCTCCAGCAACTCAGATGCTCCCTGTCAGCGAAACCTCTGGATGGTCGAAACCAACTCCTTGCCTCAAAAACTCAGAAATTCTATCTGCTCCTCACCCGAAAACTCCTTCCTTTCATAGAAAGGATAAATGACCAACTCCTTCCCTCCAAAACTCAGAAGTTCTTTCTGCTCCTCCATGTGTGCAAGGGAAATGAACCAACTCCTTTCTCCAGCAACTCAGATGCTCCCTGTCAGCTACCACTCACTGTCCCCTATCCAAGACCTCCAGTGCTCCCATATTTCCCATTTCTGGTGGTTTCCTTCAATCTCAGCTCATACAAATCTTTCCTAGAAGGCCCTGCTCTCGCCATCCCAAGCCTGTTATGCAAAATATATCGAAGTCATCTCCACTAAAGAAAAGGCCAGATTTCTAAATCCACTGCTACGCTTTCATCTGCACAAAGCCTAGCAAGATCCTCAAATTAGGAAATTATCAACAAACGTACATCCAGCTAGAACATGACCAACTCGTAGTCAGTGTTCTAAAAGAAGGTCTAGAAGGCCGAGTACTCGCCGCCTAGGCGCTATCAGGACCCTCGCCGACTAGCCCGACTAGACTAACTATCCCGACTATCCCGACTAATTGTCCGACTAGGCGCTGAGTACTCGGCCCTGGAAGCTAGAAAGTGCCTGGCCGCCATGGGAGCGTCTAGCGAGTTTTAGAACCTTGCTCGTAGTAAGGTAAGTGACACTCAATGTCACTAGTCTTGGATTTGTTTTATTCCAGTTGTGCAATATCACAAGAAATCACATGGTTCAACAAATCAAATAGACGCATTTTTGTGGCACACCAGATTTATTCTTTGTACGTATAGGTTGAGGTGCAGGCATGGACAACTTTGATTGGAAAATCTCCAATGATTAATTTCATTTGACCATGATAAAGAAATTGCTAATATATGATAATATTAATAATAAAAAATAGAAGAACCCATAAAACTAAATGCAAAACTTACCAATGAAAGTTCGCGAAACAACTCCAGGGAAATCCAAATGGTCATACTGATATCACAAACAACCTATGAATCAGTTCAAAATTCACTTACTACACAACAAGATAGCAAAGTACGAAAAATCAAAGTAACAGAGAATCAAACTTACATTTTCTAAGTGATGCCTATGGTACAAAACGTCGTGCATTGCCTAGAGCGAGAAAGAATAGTTAGTTTGATTTCGACAAAGAGAACTCCAATGAATTGAATCACCCAATTGAATCAATAATACTAGACGAATACAGCAGTAAGTTTACCCAATAAATTTACCCAAAAAAAAAAAGAAAACTAAAGAAAACCAGAGATGTTGAGATGTTGATAGGGTAACGAAAGTACCTGAACGTTGAAGCTTTCTTCGACCTTAGTGTAAGGTACCATAAAGACGTAAAACGCAGCAATGGATCCAAGAAGCAAATCATAACCTATCACAAACTCGAATTCTTCAATCAAACTAGAATATATGCATAAATTTTACACGCAAATAGATTGGAAGCTAGAGCATATTGCAACGATTTACCATAACGATCGACAAAATTCGATGAGTGACGAGCCATTCTGCGATTTGGAGAGAGAGGGAGATAATCGGAAGGTCTATAATCTAGAAGAAACGTGTTTAAGGAACTCGATTTCAACGCAAGCCGCCTAGAATTTTAAAACAAAAATTACAAAAAATAGATGTACAAAATTGCTCCAACATTAGACTAATCAAACTTTTTTTTGTTTGGGGAAATGACTGTTCAGTGAGAAAGGGGGCAAAAAATGCCATTTTCATGACACACTTTTTGGAAATCATTAGTTGATGGGTGAAGGAAAAATAATTCCAACTTTATGGCATGAGAAAAATTCTCGGACAGAAATACCCTGGGATTTAAAATCCTTCACAGATAAACCCTCTTCCACCAAATTAGGGTAAAATGTTAGATCCCCTTTCCCCGAACTAATCGATCTGTGACTGCTGATGGCGCACCGATCTTGGCGCCGGCGACCATGGAAACTCAAGAGCCGATCTCAGAGGTATAACAAAGCAATGATGGTGGCGTTGGGTTGAGGCGCATCGTATGCCGTCGTGGATGCGTCGGCATCAGATTCCACCACCACACTCGGAGGCTCTAGGGTTACGAGTACAACGACGCTGGGTCGTCACTCGAATCGCCATTCCGATTCTCTGGAGTTGCGTCGGACATGACTAATTTCGTGGGAAATGTTAAATTTTTGCCCCAATTTTTTCAATTTCGAGCTTATGGGAGCTTGAGTCTCTGTTGGTTGGGCCGGTTCACGAGGGATCCACGGGTTGTAGTGGGTTGTTCCCTGCAACCCCGTAGTAAGCATCCAAACTGATTATTTCGTCAATTTCTCACTTAGATATGTTTGTTAAACTTCTGAAGTTTACCAATGTGTTGTCAAACCAAACTTTCTGAAAATAAATTATCATCATTGCTCCCCGGGTCTATTTGTATTGCACCTTAAATGCAATTGTGTTGCACTAAAATAAAATTAAAAAAAAGCATTGCAAATAGATTTTCAAAATTGCACCCTGGGTCCATTTCAATTGCACCTTGAATGTAAGTGTGTTGCACTCCAAAACAAAAGCATTGCACTCATGTTGGTCTATATGGAATTGTCAGTTTGTGGTCAAACCAAACTTTCTGGAAATACATTCTCATCATTGCACCCCGGGTCTATTTATATTGCACCTTAAATGCAATTATGTTGCACTAAAAAAAAAAACATTGCACTCATGTTCATTCTGGAAATAGATTTTTCGCATTGCACCCTGCGTCCATTTCTATTGCACCTTTAACACAATTGCGTTGCACTTAAAAAAAGCATTGTACTCGTGTTGGTCCATATGAGGGTGCTAGTGTTTTGTCAAACCAAAGTTTTTAGAAATAAATTTCCAGCATTGCACCTTGGGTCCATTTCTATTGCACCTTTAATGCAATTGTGTTGCACTTAAATTTTTTTTTTGGGCACCCTGGTCTATTTCAATTGCACCTTGCATGTAAGTGTGTTGCACTAAAAAATAAAAAAAAAACATTGCATGTTGCTCCATATTATCAGCATTGCACCCTGGGTCCATTTCTAAATCACCTTTAATGCAATTGTGTTGCACTTTCGAACCAAATCCTTGCAGTCATATTAGTCCAGTGGGGGGTAGTTTTTAACCTGAGGGTAATTTCGTCAATCAATCTCCTGGTGCCACTTATGTGGAATTATTATTTTCCTTGTCATTCATGAAGTGATTCCCAATAAGTGTGTCATGAGAATGGAATAGTTTTCCCTCCTTCCCTCTGAAACGTCATTCCCCCTTTTTTTTTTGGACACGGAAATGAGAAGGTTATATTAATGAACGTTCAACGACACTTACAAAAACGGAATTCATTACAAAGATATTGGACAAAGCCAAACTAATCATCTTAATAGAGAACAAGAAACGCAAAAGGCAATCGATGTGTTTCACCCTAACCCAGACATGGCCTCATGCAAACCGCGACACTTACAAGATTTATACCTAGAATCAGCATCTCTGAAGAGACTTAGTGCTAGTTAAAGATAAAAGACAAAGAATACCCAGACGATCAAATGGACTCCAACCAAACATGCTCGCACCAATAAACTCCCAAAACTACAGATCTTCAAAGCCACCACGAGTTGCCCTGCCAGCGATATCATGTAGGGTAAGAACACTGTTGGCACAGATACCATTGTAAAGCAACCACGCCTAAAAGTACCCGATTTGTAGACGAAAATTCGTACGAAGACGAAACTAACAACTCTCACAAAGCAAGAGACATAACCCTCTCAGTTCAGACGACAAGTCGTTGATCCGGAGAGACAAAAGAAAAAGAAAGAACGAACGAAGAAAATAAATAGTACCATGGCTCTCCCCTTCCACCACCATGGGTATTGAAACCTTAGGGGGGAGGGGGAGGAGGAAGAGTAATATTAGTGGTGGCTAGGATTTTCAGAGAAAAGAGATAGAGACTAATCAAACTTAGCAAACCTCTTATATATAGCATCCACAATGGAATAACCAAAATTGGAGAACCAAAAGTTGCAACATCATCTTCTGAATATCCATTTAGTGTATGATTAAAGTTAGAAACCTTATGCTCCGCATTGACCTAATCAAAATGAGTTGGCAAAAGTTCAAATTCAACAATTAGTTTTTTTCTTCTCAATCTAATGATTTATATTGAATGGCATTCTGGTAAAACAAGTGAAAGTGGATAGCCATAGTTAAAATCCATAGAGTGACCAACAATGTTAAAATGCTAAAGATACTTGCTAAAGGGGAGAGTGAGTTTCAGCCACCGATAAGAGAGAGAAAGAGGGAGAGAGAAGGTTTTTGAATAATGATGAGTGTACTTGATTGAAAAGTTGTGGCTTCACTAAATTTGGTTATTGGCAATATGTTTTTAGTTTTGGTTATCCAATGGCCAAATTTTGTTAGTTGTTAAGAGGTTGTTTAAGTTTGGTTATTCCAATGCAAGTACTTTTTAAAAACAAACATTGCAAACTTTAACAACCTTTGAGTTTTGATTAGGCAAATGTGGATGCTCTTATTTGGCCATTGCATTACCAAAACTAACAACCTTTAGCCAATAACCAAATTTAGTGACCTTACATCCATCCAAAACCCACCATTACACACAATGACAAAAACCTTTTATCAACTCATCTATCGTCTTAATCCGTCAAATTAATAACAGAAATTCCTAATTGGAATTATTTTTCCAATGGTGAAAAATAAGAACGGATTCATGAAGTGAGGTACATGGATGGTGAAGTTGATAGTATTGAAGAGTTTTTGAATGATATAATGGAATAAGTGGAAGGAATATTTAATGATTGGAGATACGAAATTATCAATATATAATGGAAAAAAACCTCTATTTGCAATTTCCACTATCAATTTGACAGATTTAAATGGCAAGCAGATAATTGATTAATGGCTGAATAGTTTAGGAGTCTAAATTCTAATTTAAGTACATAAAAGTTTGGGTGTCTATGAGACATTAACGCCAAAGTAATGTTAGACATTTGCGTTAGAAAAGTGGGCCTATTAATCTTCTTGGGCTTGATTGGACTAGGCCTACTTCTGTTTCAAGTCCAAAGTCGATTCAGAACAACTTCTAAATATATTTTAAGTGGCCCAAAATTGTTTCTCCAAAAGCAATCATCAATATTTCGAAAAATAGTTTATTACAAAACTGTAACTAATAAACTTCATGAGGCTAGAAATACAATTAGGTCCAAATTTCTGACGCACTGATTGTTAGGTGTGTTTGGAATGAATTGAAATGAAAATTTAAAACAATTTCCCTACTATTGATTGATTATGAGTGACATATAGACGAAACTAACAAGTTTAAATATTGTGAATTGTGAAATTTTCCTTCCATTTTCCTATCATTTTTCTCCTATTTTCTTTTCTTTTCTCTCACTATTCCCCAGTTCCAAACACACAACAATACAGATTGGCCCTTTCCGTCAAGCCCTGGTTTTATGACCTAACAGATTAATATTTGCTTTGCCATAAATTAATTATTTGATCTTACATTTTTTTTATTTAAAAATTGGTCCACCAGTCTAGTATGTTTTCATTCTCAAATTTAAATAATAAACCCACTTTTGCTCTTAGTGCACTATGTTTCCTATTTTTTGGGGCACATATGGAGTCCCCATCTGAGTCGTCCGTGCTTGGCGATCAACTGCCCAGATCAGCTCGGCAATCAACGGTGCGGATTTGCCTGAGCCAAACAGATCTGGGCCGTTAATTGCAGAGCACAGACGGCTCAGATGGGGACTAAAATTTTGATGCCTCTGGAAAATTGATTGCTAGCTTGATCTCTTAGCTAGGTTATAATTATTAAGACACGCGCTAGTTGGAAATTTTTTTATGACGTTTAAACACGGGCACAAATGTCACCATAAAGCAATTTTCAAACAAACTAATAAATTGAGCAAATACAATTGAACAAATATTATGACTAAAATATATAGGAGTACATCAAAATTAGACGAAGATAGCAAAATATTGGCCTAGCTTCAGCCAATTTCGAAATAAATTATTCGCAATTGGACGGAATTTCCTATGATAAATCTAATTAACCATGACTCAAACTGATGTATTGTTGTCTGGAAGTGATTTAAGCAACTTACTATGGTAAGTAGGACTTATTTAGGCTTATTATTTGGCTTCTTCTTTTTTTTTTTCTTTATTCAAATTTTTTCCGCATATGTTAATTTCCCGTTAAACATTTGTGATTTTTAATTTTTCTTGACGAGAGAAATAAAAAAAGTAAAAAATCGTGATCCAAACTCAAAATTTTTAAATAAAGCCAAAAAAATCTAGCTTTTGGACGTATTTTTTGTCTTTATTCAAAAAAAATTTAAGTTTGGATCATAATTTCTTACCTCTTATAAAAAAAAGTGGATAATTCACAAAAGTTTGACACAAACTAAGAAATGCGGAAAAAAATTGAACAAAGACAAAAAAAAAAAAAAAAAAACTAATTTATTTACCAAAACACCCGAATTTTTTCTGTGTTTTAGGCTTTGGACCTTCTTTTTTGTCCGGAAAGGAAGCGTCTGTGCTTTTCTTATTCTTATCTGCAACTATTTGATTGGAAAAACTCGTGAAGATTAACCGTGTTTTGTCAGTCTCTCGGCCGATGCAGCAGAATCCGACGCGGTCACCTACATTCAGACCAAGTTCCTCAACAAATTTAGCCCTCCAAGTGCTCGTAAAACAATAATGTGATCCATGTACATCATCATTCACAAATTTCATTATCGTAATTGGGATTGTGGGGGATATAACCCTGCTGTCAACAACGCGGACTTGAACCTGCATAAGACACTCGATGTCTTGTAGGGTTTTTTTTATCATTCTCCGCCATTTTGGGTAGGATACATCTATCGAATTCATTCAATTCGATAATCAAATTTTCGCCCATATCATTGTTGTCAAGTATTTTTACCAAGTCCCACCCTTGAGAAGAAGAAGAAGAAGAAGAAGAAGAAGAAGAAGAAGAAGAAGCAGCCTGTAACAACATCCAAAAAAAATATTTGGTTACAAAAATTTTGTGGCAAAAATCTTCAAAGCTCTCAATGTTATAAATGTTTAGCATGAGAAATACAGCTTGAAATCTACCATCATATCAATTAGTAAACTATACTAAATCAGCCAAAACGGCTAGTGGAAAGTATTTTATATCATTAATTTTCCAAAATTGTGATTTTCAGAAGAGAAGAAAACTTGCTTCGAAGGAAAGATTAAATTTACGGATGCAAAAAGAAAGATTAATTACACAGAATATAAAATTTAGCTGGAATAGTCTTTTGTTTTGTGTTTATTCAAAATACAATTGACGTTTGATCATTAAATTTTATTTTTCTGATTCATCTCGTTGAGACGAACCAATAATCTACAAAAAATTGATGCAAAAAAAAAAAAAGATATGAAAAAATTGAAAAGAGAAAAAAAAAAAAAGTCAACTGGTTTATTAAGCCAAATTAGACTAAATCTTTCCCTTTTTTATGGCTAATTTTAGAGTTGTCTGATTATTCAAATGTAGCAATTCGTATGTATTAATTTTCCCCCCCAAATATATAGCTACCAAAATTACTTTTATTTCAAATAGCTATTGAATAAAGATAAAAAAAAATCCCGTTAATTTCTTTTTCTTGGCAAATGAACTAAATTTTAGTTTTTCTAGATAATTCCTTCGTCAAATGAACACTCCTAGGAAAATAGATTTTTTTTTCTTTTGCTTCACTTAAAAAAGAACTAACTTTCCTGCACAATATTCTTGACAACTGAACGCAGCCTTAGTGTGTATATCATTTACTACGGAAAAAAAATCAGAGTAATCAAATATCAAGAAGTGTCTAGTCGGATTACTGAGAAAGTGAGAATCTATTGTTATCACGAAATTTAAGCACGTTAAAAACTATCACTTCATTATAATGGAAAGTAAACTTCATTTTCGGAATTGCGAACAAATATTGTAACTGGGAAGAATTACGGGAGCTAATCCAAAATAGCTAGCAAAGAGGTAAGAATCGAGTTTATTTAAACTTTTTATCTGTTGCACAATTGAGAAACTACTCTTTGACCGGTAAAAGAGCATTTTTACTGGTAAGAGTGCAAATACTTTTCCGGTAAGAATGCAATCAAAGAGTAATCTTAATGATAGAAATTTCCTTGAAAATTTTCACATATTCTTTGACTGTAGCTTTAGGTGTGAGAAAAATGTTTACAGTGCTACAATTTAAACATAAATATAGAGGTTTGCAAAGGGAAATATCATTCTCACCATTCTTGGAGAGAAACAACTTCCTCAAACAGAGTTGTCTAATTTTTCCAAATTCCACCGTACAGTATCGCAATATTCTTGAAGGTTATTGCTATCTAAGTAGCAAGCCTAGTATTATATATAACTTTCAGAAGACCAATTTTCTAGCAGGCATGTCTGGCCTTAATATTAGGAATTAAGAGCTAATAAAATTTGATACCTTTGGAAAATTGATTACTAGCTCGATCTCTTAGCTCATAATTATTAAGACATGCGCTAGTTGGGAATTTTTTTTATGAAGCTACATGCGATCGATCCATAACGTTTAAACTCGTGCAAATTTAGTATCTGTTTTTGGATCCTTTCCCTTTCTTTTTTACTGAAATCAGACAAATCAAGAGCAATTAAAAAACGAAAGGAAATCTCTGACTCCTGTTCCGTGACAGAGATCAAAAGAAAAATGAGAAATATATTGACTTCAAAGAAGAAGACCAAAGAAAAATGAGAAATTTATTGACTTCAAACTAAGAGCAAAACCTAACTTTTTTCCTCTCTCTGAAATCTTTTTTTTTTAAAAGGGGAGTATTTTCCTTGAGGAAAAAAGTGTTGTAGATGAACAGGACCCTGTTTTCCTAGAGTATTTGAACAGATCTCTTGCAAATACCATGGTGGTGGATGAGGCAGCCCAAAAAAGGGGAGCTGCGTGTCTGGTAGAAGAGATGACGCAGCGGAATTCACGAGAAACAAGTTGCGTACTAGTTCAAACGAAAATAGGTTCTCGAATCCACGAAAGTTCTTGAATCCACAAGAAAAAGAGAGAGAAAATCTCAGAAATAATATTGATTGATTAAAAGTTGAATTTGCCCATAGGCTACATACTTATTTATACTAGTAGAAGTCCTAATTAAAAGGAAATTACTTAGAGTGGCCACCAAGCAAAGCATTACTTGGAAACCTAGACTATTTGCTAAAAGGAAATAAAATAAAGTCTAACCAAAACAAAACTAAAAACGTGCAAAACATGCAACACAAATAAAATCTCCTAATACTAATCGTAAATAAAAATTATTACTAAAATAATGTTTCCATAAATAATCAGGGTCTATATCTTGTCCTACATCATTCTCCTTTTCTTCAAAAGAACTCGCCCACGAGTTCTCGTTGGAAATCTGCCATCTTCCATTCCAAAAGAAAAGATACTTGGAATACTTCAACTGCTTGATTCCCTTCCAAAAATGTTCTGCACCAAAAATTACTTGCAATGATATCTTCTCGGCATGCTTCAATTGATTGATAAGATCAACTATATGAATATTAAGAATCCAATCATACTGTTGCACTTCAAGAAAATCAACAAAGCCATCTGGACTTTGTGGGTACTGATCTTGATCTTGTTTCGTCTTGGTATTAGTTGACACATCAACAATTGGCTCATTGAGACAGGCTGGATTGACCATAGAGTCATCAGATGAATTAGCAACATCAATTTCTTCCATTGAAAAATCAATTGGGTCATTAAGAACTTGATCACCAACATTCATATCAATTTTCTGCTTCTCACCCACCTCCATATCGATTTGCTTATCATTAACTTGAATCACAATGTTCCCTTTGCTGCTACTACTCACATCAACTTTCTCTTTAAAAGCTTCTTCAACAACATCGGTAGATGTGTGAATTGTATGTTGTTGCCGTGACCCATTTTTCTTCCAAAAGTTACTCATAATTCTATGGCAAAAATCTCTCCATCATAAGTCTTTTGATTCTTGACCATGCGCGAATTCGACGTTTTCTCGATCAATCGTTCTCTCTTATCTTACATATCTACCACCATCGTAGCGCTCGTCCCGTAAGTTTTGCTAGCAAATATTTCCACCTTATTTCAGACGGCATTCTCACATACTCAAATAAATCATCAATATCTAAAATCCAATCTAAAATATCTTCAAAATACTCATAATGACTTAATTTAGGCAAATTATCATAAGACCTGAAATCGGGTTCTGATTCATCACTATCAGCACAGTTAGTTGGGTGTCTCCCAACTACAATCTGGTTACCAGGCTAGCGTTGGGAAAATTCCACCGCGCTTTCCCGATTCTAGTTAAAAGGACGGCGTTGGGCAACTCCCACCGCGCGATCTTCTTCAACCCTTACTGCTCCTTGGTCGAGGCATACAGACAGCTGCCGCAACGGTTCACGAATTCCTGTTTGAAAATCCGTGAACCGCGTTTGTTGTTCTGCAACCACCGCCCTTAGATCAGTAAGCCCTTGAGCAACATCGAGGGGTGTGTTTTCAACTTTATTAGGTGTCATCGAGCCAGAAACAATCTTGCTCTGATACCACTTGACGCAGCGAAATTCACGAGAAACTAGTTCACTACAACAAAAAGTAACTATGGCGACGAAAGCTGGCGAGGAAATTCAAATTTCTTCGCCAAATGGGTCTTTATGGCGAGGAAATCGATTTCGTCGGCAAAGAGTACACTATGTCGACGAAATTATATTTCCTCGCCCAAAAACTAAGATTTGGCAAGGAAATGAACATTTCCTCGCTAAAAGGCTACCATTTGGCGACGAAATTTGAATTTCCTCGCTAAACATCAAAGATTGGGGACGAAATTATCTTTCCTCGCCAAAAAAGCTTACATTGGCGACAAAATTATATTTCCTCGTCAAAAAACTAAGATTTGGAGAGGAAATGCATATTTCTTCGCTAAAGGGTACCCATTTGGCGACGAAATTATCTTTCCTCACAAAAAAACTAAGATTTGGCGAGGAAATGCTAGTTTCCTCGCAAATTGTTCAGAATAGGCGAGGAAATTTTGTTTCGTCGTCAAATGTTAATGTTAGGTGACGAAATATTTCCACACCTTTTCTAGGACTATTTAGATTTTGATATAGATGTGTTGTATTATCCCAATGGAAAGATAAATTAACAACTTTAGTAGCTTACTAATATTATAAGACATTATTAACAAAATATTTTTTTACATTTTCTAGTAATGATAAAAATGAAACTATTTTTCTCTCTAGTTCTCCTCATTCACTTTTTCTCATTAAAAATGGGGAATGATAATGCCAAAACCCAAATTGTTGGTGCCAAAACATTAATTTCAAGTTATCATTCAATGACTTATATGCTCTCTTCTACACCCGTAACTTTTCACCATCATTTTGCTTTACAAAACTACCCCCGAATCTATTCACTTACCATGTTTTTTATTTTTTCATATCGATCCACTTGCTCTTAATAAAAATCGACGCCACACTAATATTAAAAGGTAAGAGTACTCATGACCAAAACGTGACATCGTAATCAACGCAAATCCAATAATCATCAATAATTTCAACAAATTCAACAACTCCAGGCACATAATCATCAATAATTGAAACATAAATTCCGAAAGTTCTAAGATGTGATAAACAAATAATAATAATAACTCCAGGCACATAATCATCAACTTCAGTATTCTAAAAAAACTCATCACGCATCTTGGGACTAAAACCATCATTGTTGCTTGAAAATAAAAAAGCGATCAAAAAGAGAAGTTATAAAATTGAGTTATGAAATTACGACAAAAAAAAAAGAAGCAAAGCTAATAATTCCAAAGATTATGTAGAGAATACAATAGTCAAAAGCAAAATGTACCTTGAGTAGTTGAGAGATTAAACAATAGGCGCATAGGAGCCCACCTGAGCTCTCGAGGAAAATGGTTGAAGCTTCGAATGGTTGAAGAGAACTCAAAAGACTCGTAAAATAGTTTTTTATGCCAGTTTATCAAACGATGTACTTTTTAAGTTCACAAGTTTTCAATTTTCTTTTATAGTGAACAAAATTTACAAAATCAAAGAATTCTTGAAGACATTAATATTTTCATAAAGGTTATTATCTGAATAAATTAAAATACTTTAAAGAAATCGTAACAACAATATGAACTGAAAAGAAAGGACCGGGCATGGATCCCGAGTTTGCAGTTGAAAGATTTGCATTTTGGAATCAGAGAGTTCATGCACAAAGATCTTAAAAGTGGAGATAAACAAAATAGTAGAAATTTTTTGACATTGATGCTTGAATCGGAGAGTGGCATGATGGATAGGTGTATGGACTTGCAAAGGCAGGGTCGTAGGTTCGAGCTCGGGCTAGAAAGTAAAAACTTCAGTAAAAGCAAATAACAATAAAAGATTTAAGAAAAGGTTTAAAGAAAAACTACAAAGGGACTAAAATTAGACAAGAAGATTTAAAAAAAAATAGAGAGGTGAAAAGAAGTAAAAATGGTTTATATATTAAAAGTTGTAGAACTTTGCATTGAAAAGAAAGTTGGTGTGGTGGAAGGGTTGGGTAAAAGCAAATAACAATAAGAGATTTAAGAAAAAGTTTAAAGAAACACTACAAAGGGACTAAAATTAGACAGAAAGATTTTTTTTTTTAAATTAGAGAGGTGAAAACAAGTACAAAAGGTTTACATATTAAAGTTGTACACCTTTGCATTGAAAAGGAAGTTGGTGTGGGGGAAGGGTGGCGTGTTATTGTAGGGAAGGTCGTTGGTTCGATTCCTAGCGGAAGTGGAGGAGCTGGGTAATGAATTAAGATTTTTTAGTTTCAGGGGTTTTTTAGGTGAGGAAAATATCCCTCGCCAATTGGGCCTCCTCGCCTATTGTTCCTCCTGGGCGAGGAAATACAAAATTCGTCGCTAGTTGTTCTGAATAGGCGAGGAACGATTTCCTCGGCAAATGTTTCGAATAGGCGAGGAAAACAACATTTCGTAGCCAAATGGTCAAAATAAGCGAGGAAAAATTTCCTCCCCAATTGTTCCGTATAGGCGAGGAAAAATTTCCTCGCCAATTGTCAAAATAGGCGAGGAAATATATTTTTCCTCGCTAAGATTCCTTCTGCGATGACCTTTAGTCGAGGAAAACGGGCGACAAATTTTTTCCTCGCCAATTCGTTTGGCGAGGAAATTTGATGTTTTAGAGACGAAACTGATTCGCCGCGATACGTGAATTTTGTTGTAGTGGTTGCCTACTAGTTCAAACGAAAATAGGTTCTCAAATCCACGAGAGTTCTTGAATCCACAAGAAGAAAAGAGAGAGAAAATCTCAGAAATAATATTGATTGATTAAAAGTTGAATTTGCCCATAGGCTACATACTTATTTATACTAGTAGAGTCCTAATTAAAAGGAAATTACTTAGAGTGGCCACCAAGCAAAACATTACTTGGAAACCTAGACTATTTGCTAAAAGGAAATAAAATAAAGTCTAACCAAAACAAAACTAAAAACGTGCAAAACAGGCAGCAAAAATAAAATCTCCTAATACTAATCGTAAATAAAAATTATTACTAAAATAATGTTTCCATAAATAATAGGGGTCTATATCTTTTCCTACATCAAGAGAGAGAGAGAGAGATTTGAAATTTTTTAGTTTCCAACGTTGAGAGGTCCGAGATGAGACCGCAGATCTACAAAACCAGGGTGAGTTTGTGAGATTGACATTAAAACTGCAAGGTATTTACGGGATTGCCACTCAAAAGTTAGTTTGTGAGAGAGAGATTTTTGGACCATTGGATTTGCACAGATGAAGGGTTGAGATTTGCTAGGAGATGAATATTTTATTCAAAACAATCCTTGTTTTGTTATATAGATTTGTTCCATTTGCTTCAGCTCGTCCAATACTCAAACTTCTCTTTCTTGCAACTCATTTTTCCTCATTTCAGCATCGCATAATTACTCCATCCGTCCCAAAAAGTTTGGCCTACTTTCTTTTTTTGGCTGTCCCAAAATATAGGACCAATTTAAAATTTTCAACAAAGGAAAGTTGGTATATTCCATTTCTACCCTTAAAATGCTTTTAACAATCAAAATAATGAGACCAAAAGAAAAATATTTAAAAATTTTAAAGTTCAAAGTGCGTTTTAAAATTTTGAAAGAGCGTTTTAAAATTTTGAAAGAGGTCTCTAATTACATTGGCGGCAAGATTTTCCGCTTTACGGAAAACAATTTAAATTCAAAATTTCATTAACTCCTGTTTTATTAGGGTCAACTAATGAAGGGCAAACTTGAAAAGTTACAATTTTTGGGTAACAATGTGTATTGTACATAAAATTTAGAAATTTGTAAGTAGGCCAAACTTTTTGGAACGAAGGGAGTACTTGTTAAATTCTTCCTTCAAATTACAAATGTGAGAGCTCTCAGTATTAGGTGCATCAGGTGCATGTGACAGTTAGAGTGCTCGTTTTCTCTAACTACGCAAGGAGCTTTAGATTCTACATCAAATTCTTTGTTAAATAGTCAAACCTACAAGTTACGAAATTGAAGGAAATGGGAATTCAACTTTTCTCCTCCAATTTTACTCGTGAGTCGTGAGGTTTGAAGGAGGGGATGTTGCTGTGCAGAATCATAGCCGTCCACAAGTGTTTTCAATGGTTCGGATTGAATACAAATTATTCGAGCGAATAGTTAACTATTCGCACAAATAGTTTGTTTGAAATCTGAGCCGCTCATCCAAGCAATGAACAACGGCTCGGATTCTAAGCAGCACCTGCTGTGCACCCTATGCACAGCAGATTCCCCGCGTCCGTGAGGTTTTTCCATTTAGTGGTATCTATATATAGTCCGTCATTGTGGGCTTACAGTTTTCGTGTTTGTCATTGTCAGCGATATTTGGAGTGTTGGACATGTGAGGCTGATCGAGACACGTTCAAGACTTCAAGGGAAGTACAATGAAATCAAGTGAGGTTCATCTTGAAGAATGGCCTAGTAATGAAGAAGTTGAGCATTGTTTGGGGAACATATGCTATATGCTATGAATCACAGAAAACGAACCAGAGAAAAGAGAAAGAGAAAGAAACACAAAACACACAGATATACGAGGTTCGGCAACTGCCTACTCCTCGGGAGCCACACCAGTTCACTATGATCAATGGAGAAAACTCTCAAAGTCTCTCTCTACAAGTACATCAACTTTTTCTCAGAGAATATGAAGTTCTTAACCCTAAAAATCTGATTAAGGGCTTTAAATAGGTGTTATGTTCGTGTCTGATAGTCCTGACCGTTTTTTCAGCAACTTGAAAACCTACAGACGATCCTGACCAAAAGTGTTGAAACTTCAGAAATTAGTTTTTACAACCCAACAACAGTCCTAACCAAAAGTGCTTCAGAAATTAGTTTTTGCAACCCAACAACAACTACTTCACTAGATTTAGGTGTTATTCCAAAAAATTGTCTTCTTTTTTTTTTTTTTTGCAAATTTTCTTCTACTGTATTTTCATATTGTACAAGACAGACCATTCTCTAAATACAACAACCCAAAAGCCAAAAAAAAAAAAAAAGTAAAAAAAAGTTACTAAAAAAACAGAGTTTATGGAACAAGCTCTAATATTTTTTGAAGAGAGATTCTTATTCACGGAGGTTCCTAAAAGTAGCCATTTACAGACCCCCAAAAAGGGAACCAATGACACCTCATCACAATAATCTGAACCGTTCATCTTGCAAGGTCCGCAAAGTAGGGCATATATGCAAAAAAATCAACTTGATCCAGCATCGATGAGTATGTCAAAAGTTGAATTTTGTTGCAAAAAAACAACGGTCTGGATCATTTTGATAGATATATAAGCATAAGCTGCTTTAAGCAACCTTGTTAAATTCCTTATTTCCAATCAGAACATGAAGATTGATGTGTGACACCCTGCCCTCAACATCCTAATTAGAACCCACCACTAACAAATTAACCATCCACCTATAGTTACTTCTTTATTGAGGACCAAACTTCCTACTTTGTATAGGTTTTTCTTCCGATTGATCATCAGTTTCCCAACAACAAAGCATTGCATGTTTAGCCAATTTGATCAATATTATTTGTGTTTTTTTCCTCGTTTTGTTTTTTCTTGATTTGTTGGGGTTCACCCCGTGTGGGCAGGTTGAGCCAAGGCCCGAGGGTTGGTTAGGGTTTGCTTGTGCAACTCTTGGATATAAATACCCTTTGTAGTCTCTTATTTGTAGAGTAGAGATGTAGTCTAGAAAGAGTGAGGCTCAGGAGAGCCTGTGTGGGCTCCGGAAAGGTTTTTCATGATTGTGTGTATTTGTGAATATATATAAGTCAGAATTTTCCTCAGATTTCATTGTTTGTGTTGTGTGGGTGAATGGCCTCCGATCACAACAAAAGACAATTGAAAATGCTTCTTTTTATTTTTTTTTGGTACAATGTACATCCGCGCCTTCTTGAATCTCTCTCCTTCACCCTGCTGATGATCAGTTGCATCACTAATTGTAGATTTTCCATTGATTTTCTCTAGTTTTTTTTTTTTCGAATACACGAAAATGAGCATGCAATTCACTATTCGGCCATCCTTTTTAGGCTCTAAGATTGGCCATAGATGGTTGATTGTGTTTTGTACTTAAAACAGTGTCATCCATCGAGAAGAAAAAAGGGAAAAAAAACAATTCATGATTTGTTGTTTTGAATAAATTCGAACTCAATTGTGTCTACATATACTCTGAGTGCTGAAGGAATGGATACAAATTCTGGATTAATGCATGGAGAAAGCGGTTTATCGCATTTCCCTAAGAAAGTGTAGTCGTAATTAGGGGCAGACACGGGTGCCAGCTCCTGCACTACCCCAAATATTGTTACGTATAGTACTAGCGGATTCGTTGTCCCAAACTTCCTGTCCCAACTCTCTATCCCGCTCATCCGAGCAATTAACGGCTTGGATTCTATCTCATCCCAAACAAATCTAAGTCATCCATGTTCATCTGCGAATCTGAGCCATCGATTGCTCGGATAGACGGGACAGAGAGTGGGGACAAGGTTTTCAGGACAACAGATCCGCTCTCTACGCATGGTACTATTTTTTTAAGTCGGAAAAGTATATGGGATTGACTCCTACAACTACCGTGGATCAAATTACGGTTAACGAAGTTTTTTTTTTTTTTTTGGTGGGAAGTACCTTATAGTGTACAAATGTCACCATAAAACAATTTTCGAACAAACTAATAAATGGAGCAAATACAGTTGAACAAATATTATGACTATATAGGAGTACTACATCAAAATTGGACGAAGATAACAAAATATTGACCCTTATACTCCTATGCATATGGGCAGGGTTCGATTCCCGTAAGCACCCATCCCCCTCCCCGAGTCCCCTAGGATAGAGTAGATTAGGATTAACGAATGACAAAAAAAAAAAATATTGACCCTTCAGCCAATTTCAAAATAAATTATTCGCAATCGGACAGAACTGCCTAAGATAAATTTAATTAACCATGACTCAAACTGATTTATTATAGCTTGTAAGTGATTTTAGCAACTTACTACGATAAGTAGGACTTATTTGGGCTTATTATTTGGCTTCTTTCTTTTTTTTTGTGTTTTTATTCAAATTTTTTCCGCATTTGTCAATTTCCCATTAAACTTTTGTGATTTTTAATTTTTCTTGACGAGAGGAATTCAAAAGTAAAAAACAAGGTCCAAAGCCAAAAAATCTAGCTTTTGGACTGATTTTTGTCTTTATTTAAAAAAAATTTAAGTTTGGATCATAATTTTTTACCTCTTATAAGAAAAGTGAATAATTCACAAAAGTTTTACACAAACTAAGAAATGCGAAAAAAATTTGAACAAAGACAAAAAAAAAGAAAAAAACCCAGTAACTTATTTACCAAAACACCCGAATTTTTTTGTGTGTTTCAGGCTTTGGACCTCGTTTTTTTTGTCCGGAAAGGAAACATCTAGACCCTTCTTTTTCTTATCTGCACCTCTTTGCTTGGGAAAACTCGTGTAGAATAACTGTGTTTTTTTATCCTCCACTCGGACACAGCGGAATCCAACGCGGTCACCTACCTTCAGATCAAGTTCCTCAACAAATTTAGCCCTCCAAGTGCTCGTAAAACAATAATGTGGTCCATGCGGAGGATCATCATTCAAAAATTTCATTAGCGTCATTGGGATGGATTGATCCCTGTCAACGTCGAAGACATCAACCTGCCTAAGACACTCGATCTCTTGTAGGGTTCTTTGATCATTCTCCGTCATCTTTTTTAGGATACGGCTTTCGAATTCATTCAATTTGATAATCAGACTTTCGCCATTGATATCATCATTGTCGAGTGTTTTTTTCAAGTCCCACTTTTGAGAAGAAGAAGAAGAAAAATCATCCATCAACAACAAGGCGCACGCCTGTAAAAACGATCAATGTTAAATAAATGTTTAGCATGAGAAATACAGCTACCATCATATCATTTAGAAACTATACTAAATCAGCCAAAACGGCTAGTGTAAAGATTCCATAAAATTAGTACTCCATATGATTTAAGAAGGAAAGTATTTTATGTCATAATTAAAGATAATTTTTCAAAATTGTGATTTTCAGAGTAGAAGAAAGCTTGCTTCGAAGGAAAGATTAAATCTATGGATGCAAAAAGAAAGACTTATGTACCTTCAGGTGTGAGAAAAATGTGTTTACAGTGCTACAATTTAAACATGAATATAGAGGTTTGCAAAGGGAAATATCACTCTCACCATTTTTTGAGAGAAAAAACTTCCTCAAACAAAGTTGTCTAATATTTCCAAATTCCACCGTCTAGTATCGCAATATTCTTGAAGGTTATTGCTATCTAAGTAGCAAGCCTAGTATTATATATAACTTTCAGAAGACCAATTTTCTAGCAGGCATGTCTGGCCTTAATATTAGGAATTAAGGGCTAATAAAATTTGATACCTTTGGAAAATTGATTACTAGCTCGATCTCTTAGCTCATAATTATTAAGACATGCGCTAGTTGGAATTTTTTTTATGAAGCTGCATGCGATGCGATCGATCCACAACATTTAAACACGTGCAAATTTAGTATCGTAATCTTGCAATATTTTTAGTCAAGTTAACAATGAGGAGACATATAATATCACGAAACGAGTGACATATCACCGCATTGGAGTGTTTTAATAATGCTACATAAGAATTTCATATTCTTCTATTGTAGTACTTTCACGATGTACGAGACAGATCATTCTCTAAAAAATAAAAAATAAAAAGTTGGTAAACTCTACTATTTTTTGAATCTTACAAAAAATTACCCACAAATTTCTAATGCCCCCCCCCCCCCCCCCCCCAAGAGCGAGTGGATCTTAGTAGCCAGGCTTTGCAGGAGGACAAGGTTCAAAGTTAGGACAAGGTTCAAAGGGACATCATTTGCACGACTCGAATCTCCAAGCCGCCCAAACCACTTCGGGGATAACGATTTACCACTGACTTGCATTTTAGGTACAATATATATTAATATATCTTGTGGTGGTTGTCAGACATCTAACTCTCAATACATGAGTTGCACGTATATATACAGTGGTCCAATTTGATTTCATTTTGATAGAGATAGAAGCATAAACTGCTGTAAGCAACCTTATTAGATTCCTTATTTCCAATCAGAGCATGAATTGATTGATGTGACTGTGTGACACCTACGGCTGTCAAAAGAAACCTGCGAACTGCGAATCCGAACCGAACCTAACCGGACCGTAGGTTTTGAATTGGGTCTGTGGATTAATGGTCCGGACACGGATTGAAAAATTAGAAAACCGTGCTTCGCGGTTCGGTCCATGAATTTTCATAAAAGAACCGTGGACAAACCGAACCGGACCGTGAGAATTTAATCAATAAAAAAAGGGTAAATTACACTGACCTCCCCTGAGGTTTCTGACTTGTACACTGACCACCCCTACTTTATCTGAAATAGCACTGACCTCCCCTGAGTTTTATATTTTAGTATCAAAAGCAACCTTCAACAGTACCGACGGGTACCGACGGCGCCGGGGACCCCCTTGTGGGTCCCCAACGGTCGATTCGAGCCGTCCATTCATTCCAGAATCGAATTCCGAGTGGGTCTACGCGAGAATCACCTCAATCGGACGGTCCTAAGTGCTCGATCCAAAATCACCCCATTTCGTTCAAAATTTTTGGATCGAGCACTTAGGACTGTCCGATTGAGGTGATTCC
This sequence comes from Vaccinium vitis-idaea, assembly GCA_963854785.1. Lineage (NCBI taxonomy): Eukaryota > Viridiplantae > Streptophyta > Magnoliopsida > Ericales > Ericaceae > Vaccinium > Vaccinium vitis-idaea. Next base: position 4,956,476 of record OY978223.1, on the reverse strand, counting down.
CACGTAGACCCACTCGGAATTCGATTCTGGAATGAATGGACAGCTCGGATCGACCGTCGGGGACCCACAAGGGGGTCCCCGGCGCCGTCGGTACTGTTGAAGGGTGCTTTTGATACTAAAATATAAAACTCAGGGGAGGTCAGTGCTATTTCAGATAAAGTAGGGGTGGTCAGTGTACAAGTCAGAAACCTCAGGGGAGGTCAGTGTAATTTACCCATAAAAAAATAATACACACGCACATATAATGTTGGGATAAGAATAATAAGAAACATAATTATCCATATTATTCTTATTTTTTTACCCTAAAGAGGTGAATGTGGTATAAATAAAAAGTAAAGGTGCAAATTGTATTGCAATAGTTCTATTCCTATTTTTTGGTGTTCATGTTGGTGTCCGTGTCAGTTCAAACTATAAATAAGAGTTGTCACTTGATGGTTGTTGGTTTTAGGTTTTATTAGTACTCCAGGACCCGGGACTAGTTGTGGTGAAGACATTTGTTTACTCTCTTTATATTACTCCCTCTGTCCCAATTTCTTGGCCCCTTTTGGGGAAATGGGTTTTTAAGGGGTGTAAAAACTTTGTATTGACTTTTCTATTTTGCCCCTAAATCCAGTCAATATTGCTGTGACCAAATTTGTGAGGCTAATTTATTATATGAAAGTCAAAACATATTCAATATGGATCTTGTTTGATAGATATCAATTAGTTTTATTATACAAAATTTTCAAAATCATAAAAACCGTTATAAAATAGAAGATAATAGACTAGCCAATTAAGATGGGAAAAGTACTTTTTAAGGGAAAAGTACTTTTTAAGGGTAAAATTGGAAAGTGACCCAATTTTGATGGATGTTTTTAGAAGTGGGACAAATATTTTGGGACATCCCAAAATGGAAAAAAGGACCAAGAAATTGGGACGGAGGGAGTATATTGTTTCTGCATCTTTTTGCTACTGCTAGTGCTACTCTTTTTGAATGTGAATCTCTTTGAATCATTTTGAAGCACTGTTGTTGGTGACTTGGTGTTGTTTGAAATTACACTATGAATGTAGAAGGTTATTAAAACTTAAAAGCTACTGATGAATAGGTTCCAAAAAATACATTGAGAATGTGAATGTGAATGTGTGGAATGTGGAATCTCTTTTTTTATTTTGTGGAATGTAATAATCCGTGGATAAACCGTGAACCGAACCGTGATTTTTTTGATTATTTTGGAACAGGACTGTAGACTTTTGGTTTGGACACGGATTGCCTTACATTGGACCGTAGACTTTTGGTTCGGTCCTCGGATTCATACCAATCCGCACCAAACTGGACCGTTGACACCTCTAGTGACACCCTGCCCTGAACAACCTAATTAGAACACACCCCTAACAAATTAACCATCCACATATAGTTACTTCTTTTTTCAGAACCAAACTTCCTACTTTGTGTAGGTTTTTCTTCCGATTAATCATCAGTTTCCCAACAACAAAGCATTGCATGTTTTAGCCAGTTTGTTCAATATTATTTGTGTTTTTTCCTCGTTTTGTTTTTTCTCGATTTGTTGGGGTCCACTGCGTGTGGGTCAGCTGGGCTAAGGCCCGAGGGATGGTGAGGATTTGCTTGTGCAACTCTTGGATATAAATACCCTTTTCATGCATGTAGTTTTTTTTTTTTGAACGGACAAAAAGAAATTTTTTATTAATCTTTGAAAACGGATTACAAAGATTAAAAGGTGCAAGGCAAAAGGGCATCACAACGCAAGGAGAAATCCCAACCAGGTTGGCACCCCACCCTGCGACAATCATATGCCGCCAAGAACCAAAGGGGAAATAACAAACGGTTAACAAGAGGTCAACCATAGAGAGACAAACTCCAGTACATATTTCCTAATCTCTCCCGTCCAAATATAGAAGTAGCAGTAGGAATCCCAATCGACAACATTCAGCAAAGACAGCAAAGGCAGCAACAGAAGTCTTGACAACAAATAATCAGAGCTTTGATAGTAAGCAATGCTGCCCAGAATGTACTCTGACAGCAAAATGGTTCCCAATATCAGATTAGCATCAAGCATTCCAAGAATTCCATCAAGTAACCCCAGCCTCCATACTTTCCGTAGCAAAACCCAACAAACATTCCAAGTATAAAGTAGCAGCAAAAAAGAAGCAACATGAGCACTTTCAGAAATGAAACCAACAGCTTAAGATCCAGCAACTAGAGTACTATGCCAGCAACAAAAGCACTTCAAGATGAATCCAACAGACTTAGTAAGTCTCAAACTTGAACACTCTTAAAAGCACAGGGGAAAACTCGATGCAGAAGGCATAATAGCAGCAGGAGATGTAGCAGTAAATAGAAACACATCAACATCACTCTCCCTTTCTCGTCGAATAGCTTTCCCCGATAGGACTGGCTCCTCGTTCCAAGCGTTTCACGATTGCAGTTGAGGTAATGCTGCATTATCGTATGCCTTTTACTTTATGTTTTTATATGCGTTAAGCTATTTTAAAAAAAATAATTATAGCTACCTTTCTTTATCTTGCTTACATGTCTTGGTCTTTTTATTATTTTGTTGTGGTTTGACCAGTTCATGAATGTAGATGCTCGACCTCCCTTCCCTCTCCCCTGTCGTGCATCTTTCCCCATTCAGAACGGGGGCCTGTCCGATCGCTTCACTATTGTGGTTGAGATAATGCTTATTTGTGCATTTCCATATGCCATTTCATAGTACTTTATTTGTTTTGATGATAACAACCCCTTTGTCTTGCATGCATGTCATGGTCTTCTATAAATTATTTGAAAATCCATAGTGTTTTCGTTTGCATGCTCTCTAGTCACACATGTTTCTTTCACACATGAGTACCGGTTTTAAGTTGTTTGTTTTGTGTCGGTCCATTCAATGGCTTTGGGGGTTAACTCTTAGCACAACTCTGGGCATCCTGGGGGTTTGTTGTGATCCTCATAATCCTAGGATATCAGTTGGAATTGGTGGTTATGGTGGTTATTATTATTTTGGGTTACTAGGCATCACATTATTGCTCTAAGGGGCGTTTGATGGAATGTTGGGTGTAGCAGAGCAATTTGGCATTTTTTGTTCTTCTTCACGTTGCATTGTTGATTTGGTTTTTTTTCTTTTTTCTTTTGATCAGTAAAGAAAGAATATATTAGACGAAAAGAAGGAGTACAAGGGGATCCAACACGTCTAAAAGGAAAGGGAAAGAAACCCACAATTGAGCCTCTAACGCCAGACCAAATGAAAAACGCAGGAACAAGAGAAACAGAAAAAACAAAAAGAGTTAACAAGAAATCAACTCAAAGCTAGAAGAATCTCCCCAGCATGAACTACCATACTACTATAAGCGCCTAAATAGCATATTACAGAGATTCAATTAGGGAGGGAAGATTGAACATAATGTCTCCAAAAGAAAAACTCTTTGCTCCATGGTAAGACTAGAACCAACAAGCAATCTTGTGTTTAATGATACCTCCCAACCTTGTGTTTAATGATACCTCCCAACTCCCTCCACCTTGGAACAACACCTTGAAAAATGAGTTCGTTTCTGAACTTCCACACTGACCATAATACTGCAAAGCCCGACAAGTCCCATAGCACTTTTTTTAACTTTCTTAAACTTCCAGCTCTGCCACCATGTAAATAAATCCTTCACTGACCTTGGCACCACCCAAGATAGCCCCCACCACTGAATTACCTCACACCATATACCCCAAACTGCCTCACAATGTAAAAACAAATGATTAACAGATTCAGGGACCTCACCACAAAAGTAACATAAGCTTTCGTTGAAGTTGGACAAAACTCCCAGAGAAAAAAGAAATTCCGCCGTTTTAACCCTATTCAATGTAGCCAACCAACCTAAAAATTGAACTCTAGGGGGAGCATAATTTTTCCATAAAAGCAATAACTCTTTTCTCTCTCTTCCAGATTCGCCATCTTTTAACTTGTACATTGATCTGACCGAAAAAGACTTAGACGATTCTTCCTCCCACCTTAATAGATCATCCCTTGATATTTGTAACTCCACCGAATTCATCAGGCCTATAAAATTGATCCACTCCCCCTCCTCCCATGAAAAGGCACTTCTCCTGAAAATCAAATTAAGCTCATAACTTGATCCAATACCCTGAAACACCTCAGCCACTGTGACCAATCTCTGGGAGTAAATGTTAAAAATTCTAGGGAAAGTCATCTGCAAAGTGTCTCCACCAATCCAGGGATCCAACCAGAACCTTGTATTTTTGCCATTACCCACTGAAATTTTATTATTAGACATGAAAAAACTAGAGAGATCGCCATCCCTATGCCCCACACACAAAATGTCCTTCCAAATTGCAAAAATACCTCTATTAGAATCATTATTCGGATACCATGCTCTCTCATCCAAACTATATTTGCTACAAATAACTTTCCTCCATAGAGCCTCTTTTTCAACCCCAAATCTCCACCACCATTTCAAAAGCATGCACTCATTCATCAGTTTCAAGTCTTTGACACCTAAACCACCATTCTCCTTACTTTTTGTAATGGTACACCAGCTGACCAAATGAACCTTTCTTTTTAGATCACCACCACCCCACAAAAATCTACTCTGTATTTTGACTAGCTCCTTTAACACACATTCTGGCATCTTGAATAAGGATAAGTAATAGGAAGGTAAATTACCCAATACCCAATACAGATTTGATCAATGAAATCCAGCATCCAAAAGAGGTGTGCCTCCTCCTCCAAGGTGCTAATTTTTTCTGGAATCTATCACCACCTTCCAAGATGTTTTTTTCTTGGACTAGCACCCAAAGGTAACCCAAGATACTTCATAGGTAGCAGCTGAAACTAACAACCTAAACAATCTGCAAAATCCTTCAATTCCCTTTGAGACAGCCCCGCACCACTCACTACACTTTCATGAAAATTGATCTTTAAACCTGAGATGGCTAAAAAAGGTTAACAACTTTTTTACATTCTTCAACTCCTCCATAGAAGCCTCACAAAAGACAATTGTGTCATCTGCAAATTGCAAATGAGTAAGACATGGGCCATTAGCTGCTATAGATGCCCCTTTAATCAGCCCCAACTCCTTTGCACTCTTGAAAATAATATTCAGCCCTTCTACTGCCAAAATAAACAAAAACGGGGAAAGAGGATCTCCCTGTCTTAACCCTTTTTCCATTTTGAATTCCCCAGTAGAAGACCCATTCACCAAGATAGATACACAAGCTGAGCTAATGCATTCCCTCATCCAATTAACCCACTTAATGGAAAAGCCAAATTTGAGTAACATATCAAATAGGAACTTCCAACTAAGATTGTCATAAGCTCTTTGAAAGTCAAGTTTGAGAATTACCCCCTTTTGTTTTCTCCTCTTCCATAGATCCACCACCTCATTGGCTATTAAAATCCCATCTTGGATGTTTTTGCCACCTACAAATGCGGATTGTTCCTCAGAGATCAGCACTGGTAGTACCTTCTTCAATCTTCCAGCTAAAACTTTAGCTAAATGCACCCAATCAAACTTATAGGCCTGTAATCCATCAGACTTAGTGGATTCTCCACTTTTGGAATGAGAGTAATAAAAGATTTATTTACACCATTTGCTAATTTAGCATTTGCATGAAACTCCTTGAAAAAATCCGGCACATCCCTCTTAACATACTTCCAGCAAGACTTGATAAACGACATATTGAAGCCATCAGGATCCGGAGTCTTATTGCCATCACAGGAAGCAATTGCTTGCCAAATCTCCTCCTCCAAAAAAGGTTCTGTTAAAAGGATAGCATGAGCAACATCTAATTGTGCCTGAAAATCACCCCCTAATTTAGGTCTAGACTGCCAGTCCTCCTTGCATGCCTTTTCAAAATGGGCAAAAACCTCCGCTTTGATTCTACCGGGATCATCCACACAAGAACCCTCAATACTCAGAGAACCCAAAAGATTTCTATTTTGCATGCCATTTGCAATCATATGAAAATATTTTGTATTCTTATCACCTTTCAAAGACCCATCCAATCTTGATTTTTGTAACCAAATCCACTCCAATCTCCTACCAAGTTTCCAGAATTCCTCCCTTAATTTCTTTTTCCTACTCAAATCATCAGCAGATAGAGTTCCACATTCAGCCATTAAATCAAGAGCACTGATTTAATCCTCTACCTCCTTAATGTTTTTCTGAACATCACCAAAGACTTCTACATTCCAGACCTTCAACACTCCTTTAAGTCCCTTCAGTTTTTCTGCCAATCTAAAGCCTGCCCACCCTTAAATATTATACTTATCCCAAAACTCCTTAACCAGCACTTTGAATTTTGGATGCAAAACAAGATTGTGTTTTCGTAAATTAACAGAAGTCTCTCTAAACAATTTCTTTCTTTTGATTGAGAGAAAATGGCTAAAGAGAGAGAGAGAGCGCAATGGAAGGAGCAAGTGGGTGAGGGGTACTGGACATTAGCTACTAAGAAAAGAGCTAATGTTCGCACTTTTTCTCTGCGGGAGGCTTACAGATCTTCGAAGGGGAGGAAGGTGGTGAACATTTACGTGGATAATCTATCTGCGGACATGGATGCTGAATGGTTGTGACAAATCTTCTCTAAGTATGGGTGTGTTCGTGATGCATTCATACCGAAAAAGAAAAGCAAAGGGTTTAATTCCAAATTCGGTTTTGTAAGGTTTGGTTCGTTGAGGGAAGCTGAAGATGCCATTCAATCCCTGAACGGTATTATAATCAGGGAGAAGAAAATGGTAGCTAAAGTAGCTGCATATGGTATGGTGAAAGAGTATGAAGGGAGGGATAAGAAGGTGCATTCATCAAAGCTTCCTTCAACCCAGATGCTCAGGAAGTCTGATAAAGGTAAGGAGGTGAATGCAGGGAAAGTAGTTATCGTTGACGATGCAACAGTTAAAGGGATATCCTTCGCTGTCGAAAAAATTATGATAGCTACGGAAACATGGGAAACGATCAATGAAATCATTCAATTTGAAGTGAAGGGGAAGATTTTTTCCAAGTGAAAGTGGTGGAGGAACAGGTGGTGGTGCAGGGTCATTATTCAATCTGCATTCTAAACTCAACTGAGTCGGGTGGGAACACTGGGAAGGCGTACTCACCAGCCATGGAAAATTTTGGCGACCCGGTAGTGAACTCGGTGGATGAGGTGGCATCATAAAGGGCGGTGGATCCAGAAGATAGGCTGATAGAAGGGGCAGCAATGAGTAGTACAATGAATTCAGATTGTAACTGAGGGGTTCATTAAATCTATCTGGGGAGAGAGGAATTTATATTTCGCAGAGGTGGATGCTGCAGGAATGTCTGGGGGGCTGTTATGTGTGTGGAACCACTGGCGACTCTAGCCTTTGCCCAGCGATATCAAGCTGGGTTCAAAAAATGCATTGAAAAAAATATTTTTGTAGACATAAATTAAATTTTTCTTTAGTATTGTCAGCGCCAGGTTACTCGTGCAAAGTTAAAATAAATGAAAGTCTAATTAAATGTTACAGGGCAACAAAACAAATTAAATAAGCCTAGCCCAGTTAATTTATTGTTTATTCTAATAGAACCCAATATAATATTAAGAAAAGTTCAATATAATATGAACAAAACTTCAGTATATATGTATATTTTGCACAAAGCTTTTCATCATAAATATGTTATGTATTTTTGTCATCGCTGAATCAAAATCCTGGAGCCGCCCCTGTGTGGAACTCTGACGTTTTTGCAACGGATGGGATTTGCTCAAGCAGAAACTTCCTCATAATTTAAGGTTCCTTTCGTAACTCTTTTCATTGTGTTTCAGGGATAGGGGTATGGCGGATTTCAATGGCTTTATAGACAGTTTGGAAGTTGTGGATTTATCCCTCCTTGGAAGAAAGTTCACTTGGGCCAAGTCTGATAATGATGATAAGTGGAGCAGATTGGATAGGTTTTTGCTTCATTATGAGTGTTTGTCTATTTTTAACTTGAAACAAACAATGGGGTCTGGGGAGAGTTTTATCTGATCACAGCATTGTTGATTTGGCTAGTCTAGTCTATTGACGTTTGGGATAGTTAATTAGTGGATTGGCTTCTTGTTTGTGATGGTGTGGGAGGGAGATGTTATTTTGCTGCAATTAAGTATGAATAAGCTAAGGGAGATTATCACTTATGTTACGGGATTCTCTATAGTAGTTTTTTCAATAACCACTGTTGCAACTCTTTTCGGTAGCTTCTTTACCGATTTTAGAGCTCTGTAGTTGGCTTTAGCCATCTAGTTGCATGACCCCTAACCGTGTTGCGGAGCTCTCGACTATAGATGTGTGATAGACACTTTGTTTGTATCGGTCAGATTCTGTATGAAGGTTTTATCAACGGAGGAACTACCGGACAGCTGCTCTTCGGCAAGTTGCATGCAGGGTTTCAGACAATTAACCGACTGAATTAGCCTATACGAGGGATGCATCCTTCAGTTAATTTAGTTATGTCATTTGCCTTTCATGTTTGTATCTTGTTATTTTCAACTGTATTTGACTGTACTCGGTAGCATTTGATCTAATAAATTTCTATCTCTTTACCAAAAAAAATATCCTTTGTAGTCTCTTATTTGTAGAGTAGAGATGTAGTCTGGAAAGAGTGAGGCTTAGGAGAGCCGGTGTGGGCTCCGGAGAGGTTATTCGTGATTGTGTGTATTTGTGAATATATACAAGTATAAATTTTCCTCAGATTCCATTACGTGTGTTGTGTGTGTGAGTGGCCTCTGAGCATAACAAAAGATAATTTGGAAATGCCTTTTTTTTTTTTGTACAACGTACTTCCAAGCCTTCATGAATCTCTCTCCCCTTCACCCTGCTGATCAGTTGCATCACTACTTGTAAATTTTCCACTGATTTTCGCTAGTTCTTTTTTTTTTTTTTTCCGAAAATGAGCTTGCAGCCATAAATGGTTTAATTGTGTTTTGAACTTAAAACAGTGTCATCTATCAAGAAGAAAAAATGAAAAATAAAAAATAAAAATCATGATTGGTTGTTTTGAATAAATTCGACCTCAATTGTGTCTACATATATTCTGAGCGCTGAAGGAATGGATACAAATTTTGGAGTAAAGCATGGAGAAAGCGGTTTATCGCATATCCCTAAGAAAGTGTAGTTGTAATTAGGGGCGGACACAAGAGTGTCCCACTTGTGTCCCGCCCCTGCACCGCTCCAAATATTGTTACGTATAGTACTAGTTTTTAAAGGTAATTTATAAAAAAATTATGGTATTGACCGCTATAACTACCGTGGGTCAAAAAATTCCTTACAACAACACACAAATCTATTCTCTCCCTTTGAAAAAAAAATAATAACAATATATTTTTATGTAATATAATTTTTTCTATCAATGTAGAAATACATATAATTCGGCCCCTCCAACGTATAAATTCTGCATCCGTCATTAGTCGTAATCGTTCTCATTTTCTCAGAAAATATAGAAAACTTGATTAATTGGCAAACTTTTTCTAAGAAAATAGCCCATGCAAGCCGTCCACTATTTAAAAAAACTCCAAAAGCTGTTTTCACAAATGATGTCAAAATTTCATACACATACACAAACTTATAGTACCCAGTTTGGAAAACCAAAAAAAGAAAAAAAAAATTCAGAGTTTCTAATATAACCATCACTAAAACACAAATAAATGGAGATCAATTAACTAGGAAAGTTAAAAACTTCTGGAGCTTATGATAGGAATAACACAATATAACTCATAAATACCCAGTTTGTATCAAGCGAAATGCATGCTTAAGGAGGATAAAATGTTTACAGACCTAACCGCGAAAACAGAAAATCGACAACACGGATAGTCGAGGTGTATGCAAGCTGACCCGGACATCCGGTTATATATAAATAATAAGAGAAAAAAAACACTAATGTTTTTACATATAATGATGTTCATCAAGAAAAGCAAGCTTTCTACAATATTTAGTTATGTGCAATACTGTCAATCTTCTCTAAATCAAGATTGATGCAGAAGGCTTAATTGTACAGTAAATATTATACCATTGTAACATTGTTCTTCTTCCATATATATTACTCATTACCAATATTATTAGAACGATGAAAAGCATTCAAGTTCCGATGAATTCGAGTCTTCGCTTGGGGAGTGGTTGTGCCTGCCTTCGTACGTTGTTATCACCATTCGACAATCTTCCGATAATCGTTCGACCCTCTTCTTCACTCGACAATTACTATGCGTACACCGATAATAGCTCCTGCATATATGCAATCAAATTGTTGAGCAAAAAAAAAAAAAAAAATGGAACAAAAAGCATATCTATTTTTTGCATTTTGATTTACACATGTTAATTGCCAACAAAAGCATCTAATAGAACTTTGAAAAGACTTTTCTTTTTTTATCGGTAAAATAAAAATTTATGGACGAAGTTCAGTAATCGAGACTACTATTTGATTTACAAAATTGGCCGCACTTAATTGAAACTACTTATACTTGAATTTACTTTGACCAATTAACCATCATATTTGCTTACTTCCAATTAAGCAAATAATAACACTACCTAATTTTCCTACATCTTAGGAAATCAAAAGAGCAAAAAATAGCTCCCAAAAATCACCACAATAATAGAATGATTTGTCAACACCCGTAGTTTTTGAAATACCTTTTTAAACCGATCTAAAATCAGTTAAACGTGAAAATTCAGGTATAAGACATTTCATTAGGTGGCCAATTTCGTACGAAAAAATAATTTTTCTACCAGCATCAAAATTTTGTGTACCACCGTTCTCTTTTTTTGTGGAGCACGAATTGCAGAAACCATAATGGGAAACGGCATCCCAACTATGTTGGCACCCACGACCCCGACAATCATATGGCCCCAAGGACCGGATAAAAACAAAGAAAGCATATCAAGAATGGCTGGCACCTTGCCAAACAAAAAAAAAAAACATTACAATAATCTGGAATAACAGATACAGAAAACGTACTAAAAACTGGCAAAACTGCAATTGATGAATTCTGATAAGGTGATTTACTGCTAATATATGTGAAAGGAGCGTATATTAGTTAATGCGTATGCAAGTGCATGAATGTTAGGACAGGGATTTCAGCGAAAGGATTTTAGAATGTGATCATATCGAGCGAGTTAAAAAAATAAGAAAGAGAAAAATAAGAAAGAGAATTTGAATGAATCACGAACTGAGTTGCCCAATAAATGTAGAAATGGGATTCTAACTCTCATAGAAACACATTTGACACTCTCATTAGCATGTATACATCTAAAGAATACCAATATATAGAGGTAATAGGAATCAAGTCTCATAAATTGTAATAATGTTTAAACATAATGACAAAAATAAATCTCTCTTTTATATTGGTAACGGACGAAGATAATAATTGAGGTATTTGTATAATATATTTATTTGTGTTTAAATATTTCAACCATTTATTCCTAGTCTAGAACCAAACCTATAATTGATAGTGTAACCATCCTGAATTTGATTTTTGTTAGCTATACAAAAAATAGAAGCTAGTCTAAAACGAGTGCAAATTTGTTCGCCCTCACTTAATGAGGGTGAATAAAACTCACTCTGATTGGTTGAAATGGTGTGAGGTCCACGTAAAATGGTGTGAGGTTCACAAAATCAATACACTTTTTTTGTAAGCATGACATCATTTTGCGGTAGGGTCCACACCATTTCAACCAATCAGAGTGAGGGTTTTGTTCATCCTCTTAAGTGAGGATTAACAAATTTGCACTCGTCTAAAACTCCAACAAGAACATTGCAATCAATTATCACGAAAATCTTCAAACTGGACATTATAGGAACACAAGCCAGAAATTTACAGTAATTCTTGCACAATAAAATGAGTTCATCCAACTTATAACAAATTAAATTTCTAAACCTAAATGGCAACTGAATGGTACCTTTTTTCGTAAATTCTAATTAGGTCATTTAGTGCAAATACATGAGAAATAAACAAGGTTAACTTGACGCAGAACATTCAAGTACAAGGATTTTAGAATGTTTGAAAACATATGATACTGTAAAAATACGAATTAAACCACGCAAGTATAAAAATAAGAAGAGCAACAAAGATCTGGCCTGTGAGAACGAGAGGTGTAGGAGCACCATCTTAAGGATAATATTCCTAAACCAGTATCCATTGTACTAGAAAATTCCTCTCTGAATTTTTATTAGAAAAGGAACTTGTGAGCGCTTGGGTTGAATCTTGGGACTAATACACTACCAACCGGAGTTTATTACTCCTAAGATTAAACCCAAGTGCTAACAAACTTTCTTCATCTAGTATGCACGACCGCTTTGAGAATTTGAATTGAGTCACGAACTATGTCACCCAAGGAATGTAGAAATGGGATTCTAACTCTCATTAGCATGTATACATCTAAAAAATATGTGAAATCTCTCCTCTCACTTTTCCCAAGCTTGTAGAGAATACCAATATATAGAAGTAATAGGAATCAAGTCTCATAAATCGTAATAATGTTTGAACATAATGACAATATAATTCTCCTTTATTATTTTGTAACGGGCGCTGATTTATTCTCATTAATATGTAACGGCATGAAAATTAATGAGAAGTAATAATTAGGTATAAACACCCCAAATTTGATTATCTTTAATTCCTAAGCAGAAATTCGTATGTGTCCCCACTAATGAAAAATGTTAACGATGCCAACAAATTCGCTTTATTTGATTAATGCTTCCATTAATTGGGTTTTACTATTTTCCCAATCCATTGAGCCCATCCAATGTTTCCAAGATCAATAATTATCCTTAAGCTCCACATATAAACCAAAGCCCATAAAAAGGCCGACAAGAAGCCCAAATAAGAGCCCAAGTTTCAGCCCAAAATAAAACTATCGGTGCCAACACAAAAGTTGGCGGCCACCATGTTTGACTTTCAAAAAAGTAGCGGCCGCCATATTTTGAATATGGCACTGTCATTTTTGCCCAATAATTAGAATATTAATTGTTGCAGCTTTGTTATGGGTTGCCATGCTGAATTCAATGATTTACCATCCGATTTTGGTTGGGAAAAAGAAAGCCTAAGCCTTGGTTCAGCAAAATCTTACACCAAAAATCTATCAAGAAATCCTAAGCCAAACCCTTGTTTTCCTTCTTGTTTTATCAATCCTTGTTCTCAAGCCTTGTTTTTACATTCCAAAAGCCAAAACCCTTTTTAACGTAGAAAATCCAAAAATTATTAGCTTGAACCCATTTACTCATATTCCAGATTTCCTGAAAACCTTGTTCTTAATCCACATTATCGAAGCATTAGTCAAAAGAAAGTGCTTTTTGTGGCGAAACTGAGTTTTACTCACTAAATTCGTGCTTTTAAGGGTAGCACGTCCGGGCGTTGATCCAAGAAGTTCAGTCTTTGCCCTTTTATTATTTCCAGTAATATTTCGTTTATCTAATACTACCCTCGTGCGTTAGACTAATTTTAGTTCCTTTTTCCCTCTATCGTATATAATGATTAGTAGAGACTAACCATTTTTGTTAGTCGGGATGAGTGTATTTTTAAATAAAACTTTCTCATCCCGTAACTTAGCTCCCGAACCAAGATTATCTCTAGGAATGACGGACCGGTCATCTCAAATGAACGTACGTTAAATTCACTTGCTTGGTTAACCTTAAAATCAAGTGGCGACTCTAACGAATGCGATGCTTTAGTAATTTCAAGGTATCTCGCGCAGGACTTCAGTGCGCACATTAGGATATGAGTATATTGTTTTCAATTTTCATTGTCAAAATTTACAATCTATGCCTATTTAAGAACCAAAGCTATAATTGATATCACCGTCCTGAATCTGGATTTTGTTAGCTACACAAAAAAATAAAAGCTATAAAGTGCAAATTTTCAAAAGAAACAAAGTTGCAATCATCATGAAAATCATTCCCAGAGGAAATTTTATGGTACGAACGTAGGCCAAAAAATCATTTCATCCAACTTATAACCAATTAAATTTCTAAACCTAAACGGTAATTAATCTAATTGTACCTTTATTTCATAAATTGTACACCTTTTTCTCTTGTTTTGGTTCATGAAAAAGGGCCCAAGATGAATGAACAGTCGCATTTTTATTTACTCCACTTGTGAGACCAAAGAAAGTACTGCAATTACTAGGAATCAAGTATTGGGTGTACTTGCAAATTTGTTTCTCTATTGTTAATTGTTACTTTACTAACTCTAAAAGAACATAATCAAAGGCAACCATGAAAATCATGCAAGGTCTCCCTTTTAAATCCATCTAAACTAAGTCCAACTTTTCTTAATTATCTAAACGAGCTAAAGCCAACAAAACTACGGATTTTGAGTCAAATCGCGCATTTTCCTCACACGTCCACTGAAAATTCAAATATTGAAAATAACTTGTATAAAATCCATATATAAGCTATAGACGGACTTTTAATGAGAAACTCACCCTCAAAACAGATTGTTTATTAAATAGCTACATAAACATCGATAAGTCTATAAAAAAACTAGAAATCAATTTTAAATTTAATCCTTGCTTTTATGGCCACTTTATTTTATGAGATTCATAGTGAAGTGAAGGCTTATAAAATTTTTCCATTCAAAAAAAAAAAAAAAAAAAGGCTTACAGAATTTCATGAGAAATGTAATCTCAAAGGAATCGGACTGTAATGATACACCACACCCCCCACATAATAGATGGATTTATACAATTCTATTAAGTATATAGCTAGTCAAATTGAATTTCCATATCATATCAAACAAACAAACAAAGCCCTATAAATATAAACTTATGTTAGACCCAAGGCTCTAGCCATGGATGGGGGCTTTAGCGTCGACGGAAGAGGTCTCATGTTCGAGTTGATAGATCAGTTTCGGTCTGGTGTTGTAATTCACTAACCTATTAACGGTATCGCTGTTGCAAAAAAAAAAAGTACAAACTTATCTAAATCAATGAAGGGGAGATGGAGGTACCTAGGGTGAAGGCTATTCTTGACAACTTTCTGGCCATATTTCCTCCATTTGTAGCCATCATCAAGCACATCCACTTCACTCCTTGTTTGGAAACAAAACCTTGGCTCCCTTAGTTTTCTCCTCATTTTCACCTTTCCCTTCTCTCCACACGCTCCGGATGATGAGCTCCTCCACCTGTCAATAAGATGTACACAGAGATAAATTAGTCCACTGAAAAAGAAAAAAAGAAATCGAAGTCCGTAATATGGTAATGGGGGAAACTGAAGATGCACTAAGTATGTTGGTGGGCAGATGTGGATTTCATTTTTTTCTTTTTCTTTTTTCAACGGTTAGAAGTGTCCGAATCATCTTGCGCGTACCTTGATTATTCTCATTCCTGGTCATATCAAATGCAGAATATGTGGATTTCTGAATAACAAGAGATCAACTACTCCTTTTTTCCCATTTTTACCCAAAAAAAAAAATTACTCATTTTTCCCCATATACTCCCTAGTCCCTACATGAGAGAGAGAGAGAGAGAGAGAGAGAGAGAGAGAGAGAGAGAGAGATCTGTATCACAAGATTCACAACAGAAGCTTCCAAATGCCCTCTCAGAATCTAAGGAGATCCGATTCTTTTTTAAAGGAAAAAAAATTATTAATCTTCGAAAGTAAATTTTGAAAAATTTAAGTATTTAAAACATGAGGCATTACGACGGAGAAAAGACCAATCACAACAAAGGCAACTCCACACTCCGACAATCATATGCCAGCGCTAGAACCGAATGGAAATTACAATAACCCAAGACTGGCAAGAAGATCTGATTCTACGTGAAAGATAGAGGTTTATTAATTCAGTTCGATCAGAAGATGCTTTTTGTAGATACAATCACCAAAAAAACTAAGCCAGAAGACTCAGATCTATCTGTCTAAGACCATGAAAGCTTTTGAGAGAGAGAGAGAGAGAGAGAGAGAGAGATTACCAGGAAGTCGCGGCATCGTTTGCATTACCGCTGCAATTCTCATCATTAACAGTCTTTGGATCTATTTGTCCCACCTAAATCAAAATTCAAATATATATGATGATACCACCAATGTTTTCTATTTAAAGAAAATCCCAGTAATTAGGAAAAGAGAAAACCCATATCACAAAGGCTAGTGGTTGTGAAGCACTAGCCGTGCTTAGTATTGTAAGGTTGCGAGTTCAAATACTACGAAGAAGAAGATGAGTTTGATACAAATAGATTCTTTTATTTTCAAAGAATTTTCCACACAAAACAAGAAACCCTGCATCAAGAACTATAGGAAAATGTAATTAATTTGATATAACTTTCAGCAACCTGGTCGTTGTTCCAAGCAGCAGGTCTGCTATCGAGTCCGGCATGGCCAAACCCTACGGCGGCATCGTTATCGCCACCGTTTCTGCTCGGGTGGTGGTTGCTGGTGGTGCCGCCGCCACCGCCAAGCGGTTGAGACATCTGGCAATTACTAGGCTGCTGTGAAGGGGCCAAGAAGCCCATAACCTGATTCTGATCATCAAAATGAACAAAACCCATTTCCTGGATCACGTGCGGAGCCGCTGCGAACGACACCGGTATGTCGTAGTTTTGCAACCCTGATCCTCTCTCTCCTTCCATAGTTTTTCTGATGGATTGATTGGAAAAAATTCTATCTTGATGGGGTGGTTTTAATTTGTGGATTTTGTTGGTAGTAGTGGTGGTGGTGGTGCATGTGTATAATGTGTACGGGAGATGTTTTAGGGTCAACTAGTAAACGCTGGAAAAATATGGACTGGAATGTTTTTAAGGGGAATTAGTCCCCTCTCATCTTCTTTTAGGGTTTTTTTTAGGGAGTCTAATGTCTATAGACTATAGAAGACATGCACAGTGGTAGTACTGGTGACACTTCTCTCTCTCTCTCTCGAGGAACTTTTCATTGCCGGGTGGGTACGAGGTGACGCCTTACATGGTACCCGTCACTCCGCATCCTAGTTGCTGACTATTACCGGTAATAATTTATCTTAAATCTGGACCATTAATAACACTTTTAAATGATTGAAATGAGCCGATGGATACACCACGTGGTACCCGCTCACTTGGTACCCGCTCACTGTAAATTTTTCCTCTCATAGAATACCTACAAAGTTGAATGAGGGGACAAGGACGTATGACTGTTTGAATAATTACTCAAGCATAAAAGAATCCATACCCATCTCAGTGGTACGTACCAATGGCGTACATATCACATTGTAGGGTTTATTTCGAGGTCTTACACAAATTATCCGAATAGTTCTATTTTGACTAACCATATATAAAATCAGCTCAATCGGATAACTGCAAGTGCTTGATCTAACCATCTAATTTCATTCAAAATTAAGGGTCTTGGGTTCTGAAAGAAAAGCTTGAAACTTAGATCAAACACTTACAGTTATCCAACCAAGTTAATTTTTTTAAGAGATTTTAAAAATTGCAGTATTTTAAAATCAATGAACAGCTTAGATCATTTAATGAAACCCTGAAATGGTCTACAATGGAATGCGAGCTATAAATAATCGGTACAACACATCGATATTCGATACTCATAGTATTATGCAGCATAAACCAATGGAAAAGTTTGCGTGGATAATGTGTCGTTCGTTCGCGTGGACCTAACAAAATAACGAGGAATTCAAGTATATTGGACGATTTAATTATAAATACGTTGTGTCTGAATTTATGTATATAAATCCGTGTATGTAGCATTGCTCTAAAACACTTGATAAGGATTCAAGTTGTGTTTTGTTTATTTGTTTTTTTTTTTTTTTAAACTCGAGAGATGAGAGGAAGGTCAAGTTTTCGTGAGTTGCAGCAAGAGTTTTTGCCTCTTAAAAGTTCTCTCAATACATTTATGTTCCTATTATTATGATTTCATTTATGTTCCTATTATTATGATTTCATTCATGTTGATAATGAAATTGTCTTTCCGCCGACAAAAAAAAAATGATAGGGAATCGAAATCATCTCTTGTCTCAATGGCCGTGTTGATTCGAAAAAAACATTGATGAAGAGTTTTTTCACCTTTTATAACTTGATATAATATCAATCACATAAAAAAAAAATTATATATTGATTGGATATCGATTGATACCAATCCCAACATGTTTATCTTGAGAAAAAGAGTTTCAAATTTGACATCATTTATCTTGGGATATATATAATTTTGGCGTACTTACCCTTCTCGGCGAATTTTTTTTTTTGCAGCGTTTTTCCGTTTTTAGGTCTCGGGTAGTGTATGTCGGTGTGACATCTTTTTAATCTTTGTATCTATATGAAGATTAATAAATTTATTTTGTTGAGGGAAAAAAAAAACCATGGTCATTTTAGTAAATTTCTTGAAACGTGTTTTCCGTTATCGGATAATCCATTAGTTATGGGTAATCATAATCAGTGAAGAATATGAGTATTTTGGAATACATTAGAGACTTCTACAAGAATAGACATGTATTATTTAATAAACGACTCTATGTTCATTTATAAGTAATTTCACGTGAAACGTGTTTCCCATTTTCAATTATCAAATACATTATTTAGTCATAATTTTTCATGAACTTTAAAAAAATCAAAACGCACTTGTAACCCTGCCAATATTGTCAATCACATTGTCACAAAGTAAGGGACGAAGTTGCCTTAGCAAAGTTCATTAAAAACAAAAATAATTTAAAACTGACAGATTTTTTGAATTATTTTTTACTTTTAAAATTCTTCTCGAAGTGACGAATCAATAATTCACAAAAAAAATTGATACAAAACAAAAAAATTGCAAAAAAATTAAATAAGGTCACAAAAATAATTGGGATTAATTATTTAGCCAAAACAACATAGCATGAATTTTGGAGAAGGTTGATTTAAAAAAGAATTTAGGCTCTTATTTCAAAACATGATTTCTCTTGAGTTTTTTCTTTCCTCTCGCATCTGTAATACCCAATTTTGGCCAATCAATTTTCATTTTCAGTACATATTTCAATCGGTAGAATTGAAATCTTGAGGTGAGGAAATTTCAACAAAATCCAAAATACACCAAGATACCGATACTAACATACTATTAAATGGTTCGGATTATTTTTATGGCCGGGACCCGTTAGTAGACCTATATATCTTTACATAAACTCATCAGTACCCATATTGGGGACTCCTTCATTTATTAGTAAGAATTTAAACCCCAGTTCCGGTCCCCTTTCCCTTGGATTGTATAGATCGAGTAGGATTTTCTTGGTTGAAAAAAGTAATAAGGGATTTTCTTCTACTTTAAATAAGGTCTAGAGTTTGGCAAAATAGTTATGTTCGGATTATTTCTTTTCCATATTCAATTTTTTTTTCATATTTACTACTAGTTTTTGCTTCGTTTTTGTGTGGATCATAGATTCATCTGGATGAGAGGAATCTAAAAACTAAGCAAAAGCTAAGACCCAAAACCTTGCTTTACTTACCAAACTTGGATGGAAAATCTCCTTGAATGATGATTGTTTATGGACCAAAATCCTTAGGGATAAATATCTCAAGAACCACTCTATGCAAACTTGGCCTTGCAACCGTTCGGCCTCCTTTACTTGGAGGAGTATCATGCATACGAGAGATATCCTTAATAAGGGTATCAAATGGTCTATTGGTGACGGAAACTTGGTGGATCTTTGGAATGATTGGTGGTGTGGCACGGGCCCCTTAGCCGATTCCTTCCCGGGCCCACACACCAATCTTTGTTCCAAGGTAAGGGAGATCATTGATAACAGGACGTGGAACTTAGAGTCTATTGAGCATATTGTGGATAATGCCACCTTGATTGAAATTGCTAGTATCCCTCTTCCCCTTTATACTCAAGATACCGATCACCCCTCTTGGGTGAATTCTCCCAATGGTATTTGTACTGCCTCCATGGCATATGAATTTATCAACAAAGACATCAATGACATTAAGGGGTGGCTGTGGTTTTGGAAACTTAAACTTCCTCAAAAACTCAAAACATTTATTTGGCTCATCATCCACAACAAACTTCCCACCAATCTCCTTCGTGCTGGCAGAGGAATGACATCTTCTGATCTATGTCCAAGATGCAATGCCTCACCGGAAAGCCTTCAACACATGTTCAGGGAATGCCCTAAAGCCTCTGTGCTTTGGGACACCCTCCCCTCGGGACGGTTAATGAGAGACAGAATAACTAGCTCCACTTCGGATTGGATTTCCTCCAATCTGAAAAAGAAAAAGTTTTTTAGCTTAGGGACGGAGATACCTTGGAACGTTCTTTTCTGCACCACGATTTGGCAAATTTGGAAAGATCGTAACAGGAAAAGTTTTGATAACTTTGATATGGTGCCTAGTATGAGTTCCAAGTTGTCACGTGCCTATGCAACCGATATCGTGGAGGCTTTTAATTCTTCCCTTACTACCGGCCCGCTGAGACATAGACTAATCCCTTGGTTTCCCCCCAATACAGGTACACTCAAACTAAACACTGATGGGTGTTGGATGGAGACAACAAGGAAGGCTGGATTTGGCGGGTTGTTCAGGAATGAAGATGGAACATGGGAGCTGGGCTTCTACGGTACAATGCAAGCAACGTCTAGCCTAGAGACTGAAATTTGGGGTATTTACAGGGGTTTAACCATCATCCTGGAAAGGGGTTGGTCCAATGTCCAGATTGAATCTGATTCTCAAACTGCCGTTATTCTTTTCAATGATGGGGCCAATGCGAACCACCCTCAGAGCAACTTATTGAATGATGGTAAATACCTTCTCTCTCGAACTGGAAGTACCCTCAACCACATTTCGAGATCTGCGAATGAATGTGCCGACTGTCTAGCACATCTTGGGGCTGGACAGAACGATGCCTTGGTGGTGATCACATCTCCACCTCTAGCGCTAAGAGAATTTCTGCTACGGGACAGCCTGAACTTGAGGCAGATTCTGGACTAGTTAGTGATGAGTAGTATGTTTACCTATTTGTGTATTAATCAAGCTGCACTCCTGATGCAAGCCAACTCGTTCTTCTAGTCGTTTTATATATTTCCGAATTACCCAAAAAAAAAAAAAAAAACTAAGCAATTGCGATCAAAACCTTAAGAAAGTTTACTAAAAATAAAAAATAATTCAAAACAGACAGACTTTTTGAATTATTTTTGCCTTTATTCACAATAATTTTAGGTCGGTCAAATTTTAGATTCCTCTCATTTAGACGAATCAATAAATCCACAAAAAATGTAAATTTTTTTTTGAATAAGGACAAAAAAATAATTTGATTTAATTATTTAGCCAAAACAACCCATAGTATCAAATTTGGAGAAGTTTGATTAACAATTTAGGCTCTTATTAATTTCAAGACATGATTTCTTGAGTTTTTTTATTTCCTCTCGCATCTGTAATACCCAATTTTGGCCAATTAATTTTCATTTTCAGTACATTTTCAATCGTTGAATCACATTGAAATCAGGATAGATGGTGAAATTTCTATAAAATACACCACGATTTTTTTTTTTTTTGTCATTCGTTATTCCTAATCTATTACATGGGAAAAGGGAGAATGAGACTCAATCCCGGAATGACGTGTGGGGCATCCCAAAAAAAATATACACCAAGATTTCGTAATTATTTGAAGATTTTTGAACTCTCTCTTTTTTCAGTAGGAGTCAATGTCATTGAAATACAAGGTACTGAACTTATATGATCAGATTCCATTCCAGTGGCATCATTTTGGTTTATGGTGCACATCTTCTTTCTAATTCTTTGGAATCATATTGATATGCAGGATGGGTCTTACTTCAATTCGATCTCTACTCTTTCTTTTTTAAAATTTTTCATAAAGAGTGTCCAATGAACCGGATGAATTAACCAATGTGGGTTAGCTCAATTGGTCAGGGTTCTTGCATCTCATTAGAAGGTCAGGAGTTCGAATCTTTCTACCTGCGTGCAGGGACTTTCCCTTTCTTTGTTTCTTTCTTTGTTTATACCCTGTAACGGGCTTATTTCTTGTATTGATTAAGTTGTTGGGCTTAGTTATCTCGTGGACTCTTACAATTCATGTAGTGTCCCGGGTTGGTACTTTGTACTTCATATGTGATGTAATTGATCTTTCTTCTATTAATTGAAAAAAAAGAAAAGAATTAATCTCTTCCATTCCTCCCCCAGTCATTTTTACACGTTTGGGTGAATTGAGATTGTCCCAAAGATAAATCACTATCGAATAAAATCGACCCGCGACATTAATGTAGTCAGAATATATATTCCTACCCAGATCATTCCAACACAGTCTAAAAATCTGATGTTGTCATAATATCCACTGCTACTTTTCAGTTCTTTTGCAGAATTTCTTTTCATTTTTTGGCTCGTTCAAGAATGAGTATCATCATCAATTTTAATTTTCTTCCAATGACGACCACATAAATACAGTAATAGGGGGGCAATGAGTGGTGGGGTCTATAAAATATTCAGCAGTTCATGTCAAATTGTTTGATGGAAGGGAAGGCGAAAGAAAGAACATAGGGTAAAATGATAAGCCTACGAAAATCCAGTGAAATCTATTTCCAAACCGGTTGACATGCACTTCGACTAATTTTGATGAATGAATCTTACCATTCACTATTGAGAGTTCAATTAAAACAGAGCAATTGATTTTAGGAGATATGTATTAGGATTTTCGAACAACGCGGTCAATCCCACAGCGCCCTTACGGATCTTGGGAATAATTAATCACAAAACGAAACAAGCAAACAGTCGTGCGTAATGAAAAACCGAAAAAAAAAATATACGAGACACAAGATATTTGTGGAAAACCTCAACGCGAAAAAAAAAAACCAAGAGAGCTAGTACATTAGTTCACTATGAAATCGAATCAAGAGTACAAGTCTTTTTGCAATCTCTCTAAGATCTGCGTTTTCTCTCACCTCTCTATGTTTTTCTCTAAAAACTCATAACCCTAGTTACATGCTAACTGCAATATAAATAGGTCCGGTCCTATGGCCGAAATTACACACCCAAGTCCAAAAAATATGGGGCTCCGCCTCCCACACCCCCGGGGCTAAACCACTGCTGAAGGTTATCTGCACCCCAACAAGATGGTGGATAAGCGGTCTAACAAGTGGTATCAAAGCTAGGAGGTCATGGGTTAAATCGCGGGAGTGTCATCGTGAGAGAGGGATTGTTGGGCCCAGAGTGCCCCGTAAATTTGGTTACACAAAGTAATTCTTTACCAACCACTCTAAAAACAAACTTGCAGGTGTGATGCCAAATCTCATAAAATACTTAATTGAAAGCCTTTTCTAAAACCAGTTAATTTTAGGAGAGACAATGGAGAAACGGTACGATGAGTAATATGAACAAACTCAAAAAAGTTAGAGGTACTTAAATATTCATCCATATTTTGGATATCACGTATGTTTTCATCCTCCTATTTTTACGGGGTTATGTTTTCACTTACTTTTTGTGCCATTGTGCTAGATCGAGGTTTTCGGATGGTTCTGCTATAGTTAGAGTTTTTGGATGGTTTTGCCGAGGATTCAGTGATTGAGATGGCAAGACGACGAGGAGTCCGTGATTGAGTTTCATCGGGACAGCAAGGATGGTGGAATGGACGACTGGTATTTGGGATTTCTGGACGACTGGTATTTGGGATTTCCGGACGACTGGTATTTGGGATTTCTAGAGTAGATTAGGGATGGTGGAATGAACAAGATATCAGGGATTGGTTTTTATCTCCAATCCCGTAATTGCAGTGGAGGACCTCCTAATTTTGAAATTGGTCCACTTTCCTACCTTCTCTTATGAGTATGCAACTTTTAATTTAGTCATCACTCCCCTAGTATGTTATATTTATATATATAAGGGACATTTTAGGGTTTATTTAAATTTCGAAATGGAAACATAATTCCTAAAAATACTCAGAATGATTTTCTAATTTCAAGTGAGTAAAAAGATGATTATTTAAGTACCAAGAAGCTAATAGCTCCGCGCCTATAAACCCCAGCGGTAAATCCTGCCAAATCTTGTTCTCTATAGACCATCTTTTCTCTGCAAAAAGAAGAAATAAAACTACTCATAACTCCCACATTTCACTACCCCCCTACACACACCTCTCTCTCTCTCTCTCTCTCTCTCTCTCTCTCTCCTCTGTTACTTCATCATCTACAGTTGTCACTCAATAATATTCCCATGATAAGACCCACCCAACACCCCCACAATACCAGCAACAAACACCTCTCTCTCTCTCTCTCTGTCACTCTCTCTCTCTCACACACACTGGCAACGACTACTGGTTGACCAATTTGAAGGAAGAAGAAACTACACACTAACTGAAAATGAAATAAACTAGTAGTAATTACGAGGAGTAGTAGGGAACACGAAAAGTTTTTCCGAAATGATCCAAGAGAAACGAATCAGAATTTCTCTTTCCTAAATCATTTCGGGGAAAACTTTCGTACTCCCTAACATGTTTTAGAAAGAATTTCTCATCTCCCTCGCGTGTGCAAGCGTGTGATCATGCATGAACTAAACAGCGTCGAATTGGAAGCTTCACTACTGCATTGCACTAGGCTTATGTTGATCGACATTGGCAGTTACACGATGTGCAAGAAAAGGGAAAGGATTACGAATTCATTTCTGTGAGAAATTTCTCGAGAACAGTGGCGGCTCCAAGAATTTTTAAATGTAAAGATTTATGTGAGAACATATATTGAACGAATCGTGCTATGGGTACCCAAATTGCACCCCACTTCATCGGGGCCGTCCAACGCTTTTTTGGACGGTCCAGATTTAAAGTGCTTTATGACCGGTCATAAAACACTTTAAATCTGGACCGCCCAAAAAAGCGTTGAACGGCTCCGATGAAGTGGGGTGCAATTGGGGTACACTTGGTGGTGTACCCAAATCATTTCCGTATATTGAACTCCAAAAAAATTGTTGAAAATTGTTGTTGAAGCAATTCAAAAGTTCTATACCTTTTTTTTTTTTTTTTTTTATCGGCAAAAATCGTACTAGTACATTAAAAACTCGAACTGGTACATCCATTCCATACTATTGAACATATGGAAATGCTAACGGGTGCCATAGTGTACCCATTAAGAGTATAAAAAAATACAATTTAAAAATACACTTGTACTTTAAAATACATCTTTAAATGTACTTTAACGTACAAATGTATTTTTAAATTGTATTTTTTCGTATAAGTGAGACCCACAAAAGTGTACTTTTTGTATCCTTAACGGGTGTACTACGGCACCCGTTAGCATGACCCTTGAACATATCATCTGATGTGTCTCCTTATGTTACGGACTCCAATATCAGCCTAGGATATTAAACCACCAATGATACGTCGTTAGCATTTTGTTGTAACGCCCTTTAACACGCGTTTTCTTTATTAAACTTCTGTATACTCGACACTCTCGAAAAAGAAAAACAGGGAAGGCAATCGGAATAAGATTGTGTGAATGTGACAGCTGAGATGATGAACTGTATCTATATACGCCTTTCATGTTAGGATTTTCGCAACCCCACGATACTTCTACGGATCTTGGAAACAATGAATCACAGAACACAAAAAACAAGTAATCGTGCGTAATGAAAAAAACGGAAAAGAAAGCGAGACACAGATATATGTGAAAAACCTCAACGCGAGGAAAAACCACAGGAGCCACACCAGTCCACTATGAAATCGAAATCAAGAGTACAAGCCTTCTCGCAATCTCTCTGAGATCTACGTTTTCTCTCGCCTCTCTGTCTCTGTTTTCACTGAAAACGTGTTACCCTAATTACAAGCTAACAGCGAAATAATTAGGTCGGGTCTATAGCCTAAATTACACACCGAGGTCTCGTGGGGGCTCCCTCCCCCACACCCCCGGTACTGCTGAAGGTTGTCTGCACCCCAACATTTCAGTATACAATTGAAACCCGCGCGTTTCACAGTACAAAGAATTCCACATTGCTGATGTAATTGGTCGGCCGGCCGATTAGATAAGATAAAAAAGCAACCGTAATTTTAGAAAAAAGAAGGTGTCTAGCACCCTTTTTGGCAAGATTTTATCTGTAAATATATGAGAGGTGATTCGGGCTAGGATATGGTGAATTTTTTAGCTTGTTTGATAGTAAAGATCCAAATATCACATTCACATTCATAAACAATCAAGTTCGGCTATGGCAGTTGTTATTTTAGCTTTGAGACATTTTTATTTCTGTTGCGGGTTTTGGTTTTCTTGCCACCTTCAAGTTGTTATTTTCCTTTTGGTTTCTAGTGCCAGTGTCTATCAGAGCGAGAGGTGCCTTTCGTGGCATGCTCTCTCTCTGTCGTGATGCCTCGTGTCTTGGATCCTTTTAATTTTTGCAATTTGTTTTCAAAAATTAATAAAATCTTTTTTGCTGTTCAAAAAAAAAAGTTCAGCTATGGCACCCTATATATGAACATATCAGATCAATAATTTATACTACTCTCTCCGTTCTAAATTGCTTGTCCCTTATACTATTTTGAGATGTTTCAAATTGTTTGTCCTTTTTGAAAAGTCAAAGCAAAATTTATTCAATTTTTCAAAGTAACCCTTTTACCAACAACAATCATTTCACTCAAAAATTGAATTATAGGGTCATTATTGAAAATTAATGAATCTATTTAATGTGAATGCATTTATTAAATGTAGTTATTGCATGTCTGCTTAAAAGGTTGGAATTCCCACAAATCTATGACCCACAAATCTACGACCAAGGTGAGCGCGAGATACCCCAGAACAAATAGAATTCGAGAAAAAAACCTTGTAATTACGAATAATTAATCATATTGCCAAAACATAACAACCAACAATTAATACTTGCACAATCCCACTAAACAGTACTGATACAAATTCACGCAATTAGCGCACTGCGTAAAATTTGGCATCTTTGCAGTCCGCGTTTGGACTAGAGGAAGCAAGTCGGGCCAAACTCAGCGGCCCCTCTTGCCTGCAAAAGTGTTTATAATGGCCCAGATTTACGTACGAAGACCACTATCAAATGTCAACTGTATTTTTGCCACTGTTATCAGCTAGCCACTTCCGTTGAACCAAAAAAAGTTCACAAATAGTGAAAGAAAACATCTCACAGCGTGCTCCGTGAAACACATATTCTAACTACATATAAAAGGGTATTCGTACCAGGTTACGCATATTATTTAAATGCATACTATAACATAGCTCATTCCTCGAAAGAATTTGACATATGCTCAAACTGTTCCTGTAGTGCATATGAGCCACCCACTAAGTTTGCATATGGGACCTGCACACGAGTGTTTTAGTAATGTCCCAAACGTGAGGAGCAACATGAAAATGACACAGTGACACCATTATAAAAACAATGCATTGCCAGACTTAACACCCTGTTTGGTTGATGAATCTAAATTCTAACTTAACAAATGACACAGTAACAGTTCCAAAAAAAACATTCAGCAACAGGAAAAGGAAGTTTACCTACGGACCGACATTCTCATGATTTCAGTATCAATTTTCAAAGTTGCAATAATCTTAAAGGAAGGAAGGAAAGAGAGGGAGGCATTATCTGTGCTGAATTCCATGAAACAATCATGGCCTTCAAATCAATGTCAAAGGTCTTCTAATGTATAATGATGATAGAGTGAGGCATCAGATATTTGGTGGGTCATTATTGGTCTCCACCCCCCCCCCCCCCCCCCCCTGTTTCCCTTATGTTCATGTTTCATAAACAGAGATGTTGAAACTTTTGAAGTAAATTGTGAAAACAGTTCTAACAGTTGAGACTTCACCATCCCTCACCAAAACTTCCTCAAATTTTCATTACCAGTCCAGCACACTTCAATTGTGAACAAGCATGATATTGCTTTTAAAAAAAACCTCTTTCGGTTCGGTTTTTCGTGTTTCTGATACCCAAAAAAAGAAAAAAAAAGATGAAGTGAAAAGTTCAGAATCACCGGTTGTGTTTGGTTTGGGTTTTGAGTTTTGATTTTTGTAATGATTAGGGGGAGAAATAAGGATAATAATTAAAAAAATAGATATTAATGATTGGAGAGAGATAGAGAGAAAAATAAAAATAATATTTAAAAATAAGGGTAATAATTAAATAATAATTGAGAAAACCGGTTCTTGAAAACTGAAACGAACAAGGCCACCGTTTCTTCGTATCGTTTAATTGCCATGCGACAATGGTGGTGGTGTTTTCAGGAAACATTTCGGAAAACAGTTATACAAATAAATTCGTAAACAAGTTTTCCTTATTGCTTTTTGTTAATTTCGTGTCAAAGAACATTTAAAAGTTAAAAAATAAAATAAAATGGACCACGTGAAGATGTCGAATAAACCAATGTTATCTTAACTAAGAGCATGACATAAAACATGTGGATCCAAAATCATGAATGCATCCAGTAGGACAATAATCCAGATGAATTGATGAATTTTTGTCTCTGCTAGGCTTATTTTCGCTTTCGAAAAAAACTAAAAAAGGTGTCACATCTGGGTTTGAAGTTGATAATTATACCTCAATGGGGTCCTAGTCATGAGATAGGAAAGCCTTCCACTGATTATACCCAAATTTCAATTGCTTCATAAGTATTTCTTCAGCCACAGACATTACCAACATGCACTGCAGAAAAATAGAAAAAAGGATCGATCCACATCAATTTTGCAACCACCGTCAAATTAATCAGCATTGAGTAAGTTCAAAACATCTATCTCTGCACAGTCAAGGTCCTAAATGGCATTTCAAAAGGCAGAGACGACAGGTAAATACCAAGAAGCTCATATAAGAAAGTGGCTAATTGGGGCATGTAAGCTGGCCCGAACATCCTGAGTTATAAAAAAAAAAAAAGTAGAATAGATAAAGGGTTTCCATTCTCTCAGACACTACGCATGCGAGTTTAGGGACTTATCTGGCCACGGGTAAAGCACAGTCCAGTCCAGTGA
This sequence comes from Vaccinium vitis-idaea, assembly GCA_963854785.1. Lineage (NCBI taxonomy): Eukaryota > Viridiplantae > Streptophyta > Magnoliopsida > Ericales > Ericaceae > Vaccinium > Vaccinium vitis-idaea. The sequence continues at coordinate 4,927,660 of OY978223.1, read as the reverse complement.
TGACAAGGGATGGATCCCACATCAGGCCTAGTTAACCCCACAAACTTTTAGATGGACAACACTTCAGTTGCAGTTTAAGGGTTACAAACTGAGAAAAATAACGGGCTATTAGCAAGGGCTAAAATTAATCTCATGGGCAGGACAATTATAGCAAGGACCAATCTTTCAGAAGTGGAAGTCCAGGGGTGTTCAAGACTCCCCCCACAAAGCCCAAGCCTGTTAAGTTGTGAACAATAGAAATCCTATTGTCTACATGATGGATGTAGCAAGGTGAGTAGCATGTGTCCTGTTTTGAGAAACACCTAAAAATAAATAAAAGCACAAGTCATCTAATGGATCACCTTCACTTACTGTAGGGATTGAATCCATTATGCACATCAGGGGCATATTAGGTTTTGTATATCTTCAAAACATGGATCAACTCCCAATTCTGTCGCGTCTTAATATAACTTTCCATGTCGGAAAAGGAAATGATATATCAAAAGACCATTTAGCAACAAAATCAGCATGGTTTAACTCAAAAAGCCAGATTGATCGTTTTAAACAAACCAGAAAAAGATATCTTACTTCCAAAATTGCAGACTTTCTTCCAGATTAACCAAGCAAAAACCTACAGTAAGTCAGTTTGGATTCAAAAGCAGCTACCATATGAATCCTGAGAGGCTGATACAAGTCTACTGTTAAACTAAAATTGAAAATTTAGGACTTTGATTACCGTCAAGCACTGGGCTTCATTGTCAGTGAATCTCACATTTCTAATCAGATCCTCGATCTCAGTACTAGCCAAAGCTGTACCAAAATGGCTTTTTTGGCTGATGCTTGTGGAATGAGATTACAACATTTGGAGATGCTTAAATAACCAAATGCCTTGTGGAATTGGTTCCCCCTTACGTCCGATGGCCCAAGAGAGAGTGACTTCCTCCAATACCTTCCCCAGGGAGAGGAAATATTTTTAAAATTCAAGTTCAAGCCCACAAGAGTTATTTATTTAGGAAGAAAAAAACATCTGACATGAAACAGCCACAAAACCACAGTTCCTTTAGCCTTGAGACTCCAACGACATAAACTGGCAAATAAATCAAAACACAAAGAAACTGTTTACAGATGATTCAATGTATTTGGTTACGCAGGAACATATTTCAGGACAAATCCATTTGCAACATGTGACCAACCCATCAACCTTCATCATGAATCTAACTGTGTTACATAGACCCTGGTACGAGTCTCAGGAGCAATATATGTCTTACGTGCCAGGACCCGGAGTCATTAGGGTCCAATGTTAGGGTAAAACTATGCGTACAGAGTTCTATAAAGCAATTTATAACCAAACTAGTAGTATGCTTGAGGGACCAGTATCCAACTGCACCTCTTGGGTGCAATCTCATACTCTTTGTCCATTTTCCCAATAGGAAACCAAGGCGCAGATGCATAAAATCTCATTTCGATTCACAACTGTTATATTTGTGTTAAACATAACTTCTACAAAGCAAGTGTCTAACTAATATGGCATGCATTTTCAAGATTATAGAACTTTATTAAACAGAATTTCAAGTAACTAAACATTGAATATCTTATCAATGGAAGTCATCTTGTTTGGACCATCATTCATTTTATCTAAAAAGATGTAAAGAAGATGCTTTGTATAAGGATCATAATTCAAATGTGTCGTAATCACCGTTAACTAGCATGATAACAGTAAAATGTTCAAAAAATAAAGCAGATCAATTTCAACCTTGTAGCATGTCTGAATTCTACCAAGAAACCACACAAGAGGAAACATTGCCTTACACAAGAGACACAAAAAAAGCCATTCTCAGTAGTTTGTCGATATAGCTGTTCACAATGAATAGCAAGAGCTTCCAGATACGGAAAATGCTTAAGTGGATTAATACTTGCAACTGGCATGGAGTGAAGCCTGCACACAGAGTGATAATTACTTAAGATTACAAAAGCCAGTATGGATAGTAGGCGGCAAGCACAAGGAACAGAAACAAGAAAAGAATCAAATTGTGTACATATCTATGTGGGCGACCAACTGATTAACTACAATAAAACAAAAGGGCATTGCACAATCCAGGCTCCATCACTACCACATCACCCCTGAGCATCTCAAACACATTCTTGATCGGACAAAACAAAAGTACATACTCGTAAATTACACACACAGATACACACACAAAAAAAAGGGGGGGTGAGGATGCAATATAACAAAGGGTAGCAAGAAGTCCACCAATAAGAAACATATACTCGAGTCAAGACTATGACTAAGCAACAATAAAGGGTCCTTTGTGACCTGGATTCCGAAAAGCTGAAATGAAGGACATTAAGGCAAGCAGTTTCATGATACCCCAATGAAATATAATCTTTTTGTATCTCAAGGTGTCTGAGCGAGCTTATGCACAACTTAACTAATACAAGGGACCTATCTCATCGTCCAATAGCCAGGGGCCATATCAAGATTTGGGCAAAGTCTCGTAATGACTGACCGTCAAAGAATTGATAGCACCCGGGAGATCACAAACATGAGACAGAGAGCTAATTCTAAGTCACAGATCTTGACCCCATTACCCTGATGAAAACTTGTTAACTCGATTGACTCGGCATAGTCCTGGTGCACTAAACGGGGCACAAGCTTTTGGCCTTAAGCATGGGCAAGAAAGAAAGGAACAACACCTCTACATATCAAAGTCTCTTCACATCATTTGTAACACATCAAAATCTCTTCTTGGAATGGCATTTATCTTCATCCTCTAAAATTCCTTAATGGTGTTAGATAATTAACAATCGTAATAATTCAGTATCTAGAACTATCATGATTTTTACACGTCCATAAACATTTTTTTTTTTTTGGATAAGTAACTCACACGGCCATAAACATAGTGCGGAAATTATATGAGCATAATCTTACAAAACCTGACCTCAGATTCTTCAGAGAATCCTTTTACCTCATGGATTCGTTTGAGCACTGTTGACTCCAATAGTTGATTGCATAATTTAAAACCCTTCTTGAGGAGAATGATGTCTCCCCCTCACTCTACTCATTTAACAGATTAGGGTGGATTATGATTACCTTAATTTTTTGGGTTAATACGGAATTTTAGAAAGAGTTATTCCCAACGCTTCTAGTGTAAACGAACTTATAAAAGTATCCAAAAAATGAAACTGTATAGCGTTTTTTGCAACTACACTGTAAACATAAGCACCCAAAAATGTAAAAATTTCATATTAATTGAAAATGGATTGGTACTTGATCTTAATGAATTTATGTTTGGGTTTGGATGTACTGAATCAAAACCATAATTACCGGTTTCAACAGAATGCCTTTCCTGTCCGGTTTGACACTGGTGTCCAGCGTGCCAAACATGAGACAACCTTTGCAAGTAATTCAAGTGATTTTGCAGGTGTGTTCAGAACTGCTTCAAAGTACATAGATTTATAACAGTGTTACACTTTTCGTTAAGTATAATTATATTACAAAAGGAAGTAAGGCACAAGGGAATGCCACCCATATATCAAAAGAAAGTCTCGTGAAGAAAATTTCCACGTGTATCAAAAAGATTTTGTGCCATCGAGCCAATGGTCGAGGTGAGTATTACATTCCTTCGTCTCCAAATTTACAAGCCAGTGAAGCTAAAACTAAGCGAACTTTTAAGACTATATAGCGGCTCCACACTCCACAGCATCAAAATGATGTCGATTAATGTCCCGCCGTCAAAAGATCTATTATAACCTGTTATGACCTCCGTCAGTCTGTCAAACCTTCATATATCTCACAGGTCAAAGTCCTCAAGAATTCAGCAACAACTTTTAACCTTTAATCACATAGTTTTCATGATATCATTGCAACAATCCATGTTAGTACGAAAATGAGGTACAAAGAGAGAGATAAATAGAGACTAAAAGTTTAGTGTTCATCACATATCAAAAGAAAAATTCTAACGTTTTATTCGTTTAGATAAATTAGAAGAACTCATTGATTTGTGTAATTAGCGGCAAAAAGGTTGAAACTTTTTCAACAAACATGCATTATTTTTAAGTTCTTATTTCGCTCTTTTTGGAATGGAGGTACCAGTATGTTTTTACACACAAAGATATGTCTATATATACATATGAAAACATCCACAAGTGTATAAAGTGGGTTTCAAATTACTTTCCTACGATACACGATACATATCCTAATTTGAAAACACTCCACAAGTTGTGTGTGTGTATTTCATGTATACATATATGAAGATATACGCAAGTCAACAAGGTGGGGTTCAAATTACTTGCCTGAGACTATGAATGAGCTCAATAACGTAAATAAGGTGGGCTAAAAATTACTTGCCTGCGACTATGAATGAGATCAATGATGTGGTTCCAGACAGAAAATCGAAGTTGTTTGGGACTCAAAACCCTATGAATGTCTTCTTCTAGTAGTACCCATTGGTTCTATCAGTCACTTCTTTGAAGTTAACGCAATATTGTTGGGCGGTGGTGGTGATGGTGGTCGTCGCCGGTGGTGGCTGTTTTCGTCGTCTTCTTCTCACACCCTCTGTGTTCTCTGTATGCACTTGTTCGTTCTATCAGTCAGTTCTTTAAAGTAAACAAAAATGTGGAATTTTGGTGTGTTTTTTTTTTTCCACATCATGACACAGGTTGAACCTATGTCATGCCCCCTAAACGACGTCGCTTTTTAGTTTTAACTCGTGGGTACTACAACGGCGATTTCTACCTATATCGACCATTATTTAATGATCTGAGACATTCTTCTTGTAGAAATTATTATAACGCAGATGATGTATAAATATCTCGTAAACAAAATACATTTTAGTAATTGATCTAAGTGAATTTCTATTTCTTAAAATGGATTCGGATACATTGAATCATATCTCTTTCCATATCAACAACTCTTAGGGACTTTAAGTACGTTTTCTATCTATCTCAGTTATATTTTAATGATCTGAGTCGTTCATATTGTAGAACGCAAAAAAATGAAAATCATGTAAAAATTTCATATTAATTGAAAATGGATTGGTACTTGATCTCAATGAATTTATGTTTGTTAAAATAGGTTTGGATGTACTTGATCAAAACCATAATAACCGGTTTGACACTGGTGGAACCGAACAGGTCATCCAGCGCGCCAAACGTGACCGTCTCCGCCTCCTCCCTCGCCACCATCGACGGTTGCGGAGGAAGGCAGTGCATCACCGCCGGTACACAAGTCTCCTCACCAAGCCCAGACCGCTCAAGTATCTTCCTCTGGAACTCGAGTGACGACTCGTCAAAATCGCCAGTAAGCTTCGAATGCTCCATGAACCGTTTATACGGGTCTGGGTCGGCACCGACGTCGATTATATGCAAATTCGTTGATTTTGGATTTCAGAAGAAAGTTGAAGAAGATGGTAGGCTTCTCCCTTAGTAATTACGATCCTAATTCTTTGAGTAACTCCTTTATGGAAGAGGACACTAGATCATCTATGCAAATTTTGCTCTGATTGATACTATTGTTCTTGACTTGCAGGAGAACTCTAGGAACAACTACATCTTGAACTGGAAAGCGCGTTGAATTTAGAACAACGTAAGCATATTTCCTTGTCATTCTTCATTGATAACTGGATGGATTAAATTGGTGTTGGGGTAGTTCCGATGCCGATTGGAACTCAAACCCAATCTCTCTGAAATTGCATTATTTGTGTTTGTGTAGATGTGGTAGGACTTAGGTGGATTTGATAATTGATTTCTAGGGCTCCCAAAGGTTTTTTTTTTTTTTGATCCGAAACTCATCGTTATATTGATGAAATGCCATCCGGCACTTACAAGGATCTCCGAGCAAATACAAGGAAGAGGAAATATACAGTGAAGCATGAAAGGAAACTAATGCCTCCACCCTAATACGAGCGTAATGCTCTTTTCACAAAACGAACATCAAGGTCCGAGTACACGTGGAGTATCAGATGAAAGCACCTAGCCTCCTAAGAAATGGCAATCCAAATCCAAGATAACAATAAATCCAAATGGAGATTCAAAAAACGACCCGGTCTCCAAACCCAAGGAATTGAAATCCGCTAAGGCCTTAACACCCGCAATACCCAGCGAGGGAGGAAATCTAGGGCTCCCAAAGTTGATTCTATTGCTTTGCTCGGCATCTTAACCATTTTCTACCTAGAAATCAAGCCTCACGTTTGCTACCCATTAATACGAATGTTGGGTAGGGAATACATGTGTGTGGGTACATACTCAATCTCTTTTCAGTTATCTCTGTACCTTTTTAATTTTGTTTTTGTTGTCTTGCTTTTTCTTGGAACTGCTTTTGGTTTTGCTTGGTTAGTTGCTTTTGCTTGATATGAGTAATTGGTTAATTAGAAATCATGTCTAAGATGGACCTGAGAAAAAAAAGATTTGGGAAAATATCCAGTTTGTTGGTGGGAAAGGCCAATAGTAAGGGAGGGTAATTTGTTTAAGTTGGGTTTGGATTGTGGTGCGAAGGCACGAAACTACCCTTCACTCTTACTGTCTCTAATTTCGTAGTTCAATGGGTGGAATGGTTGGAGTGGGGCAGGGTGACCGGTTTTGTTTCATTTATGAACAAAATATGTAAGACAAGAGAATAACTCGCTTCATTGAATGGAAAATGCTATCAGTGGAAAGTGTTTTTCCAAGAGAAACAAAGAAGAACAGATAGTGTTTTTTGATCCTTGGACTAAGGTAACTTTTAAGTTTTATCCTTTAGGCAAGGGCACCTGTTTGTCTAAGAATATTCGAAAGTGTAAAGTTGAGTCAACAGAGAAGTAGTGCAGCTTAATGTGGTGATGGTCTTTCCCTCTCACTTGCTCATTAATACTATTGAGCTACTAATAGCCAAATGTTAGTTTTGGCTCTTATGTTTGTTTTTATGCTCATTAAACGGCACGCTTCACCATCTCACTCTCTGTCTCGTGCGTGCACACACTTACATTCTCATGAGCAAATGTGAAGATCAGATACTAGAAATTTGAAGCTCAAAAATCCCCATGGAAAATCCCAGGGAGTATCACATAGTGAAATCAATGGGAAAACTAAGTTAAAACACAATCATAAACTAGATGTGTGAGATGTATGTTCAACGACTCTGTGATCTTGAAGGTCAGGTTCTCTCTCTCTCTCTCTCTCTCTCCACTCACTGTTTGCATGATTCAATTTATTTGGTAGAAGCTGTGAATTCCCTTGAATTCCTAATATTATTTTGTTGCTTGTGGAAGGCTGGAACTATGCTTTGTGAGTCCTTGGTATTGTTTTATCTTCCTCTTAAGTGAACCATGAAATTAGACAATATACAAGTTATAGTCTTCACTACTTTTTTAGGATGTTGCTGTGACTATTAAAGAAGTAGAAGGAGCTTTTTTTGGCCGTTACAGGGCAAGACACAGATTCAGTTTTTTGTTTATTCTTATTTGATTTTTCTTTTCACTCCCTTTTCCCAACTCTCGAAAAGTTAACCAAAAAGATCAATAAAGCCTATCCACTAATTAGCACAGTGGCTATCATGGAGATTGGTAGTGTGGACACAGTAATTGATGATGTATACTATTATTTGAATTCTGCAAACCACTACTGCTAGCACGGCAGGCCACCGCTACTCAACCATCACCTCCACCACCGCACACCACTTCCTCTTCCTCGACTTTTGGTTGCAATTAGGGGCAAATGATTATTTTCTTTTGGGCTAATAGAAGAAACTGAGTATGCTTAGTATATTTGCAGGTGAACACTTCATAGTCATAGGGATCTTTAGTGGGGAAGGTAAACAAGTGGCTTGGATAAATGCATATAATGCTTTTCTTTCCTTTTCTGTTTGTTTCTTCTTTTAAGGTCATAAAAAGACAAGGAGACGCTCCCCCTCCCCCCTTCTTTCTCTCTCTAAAAACTCTTACCCTAGCCTCCGCTCCTGTGCTTCTTCTAATGGCTCGGTGGTTTGTTTGGCAGATACGAAGGTGTTTTGGTCTCCTCGGTTGCCGTTCTCTTGGTTGTTTATGACCCCCGAAGTGGCAGTTTCTTGGCGGCTAATATCAGAGTCCGGCTGCTCGTTAGGGATGTTCCGACGTGGCTATTTTCCTTGGGCGGCGGTTTGATGGCGGCGCTCTCAGTTCTCTTTCCCTCAGCGTTGGCTTGTTTCCTTTTAGCCGGCTCCTTTTTCTTCCGTTGGGTTCATTCCTGGGTGTTTTCATTAAGCTTAACGGCGTCGGTGGTTGTTGTGGCGGGCCTGGCAGCCATTGTCACTAGGTTTTCTCCATCATCGGCTCATACTCACCCGCCGGGTCACATTGTTGGATGGGACTGGTTCGGGCCTAATGGCAAGGGGTGAGGTCTGTTGGTTGGCGTGTTGGTGTATGGATGACGGCAGTCGCTCTAGGGTTTTGGGGGCAGTAGATGGTTGCTAGGGTTTCCATTTTTGGGCTTTTGGTTCGGGCTTTAATGTTGCATTGGGTATGCCCTTTGATGTACTGAGCTTCACTTGTTTTTACTGTTTGTATTGGCTAGGCCATTAGGTGCATTGGGTTTTGCCCACAAGGTGTTTTTTGGGCTTTGACCCATTACGTGTTTTAATTTCTTCAACCTCGGTTGGAGTCCCCTCCCCTCTCCCCCAACTTGATGTACCCTTGTCAAGTTCCACTAACAATTTTTTTGCCGATCAAAAAAAAAAAAGGTCATAAAAGACACTTGCTTCCCAAAGGAAAACAATGAAGAATGAATGAAAGATGCTAACTTCGTCTGCAGCAATGTCAAATAGGCTGGAACGTTGTTTCCTCCTAGAAACATTGGTTTGCCTGATGAAATATTTTTGGGTATGACTGGTCACTGGGTTGGTGTTCTTGATATTACGTAATTGCATGAAACTCCACGCCAATCACCTTTCCCAAGCTTTTGCAAACCAAGGGTGACTGCTGTGCAGCCACCGCACAGCAGCTGTTGTGCACCATCCGAGCCGTCCGTTGCTTGGATGGACGGCCCAGATTTCACCTCAGCACCTTTGCATCCGAACCGTTTGTTGCCGTGCGTGCAAGATGAAATATGGGCCGTCCATCCGAGCAACAGACGGCTCGGATGGTGCACAGTAGGTGCTGTGCGGGGGGCTACACAGCAGCCACCCCATTCGATGTTCCTGTTCAGTCCATGGAACACCTGCCAATCAAATTGAACATGGTTCTAAGGAGAAAAAAAGACATAATAAAAGGGGGATGAAAAATTCTGGGTACTCAGAGCAATAAACAAGAAACTCCACATTACACACAGAACAGAATATAAAATTGTTCCCCATGTGATGTGCATTCAGTCCAGGGTACTAGGTGATTGATTCATAATGATAAATTACTGCATAAGAGACAACCTTTGGAATGCATTCAAGCGATTTTGCAATTGTGTCCAGAACTGCTTCAAAGCACAGAGTTATAACAGCATTATACTTTTGGTAAGTGTAATTATATTACAGAAGGCAATAAGGCACAAGGGAATGCAACCCACATACCAAAAGGCCTCATGAAGAAAATTTCCACGTGTTTCAAAAAGATTTTGTGCCATCAAGCCAATGGTCGAAGTGAGTATTACATTCCTTCGACTCCAAATTATACAAGCTAGTGAAGCTACAACTATGTGGACTTTTAAGACTATATAACAGACTCAGGCCCTCCACACTCCATAGCAGCAAACTTATGTCGATTAGTTTCCCGCCGTCGAAAGATCTACTATTATAACTTGTTATGACCTCTGTCAGTCTGTCAAACCTTCATCCATCTCACAGGTCAAAGTCCTCAAGAATTCAGCAACAACTTTTAACCTCTAATCGCATAGTTTTCATGATATCATTGCAACAATCCATGTTAGTAGGAAAATGAGCTACAAAGAGAGATAAATAGTGACTAAAAGTTTAGCGTTCATCACCTATCAAAAGAAAAATTCTAACGTTTTAGTCTTTTAGATAAATTAGAAAAACTCATTGATTTATAGTAATTAGCGGCAAAAAGGTTGAAACTTTTTCAACAAAACATGCATTATTTTTAAGTTCTCATTTCGCTCTTTTTGGGACGGAGGTACTAGTATGTTTATAAACACACAACTAGATGTATATATATAGATATGAAATTAAACATAAGTACATATCCTAATTTGAAAACACTCCACAAGTTGCATGTATAATGTATATAGTGAACACGTAGGTCTACAAGGTGGGGTTCAAATTACTTGCCTGGGACTACAAATGAGGTCAACAACATATATGTTCGAGCACGCACACACATATGAAAATGTTCATAAGCATATAAGGTGGGTGCTAATACATTTTGTCAAGAAAAATTCAAACTTTTTTAGGTAAATTAGAACTCACTGATATCTAGTAATTGTCGGCAATTGATATCTAGAAATTAAGCAAAAAGGTTGAATCTTTTTCAACAAACATGCATTATAATTTAAGTTCTATATATACATATGAAAACATACACAGGTATATAAAGGGGGTTTCAAATTACTTTTCTATGATACTCGATACATATCCTAATTTGAAAAAACTCCACAAGTTGTGTGTGTATGTACTATACATATGAATATATACTTAAGTCTACAAGGTGGGGTTCAAATTACTTGCCTGAGATTATGAATGAGCTCAATATTGTTATGTTCCAACACACACACACGGGAAAAAAAAAACATACATATGAAAATGTCCATAAGTAAATAAGGTGGGGTACAAATTACTTGCCGAGACTATGAATGAGATCAATGACGTGGTTCCAAATAGAAAATCGAATTTTTTTGGGACTCAAAACCCTATATTTAGGGCATGCCAAGAGCAATGGCGTGGTTACTGAAGACTGTAAAGTTTCGATCTTGCACAAAATTTCCTTCAATCTAGTAGAGGTTACTGAAGTATCGATGTTCTTGACAAAAAGCTTTACATTGCCTGGTGTTCTAGTTGGAGGGTCTATCTGATGAACCACCTTGGCAGGTGGATCACAACTCCCTATCAGTCCATCCGAACTTAATTTTTATCCTAATTTCTGGTTCCATTTATTGCTAAATGAATGAGGTACATCGACAAGCATCCCTTGTGATTCGGAAGCAAACCTAACAGCGCCATTTTTGTTTCCCAAAATTCTGTTTTCATGTTCCTCAATCTTGGAACAGTTGTGATGAGAACTTCTCATTAATTCTTAGATTTGAGGCATGATTAGACTTCAACCCTTCACCTTCTTCTCGTCTGTGAATTCTTGTAGTTGGTTCACCTTCACAGGCAATTGATCGAACAGTTGGTCTACCTTCCCCATTCTCCATTTCCAAAGTAATCTTCTTTGTGGTAGTAACTAATGGTGCATTAGTTGAATTACTGGGGTCTTGATTGCTAAAGGGCAATGACATACCTGAATTCCTCGATCTCCTTGCAAATTCGATAGCCATTTCTTGTAATTTGGCTAGACCCATTGCTTGACCCATGGTGGAAGGATGAAAAAGTAGAACACCTGCTTGAGTTTCCTCTTTGAGTCCCCTTATGAAGCAATTCAACAAATTTTCTTCCAGTTGACAATGGGTTCTATCAGTCAGTTCCTTCAAGTTGACGCAATATTCTTGGACGGTGGTCGTCGTCGTCGTCGTCGCCGCCGGTGGTGGCGGTCTTCATCGTCTTCTTCTCACACCCTCTGTGTTCACTGTATCCAACGAGATAGGGAATTTGGGGGTTATTTTATTTTCCACGTCATGACACAGGTTCGTTGGATAGGGAATTTGGGGGTTATTTTATTTTCCACGTCATGACACAGGTTGAACCTGTGTCATGCACCCTAAAACGACGTCGGTTGATAATAACATCTTAGTTGGATACTACAGGGACGATTTCTACTTATATCGACAATTATTTAATAATCTGAGACATTCTTTTTATAGAAATTATTATAACGCAAATGATGTATAAATATCTCGTAAATAAAATACATTTTAGTAATTAATCTACGTGAATTTCTATTTCTTAAAATAGATTTAGATACATTGAATCATATCCCCTTCCATATCAACAACTCTTAGGGGACTTTAAGTACGTTTTCTATCTATCTCATTGATATTTTAATGATCTGAGACATTCATATTGTAGAATGCAAAAAAATACATATCATGTAAGAATTTCATATTAATTAAAAATGGATTGGTACTTGATCTTAATGAATTTATGTTCGTTAACATAGGTTTGGATGTACCGAATCAAAACCATTATAACCGGTTTCAACGTAATGCCTTTCCTGTCCGGTTTGACAGTTTGACACTGGTGGAACTGAACAGGTTATCCAGCGCGCCAAACATGACCCTCTCCGCCGCCGCCATCGACGGTTGCGGCGGAATGCAGTGCATCGCCGCTACCCGAGGAAAGGGAATTGGTCTACTCATTAAGGACAGACTTACACGCTTCACTCGCCTATGGCTATTTTTTGTCCATTTCTTCTGCGTCGATCTGTTGATGATGCTGAAGCGGATTTCACATCAACGGGTACCGGTAGATTTCCACTGGCCTCCTCACCCAGCCCAGACCGCTCAAGTATCTTCCCTTGGAACGCCCGTGACGACTCGTCAAAATCGCCAGTAAGCTTCGAATGCTCCATGAACCGTTTATACGGGTCTGGGTCGGCACCGTTGCGATTATATGCAAATTCGTTGATTTTGGATTTCAGAAGAGAAAAAGATGGAAGGCTTCTCCCCGAGTAATTGCGATCTTAATTCTTTGAGTCACTCCTTTATGGAAAGCTACTTGGATGATAACAAATGCAAGTGAAATAGACAACGATAAAGCCAGAAAGTGAAAACAAAGATATATATCAAAATCGAAACAGGCTTACAGATCGGTGCAAGAGAGAGAGAGAGAGAGAGAGAGAGAGAGAGAGAGAGAGAGAGACCTGGTCGGAGCAGCAGCGCCGGCGAGTGGTCGGAGAAGAAGCCCCTCAACCATTAAACAAGCGAGCTTTCAATGCGTGACCGTCGACGTAGGTTCGAAGGACCTCGCGTGTCCGAAGTGCGGCAGTTAAACCCGGTTGACGCCGTTTTGAAAAATGAATTGTATACGTGAAAATTATTGATTTTCTATTTTTCAAAAATAGAGAAAGTTATGTGATGAGGACAACGAGAAGTAATAATTAAAATGCTCGATGAGGGAATTTGGTAATTGCAACGATCTTAATCAAAGGGCAGCATGAGTCGTTCAAAGATTAGTCATTCAAGAGTCATCCATAGTAGTTAGTAGTTCAAAGGTTATCCATGATAGTTGGAAGGTCGAGGGTCATTATGAATCTAGTATTTGTACTATTAATATTCATCCAGATACATTAAACACATTATGTTACTTCATTACATGTAGTCTTGGTTAGATTCTATGTACGCATTAATATCTAGTTTTATTTAATATTTTATTTAATGTGTTCATTGATTAGGTTCATGTCATTTAGACTTCTATGAATTCGAATTGTTTAGCCTAGAAAGATGAATGGAATCTTTCATAATTGAATAGTGAGTAATGAATTGAGTTTGACAAAGCTAAGGCCTTTGTGAGTAGAATTTAGTGCGGTCAGAAACTACATTACCCTTGCGAGGGTGAAGCACCTCTCTCTCTCTCTCTCTCTCTCTCTCTCTCTCCATCTTCTTCTAGTTCTTCTCTCTCTTCTTCTTTGCGCACTTATCCCTATTACTATTCTTATTTTTCACCAAAAACCACCATGATTCATATTGTATGCAGTAATAGTTGGCGTTCAAAAAACCGTCCTACATCATCATTAAGCGGTAATTCTCCATCCCAATTTGGTCTCCTATCCTCAACTCGAAAGGGTGGTGGAACGAGTAACCAAGAGTCACTTCTCCCACCACAATATCAAGGTAGTAGACTCTATTTTTGTACATCTTTCTCAAAACGAATTATAGTGCAGAGGCACACTACAGCACCCCCGACTCCTGTGATATCATTGAAATTGTTCATCATGTAATTACAATCCACTGTCACTCGTTTCGTCATTGAGGCCCCGAGGAAGCCAAAATATTCAACAAATCTCAGGCATGCAATTACCAGACATCATAGTTAAGCATATCATTCAACTCAATTCTCATTTATCAAACTCAAATGAATTAATAAAAGTTGCCCATTGTATTCTACCAAAAGTTGGTCCCTATCATCACTACCAACCACAGGTTAGAGAACACATTAGTTACTCTTGGAAACCAACTTTCTTTTGAGAAATTCCAAACATAGCATGACTCCCCCCTGGTGCCCGAATAACTCCTGCCATTGCTAATGAGAAGTCCTAGGCAAAGTCTGCTGGAGGACATCTTTTTCATCTAACTTCGCATCCTGGTAACACAATCTTGACCTCCTTCAATTTGAGAAAAATTGGTACACGACGAAGTGAACATATTGCTCTAAATCTCACTCAGTATCTTTTAAGAAGGCTATATGACGGCAAATCTTCAAGCCGTTTTATGCCATCCTGCAGAAGCTCTGTTTCAAGCTGACGTCGAGTAGCTTTCATCACCGCCTACAAGAAAATATGAGAGAATGGAGGTGAGATGAAAATAACACATCATCAAAATAAGGCCGAGACAAGGCAACGGGTGACTGGACAGATGAGAACTAACGAGTAGGATTTTTCACTCTGAGGTATTTGTCCCTATCTGTATCATAGGCATTCTGGAAAATGGCTCTTTCAAAAGCATTAAGCGACATGCATTTCTATACAGATACTCTTCCAGCAAAAAGGTGTATCACAAGTGCGAAATTAACCAATAAAGGAACGTTCTATGATATGTCCCACTTGTAACGTGCAAATCTCAATACAAATCCTAGCCTGTTAGGTATTATGAGGTAAATGCGGATCAAATCTGTACACAAAATGCTTTGGCATTCTTCTGAGCACAGGTCAAAGCTTGATGTGCAAAGCAAAACACATCACCAATTGTGCCTCAAATCACGTGAAAGAGTTCGGGGAGACTCTTAGCACGGAACCATTCTGTGGCTCCTAATGCAAGTAATTGTATAGCATGCATGCTAAATGCCAAAAAAATCCATGAATGCAGGGATAGACGGAAGAATTCAAATGCAGTAGCTTTTTCCTTATCCCTACTGCTACATTTCTAATAAAAATCGACTCGTACATTGAAGTCCATATACGACGCATGCATGGCGAGCCATTGATGATCCATCAACTTGAACGTTATGCAATAGAGAAGGTCGAATGCTGATTCATCTTCTGCACAAGAGGGAAGAGGGGGGATTTAATTAGAACCAGAAAGGGCCAACAAAAAATAACCTTTTTTTGGCATAGAACAGATCGCTCCTTAAATGAAATTCATTCAGCGCCATATATTTGCATTCAGGGCACAAATTTGGAACCACCTTGATAAGCAGATGCTCCACACTGGCAGGAATATTTGTTTTGTTCTCAATTTTCCCTTTTTTTTCAATAACAATTCAACGAATAGAAACCATTTTGTAATCAGGACTTGGCCTACCTGCAAGAAACTTCAAAAAAGTTGCTCCTAGCAATGACCGTGGTTTTACTGCAGAGTTGAAAAACAGAATTAGCATATGAATTGCATTAAAGCGAATCAGTTACCTAGTAGAATATTTGACAGATATCTATAAAATTGTTAACTATGTTGAAGTTGGAGCCGAATCAATTCCCGCACTTTGATCATCTTATGATTTAAGACCAATGTTATTTAAGACTTGAGAGGGACGAGAAACCATAATTTGCCTGTGCCATGAAGGAGGAGTCATACTATCAACTTTCTCTTCTAGCCCCCTCTTGCGATGGTGTTTTCATCATCAACATGATTAAATTTTACAACATATATATCCTTCATTTTTTCTAATCCAAAGGTAGCCTTACTTCAAGGCAACACCGTACATATAAACGCAACAAAAGTGTGCACTGCACTGTTTCAATTAAATTTAAATAAACACCTTCGAACTTATATTATGCCATTAAATCTCTCCCAAACTCGAATGAGCTGCTTTCTCAAAAAAAACACCAAAGGGACAACAACTAGGAGCAATAAAGCAAACCAAAACCATAATTCACAGCAGTGTGTAAAGAGTGTAGGAAAAGGCAGTGCCCGTGATTTCATCCACCATTATATCAAAGCATCTTATGTTGTCTAGTTAAAAACTAAAAAATATTATTAAAAAATGTACAGTAGAAGAGAATTGCGAGAAAACAAGAAAACCTGCTTCAAGATCAAGCATCTGAATAAGCATGAATGTGATGTTCACACCAGCGACAGCAAACGGATATTCCCACATGGCCCTGTCACCATCCTGCTTTAGGAGAAGATCCCGAAATGACTTCTGCAGAAATTATGTGACAAGACGTTACATTGTAACACGAATTCCAAAAAGGGAGAGAATAAAATGGAACAAGGCCAGGTTTAGACCATGCAGTGGTATGCTTGATTAAAACTGCACAACTAATGCTAGATATGAAGTTAGAAAAGTCCTTCAACTAAGCAGCACTGGATAAAGAGAAGTCCATTATTTCTGTCTCAGCATGAGGAAACTCAAAGCAAAAGACACATCTCCAATGGATGCTCAGCAAACCATAATATAGAGCAGCACTTAAAAGAAATGGGACGAGAGGGAGTGATGAAGAATATTAAGTGGATTACTGGGCATACCGGGAAATTCCTACCAAAGTACAACAAGTTCTCCAGCGATATAAAACCACCACCCCTACAAGAGAAATCCTATGTCAAAAACAGCCAGAGAGAGAGTCTACACATAAGAAACGTACGAACGACAAGTACAACAGACAGCAAGCTCAAAAAAGCCATGAAAGGAAATTCTGCTGTACCTGAAGTCTGTGGATGGATCTTTTCCTTGCCAACCCATTTCCTTCCACTGTTCAGATACCAAACCACAGAGTTCTTCTCCGGGAAAGGCTGCATCCCACAATGCCCTCAAAGCTTCCTACAACCGCATAACAGCAGTAAAAACTCAACATAGATCGTCACTCTTTGAGTTCCAAGAAAAACAACTGAACTCACTACATTAACTGACCTCCCAAAACAATGAAAAACATGAAAGCATGCATATAAATTAGTCATTTCAGAAAAAGTCACTGAATCTTGAGGAAGAAGAGCACCTGATGTTCTGGACTTGAACTATCATAGACAACATCTATACGGTTCTGTAGCCTTTGCAAGCATTCCTCCTAACAACATCAAAATGAGAGAAGATAGTTGGCAGTAGTGGGTTATCCTTCAGTCATTAAAATTGGACCATAAAAGGGTTGGGAAAGAAATGCGAGACAGAGAGAGGATCACGATTGCTAAAACAAGCATAGGCACAATATTTCTATATCCCATTCCTAGTGATTCTGATTGGTCCTTAATATTGCCTTTGTAATTCATTCATAAAAAATATGTGGGCAACTTTGAATATGAGTTTTGCAAGGAAACAATAAATCATTCCAGCAATGTTACAGCTACTACAGATCTGATTTGGCAAACATCTGCCATCTGATTGTTCGACTGATCTGTTTTCATTCTATTACTGGCCAATCATTAAACTATCACGTCTTTAACATCTAAAATTCACTTAACTCTACCATTTGCGGTTCTTCCTTAATTGGTTTTTTGTACTTACACTCTGTTCTTCAGTCAGTATAGAGTTCATGCTTCCAGTGATTCATTAACTTACTTGATATTTAAAATCTTCAACCTTTTGGCCACAATTTTTTTTGGAGTATAGGATTGGAGAGAAAACGGGGATAAGAACTAATGCAGGATGAACATTTCTTTACACCGTGGGACACCACATGGTGATAAGAGATGGCCAGATGGATTTATTATAGAGTATAGACCATGAGATCTTGTCCCAAGTCTGCATAGTAGCTGATTAAGAACAAGATTATATTTTCAGGGTTATGTTGGCGGTTCGGTGGAATAGGAAAACAATTCGCACAGGGGACTATTTATCTGTGGGCAGGCGGAATTGGATACATTACCCCATTATTTGGTGGGATTAATAGCCCATCCCGACTATTAATACCCCCACGAGACAAACCAACTTTCGGAACAGGAGACAAAAACCAATCCAGTCCCTTGAATGTTTATTACCTGGACAGGGGTCAAATCAAATGATGGACGAGCATCATCGCCCTCTCTACTTTGGACACAAACACAAGAAAGACCTTTGCCAAGCCATGCTGCTGATCCTGCTACAACCTCAGCTGTAATAAAACAAAGACATTGCCAACATGAAATAAAGTCACCCCTTTAAATAACAGCATGTATTACAAGGGAGATAGCATTAACCAGGTCATCTTTGTCCAAAGGTTCCTGATCAATTATGTAAGTGGGGTACATACAAGTATAAACAACCATACATAAGGTTCAGAAACTGTGATCAGAATGAACCCTAGGTTTGACTGTAGGACTGTCATTCGTTACACATATGACATAAAAAAGAGCTTAAAATAAAAAAGAGCTAAAAGAGGAAATAGGTTAAGAAAAATCAAAACTCTATTTACGTTCTATGAGATAAGCAAGTGATGAGTATACAAAATATATTATCCACTACTTACGTGAGTTCATTTCTAACTCTCTGTTCTTATACTATTAGCATTTAGCACGTAGACAAGGCAAAGTCAAACACAAAGCACTACTAAAACAGATTTTTTGTGCCACTGCCCGAACTATCCCGACAGAATGGAGGAATAGAGATCAAAGTCAAAAAAGGGAAGGCCCAATTACACGATATGCTGAACAAACAAAACCAGCTTAAAGCATCACAGCTTAATTCCCCAACATTCAACACAAAAGAGTTAAGCTGTTTGAACAATTATTCTAATCCACATATGTACTTTATACGAATCAAAAAACAAGAAGACAGAATTCGAGGAGACAAAAAAAGTAGCTGCAACCAGCTTACTCACCACAGAAATCAATGCAAGTAGGCATGAATCTTAATATGACCTAATTTTCAATCCACAGATCCGAACTTCTACATACCACTCCTGACAAGCACGTAGACGAAAACGAAGAAATAATAAACACAGACAGACAGAGAGTTGCCAAATTACGTATAAGAAAAAAAACGAGTTCACGTAGCATACCAGAAGAAGTTGAATGACCTCGGTTAATATCTTGCGAAATCCTCCTAACAGCCACAAATGATCCACCTCGATCGTCCATCTATGCCCCACGGAAATCTAAACAGCCATTGACAGAAACTAACACAACCTCACTCCGATTCAAAAATGCAGACAACGGTCAAATGAATCCAATTATTGTGCTCCTCGGAACCGAATATGGCCAAAATGAATCGAATTATTGTGCTCCTCGGAACCGAATGTAACAGGAATGAATCGAAAGAATGAAGAAATGGATCAAAAGTAGGGCTAGAAAGGCGGTGTCCTGAAAAGAAATACAGTAGTAGTTCTTGAAACGGAAGAACCTGTTCTTGAAGAGAACGTGCGGTTTCTTAGCAGAGGGAAAAAGGTAGGGTTTCGAGATCTGCTACAATATCAACGCCGCCGCCGCGGCTGGATTCTCTCTCTACTTCTCCCTCTCTCTCCTTGCGTGTGCGTATGTGAATTTCTCTCTCTCAAATTTTTGTAATCTGTTGGATTTTCTTCTTCTGTGGGAGTGGAATATATATATATGTTCGTTGGAGTGTTTGTTTGGACGGCGAGGGATAAATAAGATGGGAGAGGGAGAGGGAGAGGGGGATCTATTTTTCGAAAATGTTAGTAGGATGTATCAAAAAAAATTCCCGAATTGGTTCAGAAAATGGAAATCAATGATCCAAATTCATTAATTTCTTTTTCAAAACAATTCGGGAAATTTTTTCATATACTAGTCTTTTTTTTATGTGTTTCGAATTGGATTTTGGGAGATTAGGGAGTGATGTAATGGTTTAATTAATTACTCCTAAATAATTAACAGAAATTTGAAACGTATTTTTATTAGTTTTCCTTAATGAGTGAAAAGTTTTACAATCTAGATTTGATTGGTTTGAGTTTGTAATTAAACGCATGCACAAATAAAGCCCCTTATAGTTCTCTTGAAGCGGAGAACTATTAGTCATTTCAAAAATTATCATCATTCTATTATGTTAGCCATTTGGGAGACCTTTCGGGGGGGCGCACTTTGATTATTGAGATTGTTTATTTTCTAAACTTCGTCAAGATCACCAGCAAATCCAAAAACACGTATGTCACAGCCTCGATTCAAGAATTAATCAAGTGATCGTGATCGGCGGATGAATACTACCGCTCATCCAAGTCTCTTTCTTAAAAATAAATTAGGAGAGTAATAACTTGATTTAAAAAAACATAACTGTAAGGACCCGTAAAAAAAAAAAAATTTTTTGGAGAAGTTTCGATTTGGCCGATAAAAAGTCCCGGTAATTGTTTATTGGATTTTTCTAATCACAATGGTATAATTGGAAGTTATTTTTTAGTGAGGCAAAGTCATCTTTCGCCTATTTTATTCGGAGAAAAATCTGCCGTTTTTCAGTTTTGTACTAAAAGTGGGGGATGAGATTTCGATGTGATTAAAATTTCAAAATTTTGGAAATGCCATTGTTTTCAAATGGGGGGTACTTCCTTATTTTCATAAATAAATTAAAGTAAAGACAGTCTTTACTTAAGTTTGGTTTATGAAAATAAGTATTGTGGTCACATATTATATACACAAGTGACATTTGGGTGTGGGGTGTAATTAGGGGGTTATAATAAGTAGTGTGTGGGGCAAATTTGAAAAAACATAAAATATCTCACTCTCCCTCTCTCCTCCACCGATCGGCTCCCTCTCCCTCTCTCCTCTCCTCCATTTTTGCACACTTCAAGCTCAAAACTCTCCCTCCTCGCTCAACCACTTCAAGAACCAAGGCTATTTTCACGTTCTACGCGTCGTGGGGAGCTCGGTTCACCTTGGATTCGCACCGGAAGCTCACATTTCGGGATTTGGGGTTTTCTACACCTAGGGTTTCATTTCTCCACCATTTTCAAGCAAATCCTTGAGGTAGGGGAACAATGTCTACTCTCTCTAGTTGTATGTTTGTGATTTGTTGCATATAATTGGTTCTTGGTCTCAATTTCCTTGAATTTCATGTTTTCCCCAATTTGTGTGGGTTTTTCTACTTTGATTCTTTGATCTATGAAATTGCTTGTTGTTTGGTGAAATTGGGAGTGAAATTGACCTCCCTCCATGTTTAATTGTTGTCTAGCATCTCTACTTTGTGCCTAAACTATCTCATTTGTGATTGGGTTGAAATTCCACATCTTAAGGGTGAAAATCTGCACTGTTCACTGTTCATAGCTGCTGCCTCTGTAATTTCCAGCAGCTATCCTTGTCCTTTGGGTGGCATTCGGCCACCCTTTGATGTTCGTTTGGTCCCCGATTGCTCAATACTTCATATAATCGATCTTTGGCATCATTTTCACCCATGTTTCGAGTTGAGGACTATGGTTTTATAAACAAATATGTCATCTTACGTCACATGAAAGTTTGAAGGTTTTTAGGAAGCGTGCGTGGGTGTGTGCATAACCAATTTTATCGAAAGATGTGAAATGGTGAAATGAACTTTGAAAAAATGGACTTGTCTTGGAATTTGGATAGAATGTTTGGAAAATGAGTTGCTTAAAACCAATGTCATCATTTGGTAAATTCTTTTTTGTAAAGGCACGTGGGGCCTACAGAACTCGGCAGAGGCACGCGAGGCCTACAGAACTCGGCAGGGGCACGCGGGGCCCACAGAACCCGGCAGAGGTACACGGAGCCTATGGAATCCGGCAAAGGGATTTAATCCCTAGTTCTAATGAAAATGATGGTTTTTCTTCAATGAAAGAAATGGGAAATGAGATTTTGGACTATCTATGGTGTTTTGTCGAAACTCGACTTGTGGACTTGGTTTTGAATTTGTGTGAGTAACTGGGGTAGTTTTGGTGAAACAAAAATGGAAACCTAGGTGGTGTTGAGTACTTGGAAATGAAAGTGTTCTGAGGTACATATGGTATTTTGGTAACAATGGACACTTGGACATGATTTTAGACACGTGTTATACTTATTGGTGATTTTGACAAACCTAATGAATCAATGGCTACTTTGGGACACCTTGAAAACTTTTTGGACACTTGATATTACTTTGAACACATGAAATGGTTGGTGGATACTGGTAGTCACTTGGGTACTTTAGAACTTTCAAAAATCACTTCTCTTTTACTTGGATACTTGGACTCGCACATGAACATCCTTTGGATATATCTTGCCTCCATGTGCATGCATCATATTTATACACCTAGCGTTAGTAGAATAGTTCTTCTACGAGCGCGTGTGCTCACCCTATCCCTTTTCAGGTATCCAGCTTTGATCGTGCATGGTTTGAAGTGCATGACTTGGATGATGAGCATACATGGCATGAAGTTATTTTATTCATCTTCTATGTATTAAATTTTCTTTTGGGGAGATGATAATGTAACTCTAGATTTTCACTATCTTTTTTTTACTATGGATTTGTAATAACTTATGGGATACTACTTTGATTTCACCTTTGGGGCAAGGGTGCCCGAACATTTGATAGCCAATGGGCTAACGATGTACTTTATTTTATGGAAACCTTTTGAGATGGATTTATGGAAATCTCATCATTTGACTTATGTATTGTTGAAATTTCTTTATTTATGTTTTGTAAAAATGAGGGCATGACAATAACTAAACCACTTCAGAACTTTTATTATAAAACTTAAGTAAATTTTTACAAAACTGTGCTTCTTTTAATAATTTTTACACAAAAACACCATATATGTCCCAGGGCCGCAAAGGCAGACAAAGTACTCAACAGTTAACAAAATGGTTTAGGGGGTGTTCCACTAACAAAAAACTATTTTTAAAAAAAACTGGGACAGATCATTCTCTCACAATACATCACATAAAAAACCGTGAAAAACCAATTTTTTCAAAAAACACCTTAGTGGAACACCCCCTTAGGGCATCGTTATCAGGAGCACCAAAATTTTCACAAAATTTAACTTCAAAAACACCTTCTACAAATTTAGCAAGTTACTTATCCAAAATTTCCAAAATCAGACTCTCTATCCAAATTTTACTAAGAATGTTAATAAATAGTAAGTTAACAAAGTTGAGGCGTTACTGTAGCAAAACTACAAGTTTAACAAATTTGCAAAAGATTTGTTAAGCCTGATTTTGGAGGATTTTGCTGCATTTCACTCATCAAATTTAGCTTTTAAGGAATTTGATGAGTGAGATATTGATGCTCTAATCAAAATAAGCTACACCTTTTAATTTATTTTCCCGGCTTCACACTACCTTGAGAGGCGGTGCAGCCTGCAAAACTCTTCGCCGGCGCAAGAATGACCTCGCCGGCAGCACGACCGATTTTTTTTGTTCTTCTGGATTACGACTTTGTACTCATCCAAAGAAAGTAGGCCTTTGACTTTGTTGTCTTATCAAGGTTCTATACTTGCTAGGCACTCCCACGGCTGCCGGACACCTTCTAGCTTTCAGGGTTGAGTACTCGGCGCTTAGTCGGACAATTAGTCGGTCTAGTCAGGCTAGTCGGTGAGGAGCCTTCTAGCGCCTTGGCGGCGAGTACTCGGTCTTCCAAACCTTCTTTTAGAACACTGGTGTTAATAAATTATTGAGATAGATCTGCTTTGATCTATCTGAATTTTCACAAGATAGATACGCTCCGACCACTAAAATTGCTTGATAAAAAACGTTCGCAGAATCTTTCATCAATATATAAATTGAAAATGATTTTTCAGTGATAGAGACATTTAACACATCGTCTCACCAATAACGGAATTTATTACTAATATTAATAACAACCCTATGATTGTGTAGATTTGGGGATATCTTGAATACATCAGCTGGTATAACTAATTAATGCATTGTTTTTTAAAAAAATTGACGTGAACTTGTTCGTGAGGAAACTGGCCAACATGTGGCACCTAGTTATGCCACTTGACCAAAAATAAATTTATTTAAATGAATTTTAACAGTTGACAATTTGTACACATTCTAATACGCGATAGTGGCCCAAAACCCTTTTTCGTCACATATTTTTGTGAGATTCATTCACTTAGTATTTGACCTTACAAAAATATGTGGTAGATAAGAGTATTGGACGCCAGATATTTTCTTTCAATTTTTACTCTCTCTCTCTCTCTCTATGCTCTATACATGTTGAAAACAAATGAAAAAAAGGAAAACAAAACACTAGAGTTGGTAAATCTCCATTTAGAAAACATAGTCAATTAAAGGTTGGTGCCTGTGAGTAGTGCAAATCGCACAGAATTTGATGATGATTGCAAAAATGGTACTAGCATAGTTGATAAAAAAAAAAAAATTGGAAATCAACGCTTCTATACGTAGAGATGGGGAGCGTACAGATAATACCGACAAGCTTAGAGACTTACTTTTGGGTTCCACGTGAATAATCCAATCTGTTCATTCATCTTAAAATAATTTTTTAAAGTTTTAAATGGCCCTGCGAAAAAAATCAGTTCAATTC
This sequence comes from Vaccinium vitis-idaea, assembly GCA_963854785.1. NCBI lineage: Eukaryota > Viridiplantae > Streptophyta > Magnoliopsida > Ericales > Ericaceae > Vaccinium > Vaccinium vitis-idaea. The sequence continues at coordinate 4,903,146 of OY978223.1, read as the reverse complement.
AACATACGTAAGTGCTCAAAAAACGGGGGATAAAATGGAGAGTTCTCCGATCAATTACTTACGAAAGTCTAATTAAGATGATTTCAAGTGGGGCTACTTGAAAATTTATTTTAAAATGAATGAATAAGTCGGATTTTTTTTATGGGACCCTCAAGTGGGTCCTAGAACACGTGGGTAACATCTGTACGCTGTTCCCATCTGTATGATTTTCAGTTGGAAATACCATTCGAATTCCACTGACAATTTGGTAGTGGTAGACTGGTAGTAGAAGTGGACGGCCAAACAAGGAAGTGGACCATGTTGATGGGAATTGTTCATTTAAGTTGGACCCCACACGATATGTACTTTTTCATGGAGTAGGTCGGTTTATGATCAGGATGATGGCCCCACTCACCATGGATCTGCCAAGAAAGTTGATCAGCTCTAGTTTTTTTTCCTTTCCTATAACGACTCTGCGAGCGATGGCAATGGGTCGGATCGGATCGGAGCCGGATTTTCCCTCCCCCATACCCGTCCCCTTTTTTTGGAGGCGGACTCGGAGCGGGAGAAATCGGAGGTGTGTCGGGTTCAGAGATAAATCGGGTCCCCATTTACCGTATAAATTTTTGATAACTTTGTTCTTTAAAATGTTTTGACAAAAAAACAAGATATTGATAAGTAATGATAATTAAAAATATATCACAAATAAATAAAGACACAAAATAGTGATTTATTATCAGGTATTTTGCTCTTACAATACGGAACTAACGAAATGTATGTAAATATATGCATATAAAAAATTAGCAATAACTATAATCGGAGTCGGATCGGGTTAAAACGGATCTTGGGAAGCAAATACTATCCCCGCCTCGTTTGCTTATCGGATCGGGGATTACCCGCTTAGATCGGGGCGAGGAGGTCGGAGGCGGGGACGGAGCGGAGGTAATTGCTATCCCTAAGTCTCTGCCTGTGCCCATAAGAAATCGTTGCCACTACGGGCACCACCCATTAATAGCAATGAAACTCTGGATTTCACTATCCCTCAGTTCCACTTACCGACAATTTTAATATTTTAAATTTTTTTTTATTTTTTGCTAAAAAGTCTCAAAGATAAATAAAATAAAAACACTGCATATATCATTCTCTAAAGGGTCTTGTTACCCTCTACCCAATAGATAGATCAATAGATATGTAAAGACAAATAGGTTCAAATTTCAATATACATTTCACGACTATCATTACACTTTTCTCGGATATCGATACATCTTTTACACATTATCCTTCATCTATATTGAGTGGAGGTTAGCATTTTCTTTCTCTAAATAGGATCACTACCATTTTTTTGCTTATCAATATTTATTTAAGGGTAAATTTTATTGACGTCCCCTAAGGTTATGCAAAGACCTTTTCTACTTTTTCTGAAATGTCATTAACCTCCCTTGATATTACAACTATTATCAATATTCCCCTTCTGTTAACTTTCCATCAAAAAATATTAATTTTCCTATTAAATGATAGAAATGTCCTCTCTTTTATCACAACTTTAACAATTTTTATCACACTTCCCCATTTTTTCATCAGTAAAATATTTAGTATACGTTTATGCATCCCCACCCTCTAATCATATTCCTTTAGTTATTTATTTTAAAAGTCCCATTTTGAATGACTTTTTAAAAAATAATCAATTTTTTTTTTGTCTCATCGAATACTAGTGCATGCATGTACCTGTGCCTGAAGGCACGTCTCAAACAATCAGCACACGCAAATCAATACTTGGCTTGCATGTAATATCTCAACCCATGTCCAATGATTCCAACTTTGTGAAAAAAAAATAGAAAACCCAAGAGAGGGGAGAGAGAGAGAATGTGTGGTAGTTTAAAATAAAGTGTACAAAGAGTACAAGAATAGGATAAAAAAAAAAAGTGTAAGAATATCCCATTGCCCGTGCCTGAAGGCACTTGACTATAAATGACGACTTCACATAAGCTTTTAAGATAAAAATAAATAAATAAATAAGCATCAAATATTTATTTATTAAATCCTGATAATTGCAATATTCAACATCTAGTTTTTTTTTTTTTTTAGAAATAGGAAGAATATCATTAATAATGACTATTACAACCTGCCGAGTACAAATGAAAACAAACAAGATAACACACACCACCAAATCAAATAAATGATCTGGCAGCCTCGATAGTTCCATAATTGACGAGGCTTCTCTGCAGAAACTGTCTGATACTGTTTGGAGCCACATATTACCCCAGGTTGAGAGAACTGCGACACGGTTAGACATCGTGCAACTAGATGGCACATGCCAACTACAGTGCTCTAAAACCGGTAGAGAAACTGCTGGAAAGAGACGCAGTCATGGAAAAAGGAAGGAAGCTGCTGCGGAGACACCAGATTCAACCGATACAACTGAGGTGATCTCTCTGAGCTTATTTGTATGAAAAAACAAAAGAGCTAAACTAAACAACAACCACAGAAAATGGCACCACCAAAATTCAAGCCACGGAGAACTGCCGCCCAAACTCCAACATGAAACAAACACCACCACCTAATCAGCATCACCCCAGCATTTGCCTTACTCCCATCCTAGCTCCAAGCACAACAATAATTTTACTCCCGTCCGGTGCTCAAACCTACCAAGACGATCAGGAAAACGAAGCATGCATCCAATAAATTTGAAAAACCATTAAAACCCATAAACAAAAAGAAAACAGAAACCACTAGAAAACGCAGAAAACACATTTGATAAAACCAAAACACACATGTTAAAACCCAGGATGCATGCCCGAACAGAGAAACAAAAAGAAAAAACCAGGAAAGGCATGGGTACGGGCCGGAGGCTTTGTTGCTGAATATTGGATCTGAACACTCCAAAGATCTGAAAAACAGAAATAGCTGAGGTATGGGCCAGATGTCACGGCGGTAAGGTCCGATCATGCATAAAGGAGGCGGCCGATGGTCGGAGATGGGCTGAGTTGAATGGGTGTGTGGAGGCAAAACAAGCCGATTGACTCAGAGGCAGAGCAAAAAGGGCATAGATCGGGAAGATAGGTGGCCGACTGTGGGTTATTAGAGCAGAAAAAGGGAAGACATGAGTGGGGAGGGGGCTGGCAGGCGGTGGTGCCGCCGCCCCCCCAACAGGAAACCTATTTGGGGGTTTAGTTTGTAGAGAGAGGGCAGACCACTTTTCAACATCTAGTAGATAAATACAATTTAAATAACTCGAAGAAAGCTTGTCTTACTATTTGATGATGGATCTTGAACTTACCAACTTTGACTGTTCAAAATTTCATTTCGAGCTCAAATCAGTAGAAAATTTCTAGTGTGAGAATTAGACAAGAGTTTCAGAAATTGCCCATCCTATTTCCATAGTTCAATTCAGAAAACACAAGAAGCGCAGTAGGCATCATCCAGATCAATTCAACCTAAGCAACATGAGGAAGAAAAAACCATAGAATAGCATAATGCTACAAAATAAAAAACCAAATGATGAAAGTTCCCTTCAATTTCAAATTAACGAAAACAAATACAAAAATTAATTTAGTGCCATTTCTATCAGACAATTGCTTTTGAAGTTAACTACGTACTTTGATAGCTCCATAGTTCTCGCCAAACTCAACTCATGTTCACAATCTGGCCCAACCAAAATTGAAATGATCAACAAAAATTATTTGGTTTAGAAAACAGCAACCAACAACTTTATTCTCGAGTGCATGAAAATAACTACTTATTTAGTCAAAGCTCTAGTTTTAGGTTTGTTTTCTAAAAGAGCAGCTCGATTACAAAGACTCAACTCATTACAAAAGCTTGTGTAGTAAACAAATTCAGCTTCAACACGTTGATAAAAACAAGCCGAGCTCATTAATATGAGCTCGACTCGAGCTGGAGCCAGACGATTTACAAGCCGAGCTCGTGTAGTAAATGAGCCAAACTCGAAGTCCTTGATGATAAAGGGGCAGAGCTTGGGCTTGATTTTATGGGCTCAACCCGAGCTCGAGCTATACTAGTTTTAAAAGAGTCGAGCTCGAACACGTCAAAACTCGGCTGGGCTAGTTTGCCGCCCTAAAACACAATGTTCCCTTAGAATTACTTGTGTATTGTTTATCAATGTTGGAAGTAGTACAGATGGGCTGGTTTTACCTAATCTTTGGTGTTCTCAATTAAGTGATCGGATAAGTTTGGTTGACATTGGGATATATTGCAAATTTAGGCTCGTAATTGATGATTTCTGGACTTTATGTTAGTGTGGGCTTGGGCCTTGGGGTTGCACATGATGATTTATGATCCGTGAGCATGAATATGAGGCCAGGTTGATGTTAAAAAGAGGCCCAATTAATCTCTGCTATAATGGAGGTTAGCCCAATAAATATGGTACAATACTGGAATGCGAATCTATAAATTTAGAAAGGAAAAAAAAAATTGGGTGCTTCCGGGAGACCGTCAAGTTATGTTCAATACCATATTTTAGAGAGAGAGAGAAGAATCAAGAGCATAATAATCTCTGGTTGGCCGGTCGCACACTAGCTTTTTCGCAAAACACATAAATAACGTGGTGGTTGTGTAACAGTACTACTAAGTAGTGTAAGGTAACATGTTCAAATCTTATGAAGATAATTCTAATAATTATTGTGATTAGTTGAGATGAGGATTGAATAAAATAGGTTCTTCTATTGTATTGTATGACCCAAAAACTGTGGATTTATTCTTTCAAGCGTCAAGCGTGGACTATGGCCTCGTCTAGTTGTCAAGAAAGTATAGAAAATAATGGGAAAATCAATTTTCCCATAACTTTGGGGGTGTTCAGTTACCAAGAAAATAATAGGACCCACAAAATTATTTTTCTCCCTAGGACTCACTTTCCCTCAATGCGTCCTGCCAAAATGAAGGAATTATGTGTCGTGGGAAAGTTTGCTCCCGCCAGTTACACTTTCCTCGAAACATCCTTTATCAAGTGAACATTCATGGGAAAGTAAATTTCTCATTCCTTTCACTTCATTTTACTTTTCTCAAGATTAACTTTCTCGCATAACATTATAACATTCTTGGCAAATAAACAGAACCATATATGGTTAATGGTTAATGCGAATTCATAAATATCAGGGAGGTCGGTGTAACAAAATCTAAACTATAAGGACGTAGTGTATTTATAAATAACTTCAGGGGAGGTCAATGTAGTTCACAGTTCACACATGTTTTTTCGGTTGGCAACATTTATCCATTACGGATAAATTCATAAACCGGTTCAGTTCTGTTTCCATTTACGAGGCAAAATCCTTGGACCGTTAACCACCGCTGAACACGAATTGGGATCTTTCTTCTTTCTCAGGCGAGTAAAACCCTAAATTGAAGAAGAAGCACTCACTCCTCTCTCTCTCTCTCTCTCTCTCTCTCTCTCTCTCTCTCTCTCTCTCTCTCTCTCTCTCTCTCTCTCTCTGTATGTATGTATGTATATATCGAGAATGCAGTCGTCGTCACCATGTATAGACGCCTGTAAAACTTTCACGGCCTCACACCAGCACTTCGTGGGGTTTCGTACATCATCATCATCTCCGACCTTGGTCTCCTTCAGCAAGTCGTACAACTGCGTCTCGTGTAGGTTAATCGACGGAAAAGGCGGTCAAGGTCGAGAGAGAGTGAAGGGGAGGGGGAAGGACAATGTGTGGAGCGTCGATAATGAGATGGCAGAGGCGGCGGAGAAGGAGAGGGAAAGGGATGAGAGAAGGAAGAAGAAGAAAGGGAAAAGGGTGAGGAGTGTGGGGAAGAGGGAAAAAAAGGGCGATGATAAGGTTATGGTGTCTGGTTCGATGTTAATGGAAATTGAGACCGTTCTTCAAACTCAGGTACTACTTTACTTTTCAGTGGAATTTAATAGGGCTGCAAACGAACCGAGCTGTAGAGGATGGGCTCGTTTTCTTAAGAGCTCAAGCTCGGGTTTTAAGCCCATTTAGTAAACTAGCTGAGCACGAGTTAGTGGTAACTCGGCTCCATTATAAAAGCTTTCCATTAAGCGGTGTTAATGGAAATTGAGACCGTTCTTCAAACTAAAGTACTTGCTTTTCAGTAAGAGTCCTGGGGCTGCAAATGCACCAAGGTGTTAGCAAGCAGCTCGAGGCTCGGCTCATAATGGGCTTGGTTAGTTAGTAAACGAGTACGAGTCAAGCTCGAAGCTCTAGTTTTAGGTTCGCTTCGTAAATGAGCTGAGCTCGAGTTAGTTGTAACTCAGCTCGTTCATAAACGAGCCGAGCTCGTTTATATGGGATCGACTTGAGCTGGAGCTAGGCTAGTTACAAGCCGAGCTTGTGTGATAAATTAGCCGAGCTCAAACTTCTTTATAATAAACAGGCAGAGCTTGAGCTCGACCCGAGCTCGAGTTGGACTAGTTTTGAAAGAGCCAAGCTCTTTCACGTCAAAGCTTGGCCGGGCTCGTTTGCAGCCCTAAAACAGATTGTTCAGATAAAGTGAATCTTAGCCCCACTACTCACTTTATGAATCTTGGTCCAGTTCTGGGACCCTTAAAAGTACTTGTGTAAAGTTATCTATAGTTGGAAGGGCTATCAATAGTACAGATGGGCTAGTTTACCTACTATTTGGTGTTTTCAATTACGTGGTTGGATAAATTTGATTGACATTGGGATATATATTGCATATTTAGGCTTGTAATTGATGATTTTTGGACGTTGTGTTAGTTGAATTTAGGAAGAGACAATGAAAGCCTCTACTAATTATTGGAATTGTGGCCCCTGGAATTTTTTCCCCAAAGTTCATGGTTTTTGGTTTTTGGTTTGGGTGATTGGTGAAGCTCTTAATCGTTGACTGCTCTGTGAATTTGCACACTCATGGGTGTGGGTGTATCTGTCTGCAAAAGAAAAAGTATACTGACAAATTGCGAGACCAAAAAAGAGACGATCTTCAGCCGTAAAACCCCTGCAAACACTCCCTACCAAGTCTTCAATATTTAGCTGCTAGTTGGAGTTAGTCTTGTCCCAAGATACAGATGGGAATCCAACATAATTTTGGTAATGAATTTAGAATTTGGACTGGAATTTTATATATATATTCGCTTTGGGAGAATTAGATGTTTTTCTAACTTCTAGGTTTGCTAAAGATGTGGAATTAGGAAAAGTCAAATTTAATCCAGAAGAGAATCATGTATTCCTAGCTTCTACACAGTGTTGTGCATGTGCCTGTTTGGGTGCATCCGTGCATCTGTTTGTGCTATCAGTGATTCTGCTTGATCTGATTGCATTTCTGAGGTCTTCTATTCTAACTGCATATGGTGATTTTTCTTTCAGGAACCGGTTATTCGACCGGCATGGAATACCTTTGCTAGTAGTGTTAGTGGGATATGGAAGGGAGTGGGAGCTGTATTTTCACCCATAACAGCAGAGATGCAGCCAGTTGATATTGGAAATAAAAATGAGAATCTTTATGACTGCTATACCCTTTCTCGCATTGAGGCTGTGCCTTCTCCTTCTGGAGGGCAGACATCTCAGATCCAAAGGAAAATAAATTGGGTGTCAATGAATCCTTATGGTGAAAACAGAATGCTGAATGGAGGGAGCAATAGCCGCAAAGAGAAGCCTGAAGATGGTGATTCGTTACCTACATTTGAGTCTTTCGACTTAACAACTAGTGATGTGATGGAAGAAGATGTAATGGGCATGGAACCTGGTCTCGTTTTCTTTGAGGTTGGACTTACTCCCTTTTTATGCATTTCTCTGGAGTTCTTTTATGGATGAACTAAAAGAAGTTGGTTTATGTTTTGTCAATAATGAGCTATAAATTGCCAGACTTGTATCTATCGGTTATTGGACTCATTATTGTGTAACTATCTCTATCAAACAGGGCTCACAATTCTAAAAATGGCTTATTTGTACAATTCCTCTTTTCTCTTTAGTTTGTGACTGTTTAATGCATGATATACTCTTTTTATGGCCGCCTTTCATTTCTCCTGCTCAATATGAGTTTCAGTGCTTCTACTCTTCTACTTAGCGGATGAGCAGCTACGAAAAGGCAAGATTGTTGAAATACATTTGACAGGTTACTGTCAGTTGGAATGTAATCTCAAGATTACAGAAGTAGATGAATTTGCACGTGCAGTGAGTTAATGCAGGAAGGCCCAAATTGTGTTGACGTTATGCCCAAATTGTATTGACGTTATGAACACCTAAAGTTTTTGCCTTCTGATTCTAATAGCTTATGAGGTTCAAACTTTTGATTGTTGGCATCCCAAAAAAATACTTCAGGATGCTTCATGGGCAGAAGAACATCACGATCTGTATCCCCAGATGTTGGTATAGAAATAATTAGCTAATTATTTGTTTGATATCGTTCAGCAAAATCTATATGTGTAGTTATTTCCTACGTCCTCTTAAGATCTCTGCTTTTCAAAATGTTAGCAGACTATCATAGCAGTAAACTAGAACTAGTAATAAGTATTGGAATTAGTAGTGTTTTTTATCAAAGAGTCAGACATATAATCAAGTGATTGATTAGTCCTCATTGCCATTTTTAGTTTGCTTTATTTATCTTGAAGCTGATAATGCATTTGGGTGACTTGCAGGATGGTTCTTATTCCAGAGGTCCAGTTGATGTTCCCATTGCTGAACCTGATGAATCTACTTACTATCTTAGCCCTACTTTCAAATTTGAACAAGTAAGTCAATCATGTTGTTTTTCTTTTTAAAGCCTTGTCTCCCCTTTACCTGTGAATCTGTGATCTTAAGCATTTGTAGTGTAAATAGTATTTTTCTGGTAAAGGGAATAAGGCTTGTTAATATTGTTGATTGACTGGCATTAAGGTTTTCTGTGAGTTAATTCAGTAATTTATTGCTGCGCATGACGGAAGTTGTGGCACTCTTCATATAAGTATGAATACAAACGTGCTTATCAATATGGAAGTAGACATAATCTAAGCAAAAGCTTTTAGTACTCTTGTGTCATGTAAGCCTTGCATTTGTCTTGATGGATGATGAAGTTTGAACTGAACTGAGCCAATTATTAATTAGAATATCAGTGTTATGCCATGCCAAAGGCCTATTATGTATTTAGTACGTGCCACACCCATTGAAGATATGATTTTACCATCAATGCATGCCGCAAAGGCGTGTCTAAGGAGAAAAACTTGTATGCCGAACGGATACCGCCACATGGTACCCGTGGGTGCATCCAAGCCGTCCAAAAATGTTTTGGACGGCCCAGATTTAAGGGTGGCATTTTTGTAAATTTTGAGGACAAATTTACTCCAACAAATCTGGGCCGTCCAAAACATGTTTAGACGGCTCAGATGCGCTGATGGTATCACGTGGCAGTACCCATTCGGCATACAAGTTTTTCTCCTGTCTAAGAGGTTTCATAAATGGTCATCAAAAGAGACGCAGGTATTATGATTGATGAGCAAAGAACTAATGCCCCGACCATTCTGTCCGAAAAATCCAACCAAACCCGAATCTACTTTGTCAATTTCAGAAGCCTATGCGGTTGGCAGCGCTCCAAATAAGAATGTTAAATTTCTCCCCATTCTTTTGCTATGAGAGATTTTAAGAAGAAAGGAAATGAAGTACAAAAAAGGAGGCTATCTGAGTATCTGTGATGTACAAGATAAAGTTGCATGATAAAATGTTTCAATTCTTTTCTCTTTTAATTGGATCTCTGTATGTACAAGATGAAAGAGAGATATTCATTGTTAGCGTTCCTTTCTCAGTGTTTGGTGAAAGGTTGTCATAAAAGACTGCGTATTGTCCATACCATAGAATTCGGTAGTAGGGGTTCAGACATACAGATTATGAGGGTTGCTGTTTATGAAGAACAGTGGGCCAGCCCTGCTAATATTCAGGACCAAAGGTATGATTTTGCTTCTCTCCTATGGCTACTAGCCACTTGGAATCCTAATGTGCAAATTTCTTTTGCTGTTATTGCATGTAGACACTAGACATGCTGCATGGTCTATTTTCATTTGAATTTGACACACTGTTCTTCCTGTTTTCCACTACTTGATTAGATGCAATGCGGTTAGGATTGCTTTAATGGCTGGGCTTTTGCTTATATCTCGTAAGGAGAAAAAAAAAACCAACAATGACCCGTGACCTGGTATCTGTTGTGCAAGTTGATCAATGGGCTCAATCAAACATATTTTCAAGTTGATTTGGGTTCAAAGACCCCATCTCACATATCAACGTAATTATTGTGTATAGAACTGTGATAATTCCTACTCTCTCTCTCTCTCTCTCTCTCTCTCTCTCTCTCTCTCTCTCTCGTCAAAAAGTTTCTCGCTTGTGTTTTAGCTCCCGTTAAGCTCCAAAGATCAGTTACTCAGGGATTGACGTTTTCTAATGGACACGCTGTCTGATGAGTTTTAAAAAAGTCATCGGTTTCCTTGGAAGAATGAGTTGACAAGAAGTTTGGTATTTTGAGATTCCATTTTTGGTGGTGATCTTTACCTAGGTCAATGATTAGGGTCAATTCTTGGCACTGATCACTTTGCCTCTTGCAAGATAGAGCCTGGACACTTTGTCTTCTTCCTCTTGATTGCTTCTTTCTTCACATTTTCGTATTAGCTGCTCTTCCATTTGATGCCAAATTTTCTCTGGGACCTTCATATGGAATATGTTAAAAGGCCTGAAAAACTTGGGCTACAAGCATGGCGATTGAAGTACTTGCTTCTTCTTTTTTGAACGGATTGAAGTACTTGCTTCTTACTGGCTATTTACATGTAAACTTCTACTTATGGGAGTTGTTGCATCCGCTTAGCTCCCTATTAGATTTCAAGAGATTGCATGGGTACGGAAACTGTCATCTGTTTTGTATAGGTTATAATATGCACAAAAGGTTTACAGAACGGTCATGCCTCTGATTTCTATATGCTGTCAACCTTTATGGGTTATTCATCTAAAGATTTCATTAACTTCTGTATCTTTTAATCCTCCTCTCTTACCACATAGCAGAAGCTAATTTCTTTACCAATAAACAAATATCATGTTGTTTCCACCGAAACTGCCTAGACATGTCTGTTACCTAGAAAACCAAAATGAAACAGTCGTGGAATCCTGAAGTTTTTTTATTGTTGCATAACGTAACACACACGGATATTACCAAATACTATAGACTAAAACAATGAGTTGTTTCGATACCTGTTAGAATTATCCAATAGTAATTTTTGCATACATAAACTCTTTTCACATTTCCATTTCGGCAGTGCTTTCGAAATGTTTCCGAAATATTACTGAAAGATTTCCCTTTCCTAGATTATCAGAACATATTGAATCGAGATTTTGATCCTTGATCTCAACTCTAATCTGATCATTGTCGCAGCGATCTGGAGTTTGATTTGAAGCCATTTTCCCAGAGAAAGAGAACGCAACCATCAGAGCTGACCGGGTCATGGAAGGTGTTTGAGGTGAGCGCTACACCTATCTACGCTGAAGAGTCAATAACAGAGGAAACCAAAGACACCCCATACGTGTACCTTTGCACCGAAACCCTGAAGAAGAGAAGCTTGCCTGAGATTCCCGTCCTCTTTAAAGAGGAAGAGATGCTAGATATGCAAGATGTGACCGTACTTTGGCTGCCTGGTGGGGTCACCGCGTATGTTGACGTGAGCGAGGATGGGATCCTGTGCATTGGAGTCGGGTGGTACTCTGACGAAGGGATCAATCTTGTCATGGAGAGAGATTATGGGGTTGATGGAAAACTTAAGGAGGTTCGATCGAAGTCTGAAATAAAGAGAAGGTGGTCAGACCCAGTACCCGTGTAGATTATTTTGTAACCATTTTTCTGGGTATCTGCTAAGTTCTATGATTTTGTAGCAGAAGAGAGGTTAAAGAAGCAGAATGGTAGATGTTACCCTGTCGGATGTTTGTCATAACCGTTAAAAAAACATGTTGTTATAATAGCTTAAGCTTCTGCTTAAATCATAGGTTTTGGATTGCAATAGAAGATGAGAAACTTGCTCCAATTGTGAGATTTGATTGTGGTTGTTCCACAAAACTGACTTATTTATTGCGCTTTATAGAAAAGTTACTCTCTCACAATACATCAATTCAATTTCACTCAATAAGCCAGTTCCACTGACTTATTCAGTTGAAGTCTTTTGTGGAACGGGACCTAGAGTTGCAACAAGAGCTGGTAGTATTTGCTTAAGAGCATCTCCAATAGGTTTGGTACTTAGTGTATTAATGATATGTGTTAACAATTAGCAAATACATTAAGTATTTTAGAAGCTTCAATGAGTGAGTCATTTTGCGTTCTAGAGTGTGCTAATATTAGAGTGTTAGAATGCATGCCAAGTTTAGAGAATCACTTAGCATACATCAAGAGTGGGTGATAGGAGAGAGAAAGGGGGAGAGAAAAGATTGGAACAATCATTTTGTAATCATTATATTTATAGGTAGTGATTTTGGCACTCCCCTTTTGGAGTGCAAATAGTAATTTGGGGAGTGCCAAAATTAATTTCCTTTATATATTTTAACACTATAGTTAGCCCCATTATATTACTTATTCAATTTCTAATCTAACACACGCATAACATACACAAATGGGTTTTCATGTTTAATATAATTTATAAGATAGTACACATCTTACCACACTTTTATCGAGAGCCCATTAAAAATGCTCTCAAAAAGATTAAACCGCACTCTGTTTTCTCGAATAGGTCAACCTTTCGAACCATGGCTGAATTCAGAGTCACAGGCTGAAAAGCTAATTTTCCTCTTCAGATCTCCGAATTTAGCGTAATGAGTGCCAGATTTATAAGTCAACATCCTTATAAAATGAAAACAATACAATTCATGTCTATTTTATTATGAAATCACAATACCACAAAATGGAAGCAATACTAATAATTATGTCTATTTAAGCTACATCTCATTACAAGCAACCATTAATTCTGCAGAAAATCATAATATTCAAACGTAAAGCTATGTCTCATGCCAAAGGGAAAAACAAATGCATAAGGGAAAATACAAGCACTGCCTCTTCTCTAGCCCATAAATCCAACCAGGGCAACCACCAACAGTGAAGACTTAACCAACAGACCAAAGTTTCCTGCGGGAGCAGCCGAGTGCGCCCGTGGGGGTGGCGGAGGCGGCGGGGAGCCATTCGGGGTGGAACCGTTGGATGCTGCCACGGTGACGGATAGTTTCATGCCGCCTTGGCAGTGGCCGGAGGCGCTGCATATGAAGTACATCGGGCCATTGGAGGTGAGGGAGATGACGGTGTTACCGCCGGTGTAGGAATTTTGAGGGCTGTTGATGTTGCAATTTGTGTAGTCACTTTGGCTTACTACGTCCACGCTGTGGCTGTTACCGTATGTGAACACTAGTTTAATCAACATACAAAAAAAATTTAAAGTTAGTAATTAACTTTGAATTTAAACTTATTTAATTAAAGTTTCTAATTAATTAAATGACTTCCCACGTGATTGTGCAGCTTAGCTTGTGCACAACAAGTGCTGTGCAGAATCCGGGCCGTCCGTTGCTTGGATGGAGGCCCAGATTTCAACCAAACTATTCGCGAAAAACAGTTTGTTTTCAATCTGAACCGTTGAAAACACTTATGGACGAATGTGATTCTGCACAGCGCCTACGCCCCGCGTCCGTGATATGTTTCTCCAAAATGTTCCATTAAGGAGTAGAGTAATTAGGAAGCTTAGGTGCAGATTTCTTTACGCAAACGTCAAATGAAATTAATTCACTTTTCATAAGTTTCTTAGTCTGAGTTTTACGCCTTGTTAACAACTCCAAAAAATAAAGGCAACATTAAAATAAAAAGTGAAAGAAATACTCAAGAGACCACCAGCAAAATTCTGCACCGAACATCGGAAAAATTATTCGATGTCGTAGAACTTTAACTCACACGAGTTTGCAAGATTCGTAATTGAGTTTATAAATTCCACGAGAGTGTGTGGTGGCTAAAGATCTTAGGACAGAACGTGATTATGGCCGTCCAGATCATCTAATTGTGCCTATACGAATCGAAACAGTAATAGAGTATAATTAAACGATAAAAACTGAATTATCCTCAAAGGAGTAGAGGTTCAAATTATGTATGCGTATAGCGATCACCAAGTCATTAAATCATCAACGGGTCTACTTCATTTGTAACTTTTTGGTCAAAAGTCATGCTATTTGACTTTTGGTAATTACTTTATTAATAGATGCTTGTATGGTCAGGCTCAAATTCGGATTAAATTCTTCTTACCCCAAAAGTAGCAAACTCATGATTTGGATCACAAGAGTTTTAGCCTTCAATATAGACAACTAACTCCCAAATACAAACTTGCAAACGTACCACCACCAACGACGGAGTTAGCCAGATAAATAGTTGGGACCGACGTCACTGCTACGATGTTAAAAATGTAATTATCATTAATTATTATTATGATTTGCAATATCATTTTTTATGTACTATTTCTTTAGTTCTTTTAACCTTTCTATTTAAATGGGGTTCATGCATGCATGCAAGTGGCCCATATTCAAATTACATTTCCCAAACGAAATATTAAAAAAACATGAGTATCTAAAATTAAAGAAGGCAACTAAAACATGAGTACTGTCTAAATATATATAGTACAAAACATGAGTGCAGGAACATTTCAACGTGTTGATGCTGTTATTCCTTGGAAAAAAATTAATTACTCACAGAGTGTGTCACCGGAGACGAATGTTTGACCAGCTGCCCAAGTGGAGTAATCCACCCCTTGGGTCCAGCCGGAGGATCCCCCGACGACGTGCTGCGTTGCCAAGGCCGCCGGAGCAGCCACCGAGAGAATAACCAAAACAAATATTGCCATAGCCATATCTATATATGGATTTCAAGATTTCTTTCCTCCACAAACGAATGAGTAATCGAAAAGAGAGGAAGCTAGAGAGGAAATTAACTAGGCACAAAAGTGGGGAATGGTGTTCTCAAAGGGTGTTTGTTATTGTTATATAGGCATGCAGCTGCTGACCTGAATTAGGCACAAGAGTGCAATGTGTGTCTTAGTTACTTCTCAAACTCACATTTGTTTAATGTTCTGTATAGATAGGCTTAGTTCTAGAAGAAAGCATTGACCTTATTTATTTAAAGGTGTTATATGTGCAGAAAATGGACGTGCTCCGTTATAGACACAAATTTTGAAACGTTAAACATCCGTAAATTTATGAAAATGAGAGAGACAAAAGTAGAAACTTGTCACGAAAGAGATTATTTAGTTCTCTTGGGATACTACCACGTGGTGCCCCGGCTTCATCACTCTCACTCATTGGTATGGTGTTTATGCACTACTTATCTTTTGTCTATCAGAAACAGAGGAAAATTTAAATGACAACACTTGAAATTGAATATTGTGCTATTAGAATATTTAAAAAAAATTGGGTGGCCGTGTGTTGAGAATTCGGCCAAACCAACAAACACACGACGCGCAAAGATAATAAAGAATGTTAAGTACATTCACGGCTCAGACCAGTTTTTACTATCTATCGAATAAAGAAAGAGTACAAATTACATCAGTTACTGCATATAACAAGTAGTATTTACGACCTTGGGTTTGAGATTAAAGAAAGAGTGCTAAAAAGTTTGAAATTTTCTCAGAAGTAGTTGTGAAATAGACTAGCTGCAGTCCTGAAATAACTAATGTATCGTTGATTTCAAAAGGCATGCAAGAAGCTTACTTCTGAAACTTGTCTATGTCTTACAGTTAGTTCTGCCTGAAGTACATACTATAATAGCAGTTGCCTCATTTCGCAATCCCTACCTAATGCATTTGGACTTTTGCTCAAAGCTTATGGCAGGGGTCTGTATCAAAATGGTCAAACATAGCTAAAACAAATTACTAAAATGGCTTCAAAAGTTACTAAAATGGCTTCACCAAACTGGTTTTCTCTTGTAGCTTTGTATGCCATATGTTAGTTCTATACGCAGGGAGATTCAACAAGACAAAAACTTAGGTGAGTCAATGAATCTATTCTCTTATCTATAAAGGGAGAGCACACATTTGTATTATACGTAAACCGCCCTTTAACTGTCATAGTATTTACTTTGCAACATGTATTTCCCTCCAACTAAATGCCCTTTTTAACTGTCATGGCGCGGCCGCTCCGGCATTTTTCCGACGATCGGAGACGTTTACCGCGTAGAGCTCGTCGAGTAGTACAAGTGTGTCAAAAATCAACTCGATTGGATATCTTTAAGTGCCACATCGGAACACAAATAACTTGAAAACGTGGTTTTGATCCAATGTTTGTGTCCATTTGTGTTCCATTTCTTATCAAGGCATTTGTGTTCCGATGAAGCACTTAAAAGAAATCTGATCAAGTTGATTTTTGGCATACTTGTAGTAGTCGACGAGATCTAAGCGGTGAACATTTCTGGTCGTCGGAAAAGGCCGACACAGCCGCGCCATGGCTGCACAGACCGGTGCTATATGCCCCCCCCCCCCCCCCCCCAATAGCACACTGTAGCGGCCGGATCAATAGGGGTCGCAAGGGCCACCCACACCACCACATCGCGAAGAGCCAAAAAGGTCACTACCTCAGAATCTGCAAAACCGAATGCAGATCGATCCGCCTCAATGGTGCCGAACGAACGGTGCCCACGGCGAACGGTGCGGATATAGGGTCCTGGACGAATATAGGTTTGAACGGTGTCTGCCGAACGTCTTGGTGCCAAGGACACGGTACTCACAGCTTGGTTCCCAGACAACCCTCGGGAGCTCCGCCGAGCGACGCGCCGAGCGCCCAAGGGGCTGGGCCGCATGCTTGCCGAGTCGGTTGATCTCGGTAACGTGGGGCTCGGATATATCCGGTTTGGTGGAAGTGTGTCGGGCACGCCACACAGTCCATGATGAGGCATTAAATGCGGCAGTCACCTGCTCTGCCACCGCCGCCTGCAAAAGCACGTGGGTGATGGGGAATGTCTCGAGCTGATTTGACTACTCGAACCCACGTGCCGTGACGTCAGCCCAGACATGGTGTCTGGGGCTGGGGTGAAGGTCATATCACCTGTCATTCCGAGCGTGAATGACAGGCGCGTGAGGGGCGCCGAGCGCGTGGGACGCACGCCCCTCAGCCTATAAATACCCAGCCACAACTACCACAATGGGTATTCCTCTCTCCTCATTCACTACCCTCATAACTCTACTTCTTCACTTCTTTCTCTAAGATTTCTGGTGTATTTCTCCCCTCCGGTGACTGACCTAATCATCGGAGTGCCTTCCCGGACCACCACCGTCCGGGCTGGGCACTGACGTGGTTATCTACGTGTGCAGGTTACCATCTCCGGCGAGCGGCAGTGGCTTAGGCGTGCATTGCCCTCTCCACCGGTGCCCTTCTCACTCCCAGAGGTTCAAAGAGTTCACTCCGGCGAAGAGACCCCCACACACACGCAGGGGTAGATCTAGGGGTGCAAGTGAGGGCCCGGACCTGCACACCTCCTCAATTATATTATATTTAAATTTTTCTTTGTAAAAATTATGGAGAAATGTCCTTTCAAGATTGTGTGATAAGATGATATATATTTTATTGTCAATTTACGAATACACATGATTTAGTTTCCTCGCATTAAGAATCCTGCGTCCCCACTGAGCACACTCATTGAGTGTGCATAACTACTAGTTTTTTTTTTATAACCGGATGTCCAGACCAATTTATGCGCACCTCGACTAATTCCGGAGTCCTGAAGGTAATAACTAAGCATAACCCATAGTGGGCCCAAGAGTTTTGCTCGCTAGGGAAATCAAACTCGAAACCTTAGATGGGAGCAAATCCCTAAGTTCCAAATCAAGACCACTTTGTTAACCCTTGGCATGTGGGTAACTGCTAGTTAATTTATGCAGTCAGCCAGTCACCGGCATTCATTATATATTTGGTGTGGTGCATGAGGCGATGAAGTCATGACATGTTGAAGTGTATTGTTGTAATATTATAGGAGTGGCGGTAATTTTCTATAGAGTTAAATAGCATCTGCATCTCCTCGAAATCCATTTCTCTTGCCATTGTCATAATTTGACCTACTTTTTTGAAAAAATCTAAGTTGACGTATTAGAGTATCTACACTCTTGACTCAATTTTTTTAATCCAAATTTGAGTAAAAACTTGATTTGATATGGAACACTCCAATAGGCAAAAACAAATGTAGGTATAAATTTGAGTAAAGGCTTCATTAATGGCACAATTGTAAATTTGAGAGAGAAAAAGTAACCTTAAAAATTTGAGTAAAGATTTGGTTCAAACTAAATTTGGTGAAAATTTTGAGTAAACTCAAATTTGGTAATAGGTTTGAGTAAGGAGTGGAGTGACGTTTTTGTTGATTTTTACTCAAATTTGAGTTTGAGTGTAAAATTGAGTTAAGAGTGGAGATGCTCTTACCCTTTATTGACGACAGAAAAAAAAAAAAATGGCACCAAAATGATGACATTGCCATTTCTCTCACGTAATCCAAGCCAATTTGATTTGCTTTGAAAAATAAGATGAGTTTAATACAAAAGAAAGTATTTGAGATTGTGCCAAAATGACGCCAAACTGGTTTAAGAGCAACAACTACAGATTGGGTAAATTTTGAGCAAAAAAAGTTAGTGTACAGTGCATATAGCTATCATATCTCTCAACACTCTAACAATACTACCCATTTAATTACCTATCTTTTATTAAAATATTAGTATCGGTTAAAAAAAAAGGAAGAGAGAGAAACGTGGTTGTAGGAGCGAGGGGGAGAGTGAGAAAGGAAGAGAGAGAAATGAATAAAAAAATATTTGGAGGTGAACAGTGCATAGGTAAATAGACCTAAGTACCGTAGCAAAATGCATGAGGAATAGTACTATAGCTAATCTGCTGCGCTCCTCTTCTCTATTATACCTTATTTTGTACATATACATACTCTACTGTTTTTGCTCTAAGATTGTTATTTTTTAGATTAAGAGCAAACACCAATTACTAACGGAAATATTGTTGGCACATAATTTTGGTGGACGTTTTCTATAACACTAGAATTTTCCTCCTCCAAATTCAACAATTTGTTTTGATAACTCACAAAATCAACAATTTTAAGTGAAATGAAACAACTTTATTAATGACCTTATTGAGAAAAATCATATCAACATAAACCTCTACGCACATGTCATACTTAATCCCAAAATTAGCCACACATTAGATTCCAACCATAAAAGAAAAACAAAAACACATAATATGACACTGCCGCACTGACTCTTCCCTAGCCCATGAACCCAACCAAACCCGCCACAACAACCGAAAATCCCATCATCACTAAATAATTCATGTTTCCAAACATGGCCCCGGCCCCACTTGTCGGTGAGCTGGTGGTGGTGGTGATGACCGGAGTAGTGCCGGACGGTGACGGGTTGTCGGAGGAGGATGAACCCGAGGAGGAGGACGATGGTGTTGTGACGGCCGGTGACGTCCCGGTGCTCGGGGTGGTGGTTGATGCCGTCGACACGACGGTGATGCCAAGCTTCATGCCACTCTGGCAGTGGCCAGAAGTGGGGCACATGAAGTACATTGGACCGGCTGAGCTGAGGGTAATGGTGGTTTGTCCGCCGCTGTAGGAGTTGAGGGCATTTCCGGAATTGCAGTTGTCATAGTCGCTTTGGGTTACTACGTCCACCCCATGGCTACCACCGTAAGTGAACACTGGTAGTAAGATCAATGGAAATTGAATTTTTGGTTAGTTCCAACTTGAATTAATAGTGTAGTATAATTCAGAAGTTCGGGATCAGAACACCACACATTCACGCGGGATCCACATGCTTAATTAGTCGTGGACCCCATGAAAATTTATGGTATTGGAGTGTCCCGAGGCACTGAATAAATAGACATAATTCCTGAATTTGCGGTTGAATTTTCTTTTATTTGGCTTCTTTTTCGTCATTATTTTCTGCCAATTTTGTTTTTTTTTTTTTGAATTATTTTAGTGCTTATTAGGTGTACCTATTATTTCCCTTTTCTTTCAATTTCAGCATTTCGCTGAAATTTTGCCTATACCATACACGTGTTTGGTTGTAGCTTCACCCTCGATGTACTTTTTGTCGAGTTTTAATAAGATTTTATTGCCGATAAAAAAATTAAGCATAATTTTGATGAAACAATCCAGCTTTTTGTTTAACATTTCCCAATGGTAACATGGCTGACAAATTAGAGGCCTTAAAGCCGGATGGTCAAACGGCCTTCCAAGGCAATTAGAATTATTATTAAACCAAAAAGAAAAAGTTTTGCTAGATCTAGCACTTGAAAAATGTAAAATTCTAGATCCAACCCCAAAAAGTTAAGTCATCAGATGTCCCAATATTATGTCAAGCAATGGCCCATTCCATGCCCAAACAACGTCGCACTTATAGTATCTCAAATTTCTCCGCACGTGCAACTGTTGTTGAATTTTATCACGTGTAAGGTGTAACACCTTATAACCCGTGTATTTTGTTTTTAGTGTATTATCGTGTGGCAAACAAACAAAAACAATTGCATAGAACTAAAAATTATGTCGTTGTCACATCATTCTCTCTTTGCATGCCTAATTTTATTTGTATATAATTTTCTAACTGCTGATGAGCATAAATATGTTAATAACTTCTAATCAATTAAGAATAAGAGTGTGAACTGCATGTGACAGCAAGCCAGTAGCCAAGGCTTGAAATTTTTCTACAATGTAGCTTTGAGCAGATAGATCGATATGATAACAAAATCCAAAATGCCAAGTATATATAAAGAAGCATGAAAGACAATTCCGAATCTAATTTGTCTTCCTTCATGATAAACAAATCAATAATGTATGTGAAAACTTTGTTATGGTTAAAAGTCGTGTACCTTAGATCTCTATATACATACGTGTATATAATTGTTAAAAGTTCTATAGATCCCCTTTTGAGTGTGAATGACTAGAGATCACGTGTTTGTGTATTTTGTCTTTTTCTCTATTCAATGCAATGACAGTTACACAAATGTCTCAAGATTTTTATGTATCGACATTCTAACTATTAAGATTCATATGGTTTGATATTCCAACAATGTTGTGTAGCTATCATCACGTTAAGACAAATATGAGAGAATACTTCATCTCGTGTCAAGATAAACCAACTTACACAATGTGTCACCAACAGTGTATGTTTGACTAGAGTAAGTACTGCCGGCGTAATTTGTCCCCTGGCTCCACGGAATGTTGTGTTGCACGGCGTGTACCGCGGGAGCGGCAAGGAGGAGGATGAGGAGGGCGGCCATTGCCATTGCCATGTCTCTTCTAGGCTTTTGGGAAAAAAGATTAAGGGGAGAAGAAGAAATTGAGGCACACAAGTGGTTGAGGGACTCATAGCATGTTATATAGACAACTAAAGTTGGCAACAAGTTTCATTTTGCATTATCAATCATTTGTTTACTCCTGTCTAAATCTTCGGTTGCTCAACAATCTCTACCAAATGCTCTCTCTCTCTCTCTCTCTCTCTCTCTCTCTCTCTCTCTCTCTCTCTCATATATTTTACTTCTTTTTTTGTGTCAATAAATTTTTATCTTAACTGAGTTTTATATTCTATGTGGAATAATAAGGATTGGATGGGCCTCTAGAAACTGATGACATCCCTCTTCTAAAAAATCATAATTCTTCAATAGTTGTGATCCAATGATGAATTTCATTACCTGAAAACAATTGAATAAAATGAAGTTCAATCAAAATCTCTCTTAAACCATACATTTTTTAATTTGTCGGTCATTTTAGTTTTTGCGCATCTTTGTTTTAAAAAAATCAAAAATTAATTCGCATGTTTGCTTGAATTATTACAAAACTGGCTTTCTCTGTTTTTCTTTTCTTTAAAGAGCTAGCCAAGTTTTGAAAAATAAAAAAGAATTCAAATTAATACTCGGAAACAATTATGTACGTGAACATTCATATTGAAAAAAATTGAAAAGGTATATGGAAAATTATTTTCAAAACAACAAAACATAATCCTTTGAATTGTCTACGACCTAGGTCATGCATGACATTATCACCAGCTAGGATTTCAAATTTAGAGTCCACAATGCAATAATAAAAAAAGCCAATGATATGGAGAAAAAAAAGAGTAAAAAGTAAAAAGTAAAAAGTAAAAAAGGGAAAAAAAAAAAAAACTAGCCAAGCCACTAAAAGTATTTAACTTATATTCCTTTCAAACAACACCTAAGCTCAAAAGAAATTAAAAAATAGTGTACAGATCCTACTTCCACCATCTCTATCATTTTCTAAGCTTATTATTATATGAATGCCACCTAATAAAAAGATAAGAAATTATAAACATGCTGAGATTAGGTTTGCATGATCACCACCTGCTCCCTTTGATCATATTATTGACAAATCACAAATAAAATAATTAGGAAATGGTTAGTCGAGGTGGATTTAATTAAGCTAGCCCGGACACCAAAATTAAATATATGAAAAAAAAAAATTGTTGTCACTTATTGACTTCATATCCATTGTCCATTCGGGAACGTCCAAGAAAAAATTAAAGACTTCATATATATATATATATATATATATATATATACACAAAACTTCCAATCCAAACTCCCGGATTTTATTTCGTCCGGACCTCCACCTTCCAAATTTTTTTTTGAAAATCCGAACCGTTAGATGTGTTTAAAACGTGATTTTAAGGTCCAACGCGAAGATTTGGCAAAAAAAAATACCCGGAAGGGCTTGATCGGGGCAGTTTTCATAAAACTGTTTTTATAGCGTTTTTGTGAAAAACTGCCCCGATCAAGCCCTTCCGGGTATTTTTTTTTGCCAAATCTTCGCGTTGGACCTTAAAATCACGTTTTAAACACATCTAACGGTTCGGATTTTCAAAAAAAAATCGGGAAGGTGGAGGTCCGGACGTTAGGTCCGTAAATAGGGGTTTGGATAGGAAGGGGACTCTATATATATATATATATATAAAATTTCTAGTCCACACTCCCGGATTTAAGGAAAAAATGGGGTTTTTTTGTGTTGCAATTTTTTTTTGGAAAATCCGATCCGTCCAATGTGTTCAGAAGGTGTTTTCAAGGGTCCACGCGGAAAATCTTCAAAAAAAAATACCGGGAAGGGCTTGATCCATGCAGTTTTCGCAAAAACTGTATTTATATATTTTTTGCGAAAACTGCTTGGATCAAGCCCTTCCCGGTATTTTTTTTTGAAGATTTTCCGCGTGGACCCTTGAAAACACCTTCTGAACACATTGGACGGATCGGATCGTCAAAAAAAATTTTGGATCAAAAGGTGCGGAAATTAAAAGTCCGGATTAGAAGTGGACTCATATATATATATATATACAGTCCCCTTCCTATCCAAACTCCCTTAACTTAATAAGTTACGGACCTCCACCTTTTAGTCACTTTCCGGACCAAATTTTGACGATCCGAACCGTTAGATGTGTTTAAAACGTGATTTTAAGGTCCAACGCGAAGATTTGGCAAAAAAAAATACCCGGAAGGGCTTGATCGGGCCAGTTTTTCACAAAAACGCTATAATAGCCTTTTTGTGAAAAACTGGCCCGATCAAGCCCTTCCGGGTATTTTTTTTTGCCAAATCTTCGCGTTGGACCTTAAAATCACGTTTTAAACACATCTAACGGTTCGGATCGTCAAAATTTGGTCCGGAAAGTGGAGGTCCGTAACTTAATAAAATGCGGGAGTTTGGATAGGAAGTGTGGTGTATATATATATATGGGTCCCCTTCTAATCCGGACCTCCCGTTTCCGGACCTCCATGATCCAAAATTTTTTTTGACGATCCGATCCGTCCAATGTGTTCAGAAGGTGTTTTCAAGGGTCCACGCGGGAAATCTTTAAAAAAAATATATATATATATATATATATATATCTATTAGGGGTTGGTTGGTTAGGTCGTTAAAACATGCAATTATTTTATGAAGAAATTAAAAATTATATAGTTAGGCAAATTTTCCTAAGGGCCGGAAAGTTTGGGTTCCCAATTAAAAAAATAAGTAGCCTAAGGGTCAACAGCTTAATTGCCAACCCTAGATGGGATCTCAATTGGTGGAAATTGGTATCAAATAACAACCCACTTACTCCTCTCTCATTACATGACATTAATACTTTGATTAATTATTAGTAGCCTAATCTTTTAAGGGTTTTGGACTTTCATAATTTTTTTGTAATTTTATAAAGTTAAACAATAATTTGTAATACATGCATGCATCCAAAAGTTTAGTAAGTAACATGTTTGGTAAACGTTGTCTATTAGTTTATTGGATTATTTTGTCTCTAAATCTTTATTTACTTTTATCTTGAATCATGCATACACAAGTAAATAAGCCTAATGTTTATCGAATATGCCTAAACTTTTGGGCAACTTCTAGATGTTGGTCGAATGAGAGCATGACATCAAGTATAAAGCTTAATTATCATCTCAACTTCACAGATTCGACTATATATTAGCACCATTTTTGTAATAAATCAGAGAGTTTGGGTCATTTTTCGCACATCTCGATTAGTCTGTGGAAGACCAATCCCATCGACAACTGGGACTCAATTAAAGCAAGAGCAAAGTGATGCATGGACTAGCCTCACATCCATTTACAAACCCATTAGGCCACCGAAGGTTTGTTTAGTCATTAACTTAAAAAACTCTGGATTAGTCAATGTATGCCGGGTGCAGGGTGTCCCAAGTTAACTTTCTTTCTTCTTCTTTTTTTTGAAAGAGAAAAGATTTTATTAATCTTTGAAATAACATTACAAAGATTAAAGGGATCCAAGGAGTTAGGCATCACAACAGAGCACGAGAAAACCAAAAGGCAAAACTCACACTCAATCATGTGCCGCCAAGACCCAAAGGGAACCAAGTTTGGCAAGAGGCCAACAGAAAAACACCCCCAAAAACACATCCTAAAAGAAACAAAACCCAACACCTCACCAACAAAAAACAAAAACCTCCCTACTGCCCCTTCTCCTCCAAAATGGCTCTATAGCGCGCTTGTATGCACCTCAGACCAATTCCTACAGTCCTCCTTACATCCGCACTTGCTTAAGGGTGAGGTTGAGGTGGTCCCAGGAGTTGTGCTAATTAGTTTGCATGCATGTCTCACAAGTCTTAAATAAAATTTAGATTTTTTATTTTTTTTTTAGCAAAGAAAACCTTATAACTATTAAACCAGAGAAATACAAACCAACATGAATTAATAATAGACTGAAAATGGGCCAGGCCTAAAATGATTTCGTGAGCCTGACTCGGCCGGTCACTGGGCCTATGCAATGCATTCGGTAGTCTGACTCAATAAGCTTTCATTAGGACCGAAGCTTTTTCCATTATGGGCTTATAGCCCAGAATTTTAAGCAGTTAGGATGCTTGGCCCGATCCAGATGGCCCGAACCAATTTCCAGATTTAATTTTGTCTTTGACCATCTTTCCACTTACCAGGAAAATACAAATAGCTATCTCCTTTTTTTCTTTTTCTTTTTCTTTTTCTAAGTCCCAGGTTTTCCAATGAACCTGGCTTTGCAACATCATTTCGTATATTTAAGTGCACATATGTATAACCGCAGGAATTATCACAGTGGTTAATCGACTTGTCTCGGTGGGACTTATCACCCCGAGGTTGCAGGGTTGATTTCCTTCGTTAACAATTTGTTCTTAGAGCTATCTCACCTTCACACAAACGCATGGAAAGGGTTGTACGAGGGACTTGAGAGAATAGGCCGATTCATCGAGACACTCTTTAGTAGCAAAATAAATAAACAAAGAAGTATTTATGGATATGCATGTAATTTAAATATATCCTTTCCTCTATCTGTTTGCAAAATTTCCAACACTTTGGATCAGATTTGTTATGCCCAGGGGCCCATAAATGACCTTTCTAATAGTATTATAATCACCGAATTGCGCAAGCTGCCCTTTTCGCTCAAGACCCAATTCTACTTCCTCCAAACCTTTTTCTTCTTCTTTTTTTTCTTTTCATTTTAAGGAGGGGTAAGAGAGTAATTTCACTTAACTTACTCAATGCATGCTAACTGCTTTTTAAGGAGGGGTAAGAGAGTAATTTCACTCAACCTACTCAATGCATGCTAACGAGGGAGGGGTACGGGACCCTTTTAACACGCACAAATCCAAACTTCCCGATGTAAGAAGCCAGCCTCATAATGCAAGTCTAAGAGCCTAACTCATCCTTTGGACGGGCCCAATGACATGAAAATGACTAACCCTTCCAACAGTTACGAAGTTATGCCAAGATTTGTTTCCAAACTTCCTTTTTATGAATCCTTCTCTAGAACCGCCTAAATTATCCAAACCTTTCATCTCGTTCATTTGGTAGTGGATAACATACCTACAAGAAATCAAAAAGTTACCGTTGTTCACAAGACTACTGACGTGATCTCAGGGGCAGTTGTAGGATTTTAATTTAGCAATGTTAAAAATATATACACATCACTATATAAAATAAAAGTATTTATTTTGGTTGAAAACTTGTCGGGTCTAATTTATTTATTATGTTGAGCTATGTGATATATCTACATACTTATAAATTCAAGTGAATTTACATTTACTGTGGCATTGTATGACTACTTCAACGCAACAAACAAAATACTCCCATATCAGATTATACAAAAAAAAATTACGCACCTGCCCTTGCATCAGATTGTTGGATAATGTCTAAGAAAGATGAAACTGACAAAACATCACTTTTTTGGGTTTTGTAACCACCAAACCACCCATATTTGAAAATATGAGCCAAAGGAAAACCAAAAGGAATGGGGCTACTGTAGAACCGTGGAACGGGGCGGCCCGATTTTTTTGGAGGTCTAAAACGAAGATTAAAAATGAGGCCCTTTATTGTTGGACTATTACGACAACTCTAGATTGTACATGGTCGAAGGAGATAGAGGACCAAAGATGAGAATTCATAAAGAACGACACGTGGGTTGAGACTACCGATAATTTGGTGTATGATAAAACAATTACCCATGGGAGTTATCACATAACATCTTTAAATTTCTTATTCCCTTCACAATATTATCTTTGCTTTTCATATTAATCGTCGGATTATTTTACCGGTAATTTCCATATGAATCTATTTCTGTGAACACAAATTTTATCTTATAAACATGCTCACGTTTGCAAAATCCTTTGCACACTTCCAAGCCAACATTAACTCCTATGGGTTTTGGCTTTATAAACATGCTAGTGGCAAGAGATAAGGTATTTTTTTATTTTCTATTTTTGGAAAACCAGATGTCAACGTTTCCAATTAATCCCATCAGCTCCATTTGATAGCTTTAGCTCTTATACGTTATTTGGCGCAAAAAACAAAGGTATGGGGATCAAACACGCAACCTCATACGTAGAGAGCATGTAACGTACCACTATATTACACATGAAATTCATCCACTAATTTTTTTTTTAAATATTCTTTCAAATGATAAGTCCTGAATTCTGAATGAAAATTGAACAATTTAGATCTATTACGCCCAAATATCCGATGAGCCCGATTTTCTTCAAGATCACTCAAATATTTATTTTAAAATTATTTAACGGTTTGGATTGTTTGTGTGGAACCGTGATGTGGACTCCACGTGGCTACAATTTGGAAGAGAACTTGATTTGCCTCAAAACAAATGTTGTTCTGGGGCGCGCTTCTTGGTGCAGTGCGCTAGGTGCACTGCAGGCTCCCCTCTCCCGGTAGTCGGCCAAAAAATAGAGCCGGCCCTACTGATGGGTTGATTAAGTAAATCCATCATGTGCAATTACGTTACATAATCTAGGAATACGATACAAATTTGAAATTTTGAATATCTTTATCATCTTTATGGAGTTTTTTCCCATTTATACTACTTATGACATACTGGGTTCAGAGCCGTTTGCTACGTGTAAAATCTCAAGTAAATCTTAAGTGCATCTAATCCATGTTCCAAGCATGTTCTTTCCAATGATTGAAACTTGATAGGGGGGCTTATAATTAATCTATGATTGAATCTAGAGTCAACTTATAATTCTATTTGGGTGCTTTCTATGGTGGCACGATTGTGGCAGTTTCTCATTTTTATTCATCCGCCAGGCGCCAACTGATTAAACCAGAAAGCAACAAATAAATCTAAACAGTTTGATACCCAAAAAGATTACTACTAAAGACAATGAACTAATGTTGAAAGAAGTGCAGATATAACACATTAAAAAGATCGTTGAAGAATGTGAAGTTTAATCCCACATGGTGAATGTGAAGCTAGTGTAACGACATGCTTATGTGGCATTGTATATCCCAATAAATATCGTCGGATACACGGACCCAAAAATATACTGTGACCTCCTTTGGGTGAAAAACCAAAATGGTTTTTTGTTTTTTTCTTGTTCAATTTTTATTTTATTTTTTGCATTTGTTAGTTTTCGGTCGATTTTTTGTGGTTTCTTGGTTTGTCTCGACAAAAAATTGGATTATTTTTTGTCTTTATTCACAAAACTTTAAATTTGGCTAATAATTTTATACTTTTTAGATTTCTCTCGTCGAGAGGAGCTAAGAAATCACAAAAAAATCGACGTAAAACTAACAAATTCAAAAAAAAATTGAATAAGGACAAACGAAGAAACCAAAGTGGTTTTTTTAGCCAAAGGAGACCTGTATTTCCCAATAAATGCCGTCTTATACACGAAATTAATGATAAAAACTTGTATGCGGATAGGGTACCGTCACGTGATATTCATTAGCGCATCCGAGCCGTCCAAACATGTTTTAGATGGCTAATATTAGTTGGGGGTAAATTTGAGTTCAAAATTTACAAAAATGTCACCCTTAAATCTGAACCGTCCAAAACATATTTGGATGACCAAATGCGCCAACTGGTACACGTGGCGTTGCGCCGCATACAAGTTTCATCGTGTATAGGCAACATTCCTCCTAGGAGTTGACGTGCGATTGAATTTCAAATTAAACGCAAACAAGGAACCGAATTGCACAAATACGAACTGGTACGTAACCTCTTTTCTTCAGCCTGTCAGAAACTTCCCATTCCCTCTTTCCTTCTCTCTCCGTCTCTCCGCCGCTGATTTCCCCGCGAAATCCGTCGAATCCCGGCCATATTTCGCCGGAGGAGCCAACAGTTACCGGCGATCTTCACCTCCCTCGATCACAATCACGATAATGAATCCAGACTAGTAAGTTCCGCTACTGATTCTCTCGTTCATTTGATATTCGAGGCACTGACCCTTCAAGACGTGAAATTCATCTCTTTTTGGTTACTTCTTGTGTTATTAGTCATTCTATTCTTGATTAGTTTGAGGTTTGATAGGGTTCACTTGTGAACCCTAGTTTTGGAAATTTCGGACAAAGATTCATTTTTTAGGGTTTCAAATTGGTCATTTTGGTTTGGTTTAGTAATAGTATCGATGTTGCTTTAGATATCACCGCCGACAGAGGTCTGTAGCAGATATATTTATTGACTAAAGCAATTGTTCGTCTATGAATTGGGTGGGGTGGTAAATCTCTGTTACATGATCTTGGGTAGAACTCAACCCTAAAAGCTAGCTCACAAAGTGATGGTTCCCTCTCGCTTATATACTTCATATTACTTTGATACGATTAGATACATTTAGATAGATAACCATATATACGTTTAGACAGATAACCACTCACACGTGTTGTTGAGGTGCCCCATCTACTTATTGTTGTTGGTGGTTATCGAGAAGTCCCATTGGTCATTAGTATGGTTGTTAGTTGGTAGTCCCTAAGGATGACATACGGTATCATGACGAGCTTATATAGGTAGGTGATTGCATATATGTGGACATACTTCTGAGTTCCGACTCTCTAGAGTTGAGGAAATTTTGCCAAAATTTGTAGGTATGAGAGTATATGTAGACAAATGAGCTATTCGTATTTTTGCATTGGCTTCTAGCCTTCTATGGTCTGGATGCTTGTGTTGCCATGATTTCGCTTGTTAATCATTGCGCTGCTGGAAACCCTAAGGAATGTATGTATGAGAGTAATGCCATCCTGAGTGGCGGAGCTAGTGGGGGCATCTGACCCTACATGTAATTCAAGACTTAACCTTTATCTACTAACTGTTATCCCTTTGCATTTTCCCCCCTTCGAAACTTTCGAGGATGCCCCTCATTAGTTAGTGTCCACTAAAAATACCATCTTCCCACTAGTCAAAAGTGGGCGTATTCCGCTGATATTTTTGTGATATATGTGAGGAGAATGACTTGTTTTCACGTTGTAGACATGGGAAAAAAATACCAAAAATACCGTTTAGACGATGGTGGAAACTCAATCCAAGTCTTAATAGTTTTTCTTTTTTCTTTACCAAAAAAGAAACTTGCAATTCACCTATCTATACTATTATGTTTGGAGTGTTGATTTTCTAACTGGCGACTCAGGAAGAAATGAAATCAAAGAAAATCTGTTTTATGTTTATGACTGGGTTTGAGTAACTTTGAAAGATAGATTTCATGTTGCCCTCTCTGAACCACAAAGTCGTAGCTTCGGCTACTGTTCATGCTAATTCAAACGATTACCTTTTGTGTTTACTTGTTGAAATATAAGGACATGTATTTAACAATGAGTTTAGATTAGAAAACAAGTGCTATATATATACATATACATCCCACTTCTAGTGAGAGATCCCAAACTTGCTTAAAGTGTTTCCACTTTCCATGAGACTCTGAGAGTGAATAATTATTCAACTACTTAACATCCTTTTGGTTATAGATTCTAATGTTTTAGACCCTGGAAGTGTATGAAGTGTATCAGCTTATTCATCATTTTGTTTAGGTTGAGGACACCTTGTGCTTCGTGATATTGTTGAAAAAGCAAAACTTATTTCATCTTAAAAAACATGTCAATGATTAAATGAGTTCTAAGAAAGTACAACTAGAAGCCCCAGGCGCTGACTGAATTCTTTTTGCAAAAGTAATTCAAAAATATAAGCTCTCCCTTTGCTCTCATTTTGCAGTGACTATCTGTTCAAGCTTTTGCTTATTGGAGATTCTGGAGTTGGCAAATCATGTCTCCTTCTTAGATTTGCTGTAAGTTCTTAGTATCTTGCTTAATTGAACTTTGTGAATGGAGGTTTGTTGAGTTTTCTTTTTTCTGTAACTATTTTTTCCACTTCAAGCCTTCAAGGGGCTATATAATTTGTTTTCCTTGTCTGATAGTATCACAGTACATCTTTAGAGATATTGTCCAACTGTGCAGATTCTTCATCAAGAATTTTAACATTCTCAAATTCCATGCACTTGGCAATGAACAAAATTTTGTTTCATTACAGCTGAAACGTTTCTATTTCCTTGCAACCAAAACAAAACATAAGTGGAATCCAAAACTCCCTTGCTTCCCATGAAATGCACCTAAACATGGCAAAATCTGTGAAACCTGCCAAAAATTTAGATGTTTGAACAACTAATAGAAAATCCAACAATGACTGGTTCGCTCATTTTCAAGTTCATTTGACATTTCTTACGATGGGAATGTATCGAATGTTTCTGTTTCGCGTAATGCTTCCAGATCAGGTGGCCTTTCCGCTCTACCGCATGAAGTAGAAGTTGGGTGTAACAATGTTACTTTTCAATTCCATGCTTTGAGCTAACTTCTGATTGTCTCCTAGTGGTCTAAGCAAAATACATGTGGCAAAGATAAAAATTGGTTTTGTTGAGCTATGGGTTATCACTGAGTACTGAAGTTGAAAGCAAGTTATGATATCTGCGTTCAGGATGCATATGCATGCAACTTGGCTTGCTGTTTTAGTGTGAAAAGTTGTTTTTAGTATCATTACAAGTTATAGTTAAATAAACTCAAACGATTCTGTATTGTCTAGTAATTATACTTGTTGTTGATGATTTTCTTGTTTCGTTCTCTGTGTGTAGGATGATTCTTATTTGGAGAGTTACATAAGCACCATTGGAGTTGATTTTGTGAGTAAATTGTAGCATACAGGTAACAAGTTAGCTTTAATTTGGCATATCTAATTATGCTAATCTTCTGTGATAATATCCTGTAGAAAATACGCACCGTGGAGCAAGATGGGAAGACTATCAAACTTCAAATTGTAAGCTAGTTATGCCAATCTTTTGGAACATTGGCTTCATTTTAACCCTTTTTTGACAATTTTATTTGGAGCATATATTTGGCATAAGGGGGTTCTTATAATTCACAATCCTGATTCTATTGGATTTGGAATTGTGTGCACCTTTTTTGCGGATGCCATGGTTTCGTCGTGTAAAGAGGTGCTTAGTCTGCTCCTAAAATTACATGTACAGTGGGACACAGCAGGACAAGAGCGTTTTAGGACAATCACTAGCAGCTACTACCGTGGAGCCCATGGAATTATAGTGAGTTTTCGGGTTTCACTCACTCTTGGCTAATTGTTACATCTGCACAAGCATCTTTGCCCTCTCGCACTAATTTCTTCTTGGGGTGGATTCTCCTGTAGGTGGTTTATGACGTTACAGATCAAGAGAGTTTCAATAATGTCAAGCAGTGGCTTAGTGAGATAGATCGGTATGCAAGTGACAGTGTCAACAAACTTCTAGTTGGGAACAAATGTGATCTAACTTCAAAGAAAGTTGTTTCTTATGAAACAGGCAAGGTAAGAGGGGAGTTGCTATTGTTGAAAGAGTACCTCTGAAACTTACCTTAGTCGGACAGATTAGAGAATTACATGTTTATTTTACCTCTTGTAGGCATTGGCCGATGAAATGGGCATACCATTTTTGGAGACTAGTGCAAAAGATGCTACTAACGTGGAGCAGGCTTTCATGGCTATGGCTGCTGCTATAAAAACTAGGTCGGTACCACGTAAACAATCTCCTCAGTTTCATATATACAAACAAAAGCTAATCATTTTGTGCAATGATGTGACCCCTGGTCATGTGATTGCTCATTGGGTGGTGATACTGTCACTTGTCACGTGGTATGACTCTTAGTAATTGAGATGATGTTGGTTTGGGGCGGTAGAGTGGGGGGTTGTGTCAAGTGATGGTGGTGGGAATGGTGGTTTAAGTCGGTTGAGGGTGGTGGTTTAGGGTGGTGGAGGTGATTGTGGTGAACATGGAGCCACTGGCATTGGCAAATGGCAAGACAAGTACTATTTGATCCAACCTGTCTACATGTAGATTGGAAGAATTTCCTTTTTTCTTTTTCTTTTTATAAACGCACTTTCGCTAATCTTTGGGTTACCAATTAAACCCAAGGCAAAGCCCCGTGTCTATTAAGCACTGACCCTCCTGGAGACTGTCGTATTCATGTTGGACACTACAGGGACATGTGAGACGCAGGGACACATATGAGACATGCCACATGGTTTGTCCATTAAATTTTAGTATTTTTTTTTTTTGTTGTGGGACATGTCGTTAACACGGGAGGATACGCCGGGGTCACATGGCAAGATGTTTTTGTAAATATTTATAACTTCAAAAGTATTGGGCCTAAGTGTAATATCAAACATATGTACTATGTAGGTGTACAGGCATACACCATTACACTCAGAAGTCCTAATGAAAGTATTTTTGGCTACAATGTAAAGGTTTGCATAACTAAAAAAAGAAAGAACTGTTTATAAAAAATTGCCCCTGCCGTGTTAGTGTCTTCTGTCGTGTCTGTGCTACATTGCCTAGTACGGCATACGAGTTTATAGCACCTAAGAGGTTTTGAACCGGAGACATCGGAACCCTTGGAGTTTAGCTTGGAAGAAATGACTCGTCAGTTGGCCAGCTTAAAAGCACTTGTGGTACCATATCATGAACCTAAATGCATGAATTAAGCATATTAAATTTTAGTAGTCAGGTAGGTAGTGTTGTTAGGCCTATGGCTTCAGCTCATACCTGCACTTATCCCTCACCCTTGCCAAAAGAATGACTCTGCTTTGGAGGGCTACTCTTTCCAGTTTTTGTTCTTAGTAAAAGCTTAATGTGCCCTTACGAATTTTCTCCCCCATTCAAAATGCAGGATGGCAAGCCAACCAACTATGAACAACACCAAGCCCCCAACAGTGAATATCCGTGGGCAGCCTGTTGCACAGAGCAGTGGCTGCTGCTCATCGTAATCTAAAAGGAGCACTTCGCCTTGCTGCCTATGTTGTTGGTTGCTCTATATCATGTAAAATTATATTCTTCACTTTCTTTTATTTGAAGGAGTAGTATACTCCAACTCTCAACTTCATTTACATTTGCTTTTTCCTCAGCGCTGTGGAAATATGTTATGATCCGATTCTTTAAAGTTGTCACTTGTGGGACCATGTACAAATGAAGAATGTAAATTAATGGTGGAATAGTTTGCTACTCTTCTTTGCTCTATTACAGCATCACATTTTATCTACAATGAAGTAGGTTTTACCGTGTACAATAGCTATGATAGCAAACTTTTGTGGTTAGTATTGGCAACTTGCTAACTGCACCATCAGCATCTTGCTCTGGGGTTCAAATTCCTAGGGCATGACACTGCATTTCTTGTGTGTTCAGCTGAAGCATGCTTCAGATGAATTTGAATTACCTGAACCTACAATTGCTGCGAGTGCAGATGCCTACACAAGTTATTCTTCAAATTCCTAGGGCATGAAACTGCATTTCTTGCTTGTTCAGCTAAATAATGCTTCAGATGAATTTAAATTACCTCAACTTACAATTGCAACGAGTGCAGATGCGTACACAAGTCATTTCTTAGAACCACACTATCTTTGGTAAAATACCTCAAAAAACAAGATTGCATCTGCCTAAATTACAAAGGCCTTGTTCGTTTAGTAAATTTAGTTTAGTTTTGGAAAAAGGTGTAATGAGTGGAGAGAGATAGAGAGAGAAATGAGGGTAATGATGATGTCATCAAAACTAAAACTAAACTAAACTGGGAAACGAACACAGCCAAAGCAGTTTCAAGAAAAAAAAATGTATTGACGTGCCAACATGATAGCGTGCGATGCCTAATCAGAGAATTGAGATCAGTACTGTGCTATAATGACCGAAACTACTACCAGCAACAGCAAGGAATCAGTAGCACATCCAGTCAGATGTACTACTTGTTAACCAACAAATTGCATCTCACTCATAAATGATGCCCAGCAAGCCAATAACCTTGTAATGGCTACCCTCTTAGGGAACAGCATTGTCTCCTTAATAGCTCATAGAGAATGGGTCAGAGAAACAAAGCTTTGCCTAGATATTCAACATTCCCTTTTGAACAATATTTGAATCCTAGTGGGCCTATCAGAAAGCACGTGAGCCAAAACATACGAACCCACAGAAAGAACTAAATTGTCTTCCATCTATTTAAAACAATATTGACCCAAAAAACAATTCCAAAGTCATAAATTGATCTTTCATGTGACCCAAAAACCTCAGAAAGACCACAGAAATCCAGCATGGGATGAAGCTACAGTGGGAACACATGAAGAAACACCTGAATTTACATCTTAAAGGCATTAAACATGACTCTGATACAGGAACCTCCATTATTCTTTAGTCAAATTAAATTCCAGGAACTTGAAAAGAGTAGAGCAAGGAAATTAAGACAGTGAGGATCTGATAACTGGGCACAAGACCGCCTCACTTGGCGCCCAAGGTTGGAAACTGCCCAGGATCTTCAATTTTAGGTGCTGCCACATTCCCGCTCATTGGCATACTGGTACCTCCTCCATAACCTCCTCTCGGACCACGCCCACGACCCCGGCCCCGGCCCCCAGGATTAGAGTACCTCCCCCCTTCGGCAGGCTTTAAGAACTCATTGATACTGACAGGCTGAAAACAATTTTAAAATCAGTTAAGAAGCCTACATTTTGGAAAAAGAAAAAAAAAAACTAAACAAATTCTTTTCCTACTTAAAAATGAATACCTTTTTGGATTTCTCTTCCTTGTCAGTAAACTCTTTCCGCTTATCCTTGTCAGAACCCTATACAAAGCATCATACAAAATCAATTATAATCACACACATGTGAGTGGAGAAGCAAGCAGAAGTTTCAGAGTGCTAGCAAATTTACCAATTTAGCAAAGACCTCGTCATTTTCCTTCTTGCTTGAAAGTTGTTGCATGGATGCAAACTCTTTAACATCCACCTTCCTTTCCTCAGTTTTATGGGCCTGCAGTGCTTTCCTCTTCTCTTCCAGCACCTTCTCATACTCTTCAAGTGTCATCTCCTATTGTTTTTCCCATGAAACAAATACCACAGCCATACTTAGAAATACATAACAAAGCCATCGGTGTGCAAACGAAACAGATGAACCAGTCTTTAAAGGACTAGACATACAACTTCCTCTTCAGAAAAATGCTTTGTTATAACATTGCACTTATTGCCAATTAATACTTCAAACTGTCGCAAATTTTATACATCTTTACAAGGCATTTAGGCCAGCACTCTGATGGAAAGGTTCTGCTGCAGTGAAGCTGATTTTGTACTTGAGGGCTGACCAGTGCATGAGGCTCCCACAACTGCAGGATCTGGGAAAGGGTTGAATGTACGCAGACTTACCCCGCAAGCGGAGAAGTGGATTTCATACTTGCAAGAAGACAATGTAGGTTTATATACAAGTTGTTAAGTAATAACAGGAGTCTATTAACCTTGGTGAGTTCCATTTATAAGGATTTTTAGAGGCTTTTAACAGAGAATTCAGAGTATTAGGTTTTCGAGGCTTTCATTGATGTCAAACAAAATTAGTTTCATAACATATTAAAGTTGAGAATTATCTGACTAGCTTTATCTTCCCCTCCCTTTCCCTTTTCTCTGATTTTGTCTTCTCTTTGCCTCTCTTCAACCGTTGACTATACTCATCGTCACTTATTCCCCTTCTCTATTACTTCATCTATCTTTTTTCTGGTCTCTCCTTTTTCAAGTGATATTATGTCTCATTCTACACTACAATATCCTTTCAACGAGAGCGACCATCTACATAAAGCAGAGACTTGGACACAAACGATCAAACAAAGTAACATCATGACAACGCGGTAATATTAAAGTGATTAAACATCACAAAATAATACCACGACAAACCGCACTAGATAGCTAAACAAAATAATTATAGTGCTCTAATGAACAGTAAACTTGTCGGAATAGAAGCTTTTAAAGACAAATTTCAGAATGATGGATGTAGTTACAAAGGAATCCACACTCTGAAGGCACCACAGATTGATTCTGAAGAGAAGAAAATAGAAACTTCAAATTATCAGAGTTGTACGGTCCAGTCTATTAAGTCGAGTAGCAGATGTATCCAATGCGATATAGGAAGATAATTTATCATCCATTATTCACCTCTGCCTACTATATTAACTCACTTTAAGTGATCGAAACTTGAGACCTAGAATGAGAAGGTGTGTGTAGGGACTATCAATGGATGTAATTTGAAATAGAAGATATTTACCTTATCCTCAGCTTCTTTTTCTTCATCCTCCTTTGCAGGACTCTCCTTGTTAACATCAGTTGCATCTTCCTCTCCTGAGGGTTTCTCAGCACCCACATTTTTCTCATCATCATTCACAACTTCCTCAGTCACTCTGAACAAACTA
This sequence comes from Vaccinium vitis-idaea, assembly GCA_963854785.1. NCBI lineage: Eukaryota > Viridiplantae > Streptophyta > Magnoliopsida > Ericales > Ericaceae > Vaccinium > Vaccinium vitis-idaea. The sequence continues at coordinate 4,865,740 of OY978223.1, read as the reverse complement.
AACATGATTAGAACAGTCACATCAAAGACTTAAAGGCATATCTTATGCAATGAAAATGTCCTAATATCTTCAGGCAAGTTGAAGCAGGCAACAAAATACTAACGGAGCAATTTCATCAGCCGAAGTTCCCCAGTTCCCTCGACCAGCTCCTTCACGTTTGAACTCATTTCTGCACACGGGATGAAGATATACAATAAATAGCAGACTTCTGAACATCATAGGTCAGACCCACTACGAGTCTACGATGTTCAAATAAAGAAGGATACATATTATAGGCACCAAAAGGAGGTGTCCATCCAGGGGAACCAACAAGTAGGAAAGATTTACCCTCGTCCAGTACCACTGTGGCGTTCAAAAGCCCGACGAGGGCGTTCCCCATCTCCCGCTTCTCCATTACCGAAACCACCACGGCGACCACCGCGGAAAGAACTGCGTGGACCACCATAGCCCCCACGCCTTTCAGGGTTCCTCCCGGTATCCAACTCTTCAGTGGCACCCTGAACACTGGAAACTCCACTGTTGCTAAATGAGTTTTCGACGGCTGTCTCCCTGTTAAATCCACCCCCACCACGGCCACGGCCACGCCCATATCCACGTCCACCACCACCACCACCACCACGGCCTCCTCCACGCCCTGTTTCACTCTTTGCCTCCCTCACTGCTCAACAAAACAATAAAGGCAATACTCTTAAGGAAAACAAAGAGAGCCGAAAAAACTATAGCTTTGTTGCATGACAAAAAATAGTACCACACTGTGTAAATGATTAAATAAATAAACATAAACAGTGAACAATGGAAACCTGTTCACAGATAACTGGGGGGGACAAGTAGTCGACCATGTCCATGAAAAATGCTCTTAAATATGAAATAGGGCAGTGTCTGCGTAAGTGATAATGTTACCCATTCTGAATAATATATATACTATTAGAGCTTACTAGAGGAAATGTATCCCTTGTCATAGTTTATGTAAGAAACTGAGACAAGCTGGTACTGACTACTGAGTACAATAGAATCATCAGAGTGGAATAAAGCAGAAGGGAAGTATGATACTATGATCAATTAAGCCCACAAAAACATACTAGTTGAGACCATCTTGCTAAGTCATAGAGTTTCGTGAGATGAACGCCAGAGGGAAGCAGATGAAAAGAATTCAACTCCACAACCTAATTTGTGATTAATTGTATAATATTTCCAAAACTTCAACCCAAGGAGTTACAAATTACAATCCACGTGACTGGCCTTAAAAGTTTCCTCAGTCATAGATCATAGTCTTGCATTTATATTTCGGGAAAATAAAATATTGGGAGAAGAAGAACCCTATCAGATCAAACACACCTAAAACCTTAGTTATAGACCCCAGTTTGGTTACTAAAGAACTTTATTTGTTCTTTACAGAGAACAAGTTTCATTTTGAATTCCGCAACTTCCTTTGTGCATACAATTAGGGAATGCACATTCCATTGTGTCCTTTGTCAGAAGGTATGGGATAGAATTGAATAAAAAGACATCAGCGTCATTAGCTACATGCATTAAGACAACAAGAAGAGACCACAAAAAAAATAAATACTCTCTGTGACCCAAAGTTTTGAATACCATACAATCATACATGACCTAGTACCATTTTTTTTACTGGCACAGTATGTACCGGTACCGCATAATACCGGGTACCGTTCCGGATCCTTGTTCTAATTACATAAATACTAAAAAATAATAGTTTTGACTTAAAATTTTAGCTTTCCTTTTTTTACCCAATTATATTTATGATGAAAACTTAGAGAAACATAACTTAGTAGTGCTTTGGCAAAAATAATCCACTTGGACTATTTTTTTGTCCTAATTCAAAATATTTTTTTTGCATTTTGTTAGTTTTGCGTCAATTTTTTGTGGATTATTGGTCTGTTTCAACGAGATGAATCTAAAAAGTAACAACTTATGATCAAATTTTAAAAAAAATTCACTAAAGAAAAAAATAATCCAATTTTTTGTGGAGTATTGGATTATTTTTGGTTATTATTCACAAAAATTTAACTTTGGATAATAAATTTTTTACTTTTTAGACTCCTCTAGTCGAGACGAACTAATAATCCACAAAAAATCAACGCAAAACCAACAATTGCGAAAAAAATTGAATTAGGACAAAAATAAAATCCAAGTGGACTTTTGTATTCTACGATAGAACTCGTATTCTATGTTATCGCCGGAAAGTTAGCCGAAATGAAATCATACCAGCAGTATACCAGTTTTCCCCTAAAATGGTACGTACCGGCCGGTATAATAAGGGATTTACAACCTTGGTGTGACCTATAACCTACGTTACCTGGAATGCGGATCGTAACGATTCGAGGAACGGGAATGGGAGCGTGGTACACCACATGTCTAAATTGTGGTACGCTAGGGGTAGACTTCTATAGATAATAAAAATGGAACTTACCCTTCCAAATGATAAACCAGTAAAATTAAATGGCTTAATGACTTTTTTGGTCCTCAAAGTATGCCTTTTGTGCCGATTTGGTCCCCAATATATCGATTTGATTTTTCTGGTCCCCAACGTTCCAATTTTGTGTTCAATTGGTCCCTCCCCTTAACGCCGTTCGCTCTCCCGTTAAATCTGGGGGCACCATGGGTATTTCAACCAACCCTTCCCACCCCACCCATGGTTGTGCACCCTGCGCCCGGAAATCCTCCACCGGGAAATCAAACCCATTTGCCCACAGAATCAAACACCCAAAAATGAAACCCACCCCTCCCCCACCCCACCCACGGCTATGCAACCCACCCCACCCACGGCTATGCAACCCACTCTACCCACCCCGACTATACGACCCCTGAAAATCAAACACGCACGGCTGTACGACCCTTGAAAACCCTTTCTCAATCCAGATTGAAACCAGTACGAATTTGTAGCTGCAAAACCCAATCGAATATGGCGCTATTCGACCCTTGAAATCCCTCTTCGAAACGGACTATGCACTAAAGGTTGATGGCGGTCATGCATAGCTACAAAGCTACGAGAGAAGGGAGAGGGGGGAGGCCGATTTCATAATTTCCGGCGTGAGGCTTACGGCCTTCCCCCGATTAGCAGCGGCGGCTAGGGTTTGAGTGTCTTGGGAGGGAAGATTGAGATGTTTTTTAGAGAGAGAAAGAGCAGATTAGTAGATATAGGTAGGTAACGTTTGGAGTTGTTGCTGGTGGTAGTGTTGGAGGAGGAGGTGGCGGCGCTAGGGTAGGGGTGGATTGAGTGGGTTGCACAGCCGTGGGTGTGAGAGGGATGGGTTTCATTTTTGGGTAGAGTGGGTTGCACAGACATGGTGCCCCAGACTTAACGGGAGAGCAAACGGCGTTAAGGGGAGGGACCAATTGAACACAAAATTGGAACGTTGAGGACCAGAAAAATCAAATCGATATATTGGGGACCAAATCGGCACAAAAGGCATACTTTGGGGACCAAAAAAGTCATTAAGCCAAAATTAAATATTTTTTTGTTGATCTGCAAAATTTAATACAAAATTAAATATTCTTATCTAGATTACTCATACGAAACACACTTCTATGAACACAAGGACCAATGTTTTACATTTTCTCTCATCAAAATTTTGCTCTCTAGGTTTTTACCTTAAAGCGTTGATTTTTTTCGCTTTGGCTCATTAAATTTTCTGTTTTGGAACAAAAGTGTACCATGTTTCAGAATGCTCGTACCAAATTGTACATCACTAGGCTAGCAGCGTTCCCTAATAACATAGCCTATAACCCAAAGCCAATTTAAAAGCAAAATGCCAAAGCACATCCATACTCTGACAAACGAGGAAAGCTCAAAGCAGATTTTGTAAAGGCTAAACCACACACTAGTCTAACATCATGGAGGCGGAGGACCTAACCTGCTGCTCGCGTAAAGGGCTCACAAATGATAGGCTAGCTATGTTTGTCTTGACCCACATTTGTTGTATGCGAGCAGCATATAAAGTCATCCAAAGTTGGGTCATTCCATTTGCACATGTGACTTGTGAGTACAAACACACTTGAATTAGTTGCAAAAAAAATACAACCAAGCCAAACATCCAAATGACATCAGCCGTAAACCAGTTTCAAAGACATTAAATGCACACCTTAAACACATGCATTGCTGTTTCAAATTCATTTTTGCCGACACTATGGAGATATTGACCTTGAAAACAAAAACTCTCATTCCTTTCAGATCTTATTCATTTGCCATTTTTTCCAAAGCCGAAATAATATCAGATAAATTGATAGTTACATCTGTTAGACTTATTTAATCCTGAAAATATTTGTAAATATGATTCTAAAATATTCACTTTAAAAGTGGAAATAATCTGTAGTAGGTCCTTTCGCTCGCGTTCCCGTGAATTTTACTACTTTAGAATGTTTCCAATTTTTTGAAAGATGCACGCTCGCGCTGTCGCGCACCTGCATGCATATTATGTGACTAAGCTCCCAACCCACATGAGTTTCTGAACCCCACACAAGGGAAGCACCATAGCAAGTTTCAACATATCCAAACAAACCCATATCAATATCAACACGTATTAATACATATAACTCGAAATGAATCGACAGCTCACCAGCCTGAGCTGGGGGGAGAGGCTTAGAGGGTAACTTAGCAGAAGGCTTTGGCGGCTGTGCTTGGGCCTGGGCTTGCGTTGGAGCCTGGGCCTTCTTCGACGCGATGATCTGCTGCTGAGCAGCGATCAGCTGTGACGGGTCATCGTTGTCGTCGTCCCCCAGCAAATCGAAAGGGTTTCCAGTCGCCATTTTTTTCCCAATTAATCCAAACCCCAACACAAGCCCCACCCAACTTTCAGTGACTTCAAAACCCTAGCTCCAGTTCATAGTCATCGTGTCCGTACAGATCTGCGACCACTCAGCACCCTCGCAGTTTAGAGAGAGGTGAAGTGAAACCCTAGCCGCAATGACAGTTTAGAGAGAGAGAGAGAGAGAGAGTATGTGCCTGTATGTGAGCGCGGGAGAAGAGAGAGAGAGAGAGCCAAAGTGAAACCTAATCTGAAATGCGGATTTATTTGTCCTATGGGAATGAAGCTCGTGTGCTCTCGGGGAAATTCTGTTTGCACCCCCTTTATTTCTCACTACCCACACCGAATGATTTTACCACTTTCTCCCACCTTTTTCTCCTTCTTATCTCAATACCCACCTCCTATTCATTCATTACCCAATCCACCTTGTCTTCCATCTACGAGTGCAAATTTGTTAACCTTCACCTAATGAGGGTGAACAAAACTTTCATTCTGATTGGTAGAATAACAATGATACATGTACAACAAAAGTTTTCAACAAATCTCGAACACACTCACATGTGTGCGGAGTCCACATGTGTGTGGACTCCGCACACCATGTGAGTGCGTTGGAGACTTGTTGGAGTTGGTTGTTGTACATTTATCATTTTTGTTGGTAGAAAATTTGGGGGGGGTGTAAAATCTCATCACTTTTTGGTAAGTATGACATCACTTTGTGGTGGACCCTACACCTTTTCCACTGATCAGAGTAAGAATTTTGTTCACCCTCATTAGGTGAGGTTCCTACCATGCCATCCCTTACTCACCATATAAAACCTCCACCAATTAATCCTCATCTCCAAATATGACACCAATCAAAAAGTTCCAACAATAATAACAAGAACAAAAAGAAAAGAGTGAGAATCAAGTTCCCGCAAATCGCGAGTCTCATTTTGAAGAGAAAAAAAAAATTCGAGCCGCAAATCACAAATCCTGCTATCATCCAGATTGTCGGAATCGAACAAATTGAATTTGTTAGGACAAATAATGCTGAGGTTTTTCAGATGGTGTAGATTCATCTTATCTTTAAACATGGATAATCGTATTGTTCATAGCTATATTTACGTGCATCTTTAGACTATTCGGAACTATATCTTCCCGAACATACTTAAATTGTTCAGTTTTTATACAATTGAACATTGTAAATCAAGTTTCAATTTTCCAGTGCTGATTCTAATTCAATTAGGGGTTTTTCATCTAATTATTTGGATTTTCTCTTTGAAGAATTGGTTTTTAAGGTAGTTGTAAGAAAAGCTTCAATCCTCGGTAAGAGCATCTATAGCCCTACCTCAAACCTTGGACCAAATTTGAATTTGAGGTGAAAAAAATCTCAAAATCTTCCTCCAACCTTGAACCAAATTGGTTTTTACTCAAAAAAATTTCCTAAATTGGGGAGAAGAAAGCTTTTGAACCAAATATCTAACGTTAACTTTGTGGCGGTGTTGTCGCCGGAACACCTTCCACCACCGTTGTCATTGTCACAGGAAGACGATTGGCGACAGGCAACAGAAAGGTTTTAAAATCTAATTATCGAACCGAAGTAAGCCATATCAAATGAAACTTTGAACCAAATTTTTGCACTTATTTGATTTTGTTTTTTTGGGCTTGGTGTGGGTACCAAGAAAAGAAGGGAGTGTGAATAGAGTCTCCACGTGCTCTGTGTTTTTTTATGATGTAAAGATGCGTTGTCACTTTGGTTCTCGAACAGGAGAATATTACGGATGTGCCATGGCGCAGTGGGGACAGAGGAGGGTTTTGTTTGTGTTTATCTTCAAATAGCCTATGGTGGACACTTGGCATAGATCCGGCCGTCCATAAAATAGGAAAACTAGTAGTAGTGGGACATGAAGTGGTGACAATGGAGTATTTCTTGAGCCCCGTGTCCCTTTTCTGGTCGGGTTGGGTAAAATAATTGTTTTTAGGTGTTCGGATCAACTCGCAAGTACCTCAAATAATTTTACAGTAGTACGTATTGTTTCGGGATCCACGTAAATTTACAAATGAACAAAAAAAGATGTCTATAGCATGTGACAGTGCGTTCTGAATAACTTTTTTGTATTTTGTAAACTATTCGACATTGAAAAATACTAAAAAGAAGGGTCTTTGTCTCAATAATATTAATAATTTTAGTAAATGTTGATTTTAACAGATTTAAATAAACGGAAAACTCACCCAATTGTTACTGGAAAAGAAAATGAGAAATGGAGAAAAATAGAAAAGTGGTTTTTTTTTATTGGAAGCGTAAAAGCTTTATTAAAAGCAAGAAAATTACAACTATGCTATCACCATAAGATAGAAAGCACTAGCCACGGGAGAAGACTAATAAAAGCCCAAGGAACAGGAGAAAAAAAAATGGAAAAGAGGTTATGAAATCAATATATAACCACCTTTATCTTTATGGATGAAACTAAACCGTTGCATCTGATTCTTCTGATGAAATAACATCATCCATTGTAAATTTCAAATGTTCTTGCGGAAATAGGTTTGCACGTGACAATTTTTCATGCACATAATCAGAAGAATCAGAACCATCAAATACACGCGAGCCCCATTAAATAATGATAGACCAATTAAGCATCGGAAAGATACCGACACATTTGTGTCTACACCTTTTGAGGCAAATTGAGCTAATGATATGATCTTCAATTTATTCTAACAGTGTATCACAAACAAATAATCAAACGTACACAGCTGCTGTGATCTTTAAATCATCAAACGAACAAATATTATAGTCCAGTTATACATAATATACATGATACAGAATTTATCTGGAATTTTTTTGCTAGATATGCAAAGCTATGGATACCCAGAAAACAAGAAAAGGGGACGTTTTCTCATCCGAATGTGCTCAATGAACTAAGACTTGCTTCATTTTCTATCTCCTACGCCTCAATTCTGAATTTTTTCTCCGAACAATAGTCTCTCTTTCTACAGATGAACACACGGAAAACAAAATCTAAAATCCAGGCAGAACTGAGAGGTCTGCTATCCCTTTAGGAAGGTCTGCAATTTTCTTGAGTAGCGATAGCCTGTTCTTTCTTATTTTTTCATCTTCCTGCAAAAAACAAAATTTACCACAAAACCCACGAGTTAAATAAAACAACATAACCTTTCCTCCGGCATAGGGATTGTAATACTTTGTCACAGTTGCTATCCTTCATAACAAAAGATAGAAGTGATTCTAGACTATAGGGTTCTTAAATGGGCACATAAACAGAAGCCTAGTTTTCCCATTCAGCAGTAAAAGGATTATAAGAACATACCACCATTACGAAAACATTGTTGAAAAAGTTCTCTAATGGTTGTAATAGTTGAACAGATGCTTCGACAAAATCTTCAACCTCGATTCCTGTGGAGACGACAATTTTTTTAACATCATGGTGGGTACCAAACACTGCGGAGATATTACCAGTAAAGAACAAGGAGGAACAAATATTGAACCGCAGTCAAAATCAATAAATCATAAAATTGGAAAAGCATCATGATGTTCAGATATAAGAGAGAAATAATAAGAAAAAAATCAATGCACGGATAGATTCTGGTTACCAGGATGAATTTTGCTTCTTAACGACAAGAAAGTGCTCCACAAAGCTCTTTCTTCATCTGTTTCAAATGCAGCCTCATCCACCTGATAAGGTTATTTCAATGTGATGTAAGAACCAAAAATAAAGCAAGATCATGACACTAATTGGAACTACACCGAACAATTCAAATCAGAGGCTGCCAATTAACTCTAAGATATAGGCAAACAGAGCGATCAAATTATTTACAATGGTTATTATTTACGTCATGCGAAAGTTGGAAGTTAAGTGAATGTACCTGAAATGGTAAATAAAACATGTCCTAAGTGTAGGGTTTTGCCCCTCAATGGATCAAATAAGTTGCTACAACAACTACTATTCAAGGGAGACGTGAATCAATTTGGGGAGGGGAGACCTGTTGCCAGTTGGTGAGGAATTCAGACTGGCACAGTTCATTAGGAGCTATTTTGTAGGGCAATGCTAACATTATTGCTTGAAACTACTTCGATTAGACTCAGAAAACATTTCTCTTCTGTGTTTCTTATCCTTACACTGGACCTTGTTCATCAGAAATAGAGGTGCCGGAATAATTCAGCCTCATAAAACGCGCCTATTTTAATTCTTTCTAATAATATCTTGAAAACAGCACTAGAGAAGATATCCATCTGTACCGTTTTCCCTCTCAAGAATGGATAAGTACTAGTGAGGAGCAAATCATCAGACAAGGTAGTGAGGGCTATGATAAGAAACGTGGACGTCAATGTACCAGCGGCCCTAATCAAGCCCAAGGGGCTCCATTCCTCTCTATAGCATATCATTGCCACACTCTTAGTATTCTCTATGTTTCATTTCATGAGGTTACCCAGGCAATATGCGCGAATATTGCCATGAATTCATAAACAATAGTATGCAAAACCAGACGTTGAGAGAGAGAGAGAGAGAGAGAGAGAGAGAGAGAGAGAGAGAGAGAGAGAGAGAGAGAGAGGTACCTCCATATCAACATTCACATCCTTTCCCCGAACAATTCTTGTTGGACGAGAATATGCTTCAACCACCTTCGGAAAAAGCTCGCCCCTTGACAAGGCTTCCATCTGCAGACATTTGTGTGGATTAAAAATTGACATCCAGAAGCACAAGCAAATGACCATGTCTGATAATACCCTTTTCGCATTATATGATCATGGAATGCAAGAAACTGGCACTCAATAACTGGACAATTTCCATCTTGACAAGCAACAGTGACACCGCTTGAATTACTAGCTAAAAGCGTCTCGAGAACTATCGAGACACACTAATTGTCTCTGGTTCTTCAAATGCCTTTCTCAAAAGGAGTATTGTAAATGTAGGTCCCCATGCAAATCCAAGATAATGACCTGAAAGGTTTGTTCCACCACTTTTCTTCATCCTAATTCTCTGCCTTGCAGCTTAAAATTTCAGTAGCTCCAAGTACAAGGTATGAGGGTAAAAGATAGAAGAAAAGAATTAACAAAAAGCAGAGATCGAACAAAAAATGTTCTTAATAGCCTGAAGAGCCAGGAAAGCCATGACACCAGAAATGGAAGTCCAGATAAGATAAAGGAACAAACCAAAACGTACGAATCACAAGTATGTCAACCTCCAAGTAGGTTAGGATCACACACAAAAAAAAAAAACCTCCAAGAAGGTTTTTCTAACTTTTCCATACACTACAGAAGTGCAATCACTGAACGGGGGATTGTGTAATTTCTAACAATAGGAATGTGGGTTTCCCGTACACCCTAACAAAGTTAATTTTAACCCGTATCCCATGCGGAAAGATAAAGTTACCTAGAATGTCATTTTGGAACCTCTGTAGTCAAATGCATTACTCACAGTGTAATTCTTAGGAAAAATTAGCATAACCATTGATGTGGAATTGAACAATCTGGAACGAGTAAGAAATGTTAATACAACAATACCAGTTCAACCAATTAACCAAGTCTATTTGATAAAATAATGGCAGATACCAGTTCATCGGCTTACGAAATTGTTTAGGCGTGCACCCCTTAGTGGGGGAATTTTTTTTTGTTTTGGGATAAATTAGCTTGAAATAGAAAAGAGGTTAACCGAATATACAACCTACAAGGGGCATACCCCAGGAGGAAAAGAAAAAGGAAAAAGGGAAAGAGAAAAGCAAAAACCTAACCACAACAAAAGATATCCAACAAAGCTCATAGCACACTACAACGAAATAACATAAAAACACCAAAACAAAAGAATGTCATGCGAGCCTCAAGAACTAAACTCTTGAAGCCTTTAACACCTTAAGTTTCTCCTTAAGCTTCTTCTTGTTCTGATCTCTAGTGGATGAACGAGTTGAAGAATCACCTAACACCGGGTTCAACTTATGCCTCGGTCCAATGAAATCGCCATCCAAAGGAATTCTTGGAGGCTCTCGAAACCGGGTAGACCGACGGAGAGCCGCGAGGGGAAGCTCTTGTTGAGGACTATCCTGACCAAGGAGAACCGGGGTAGTATCACGAGATACATCCCCAGAAACATCTATCTGTGTCACCACCTCAACGGAGGAGGCTCCCGTATCCTCACATTTCTCAAGAACGCCAAACGCGTTAGAAGTAGAAGAAACACAGCTAGACGAGGAGTTGACCAAAGGTAAGCCCGGAGTTTGAATTTTCCTCTTCACCACCTCTATCCAGACACCCTTATTTTCACTAACTTTTCCCTCTTTCGCATTCCTCTCATGAACAACTGGGACACCTTGTCCTACTTTCTCCTTGGTACCTTGCTCCTGAACAACTGGGACAACTTGACCCACACTCTCCTTGGCTTTCCACACTTGAGAAGGTGAAACTATGGGCTTAATAGTGCAAGAGTTAGTAGAATGGCCAAAGATCTTACAAACATTGCAGGCTTGAGGTTTCCAAGGAACCTCTACTCTAATTTCGTATGGCTCTCCATAACCCAAATTCACTACGAAGGACTTAGGAATTTCCTTCGCTGCATCCACTTCAACCATACGCTAGCAAATGTCAATCTGCTATGATTTTGCGTGAAGTCATCAAGGTAAATAGGGTTGCCGATAACACTAGCAATATTACTCAATCCATCATTAGTCCATAATTCAAGGGGAACATTGTAGAATTTAATCCACACAGGAACACTAGAGAAAACGCTTTTAGTAAGTTGCATCCCAGGGTGCCATTTTTTTTATCACAATGTGTTTGCCCCTGCAAAAGTAAGGACCATTCTCAAGAATGGAGTCCAACTTGTTCTCGTCCCTAAAGTTGAACACAACAAACCCATTGTCTAAGGTGACCACATCCCCAACATCAATTTTCCAAACCCGTTGAGCCCAAGATCTAACTTGAAAGTAGGATAAACTTTTATCCACAAAGTATCCCACAATAGCATGTTTCCATTTCAATGCCCCATCTTCAGAAATCTTAAGCGGGATCATAACTTGATTATTCACATACTCAATCGGGAGCCTCTTAAGGTGTCTACTTAGCTTACCAATTTTAACCTCATCGTTAAGTACAAGCTTCCCATTGGTCCAAGCATTCAAGTTAGTTTTACCTTCCGACTTGTCCCCTTGAATAAGAGAAGACATGGCAGTAGCAGCCACACACCTAGATTGACCCTGAGGTGGTGTCGTGTTAACTCCACCACTCTCAGTTGCCATGACCGGGGTGCCAAGTTTAGGCCAAGTTTCAGTGATGACCAAAGGCAATTGCAGCTCTACCGCGTCAGCATTTTTGGCCACCACCAAAATATCATCTTCCTCGTCAATAGAAGCAATTTCAACATCTGAGTAATCAAACGCATTGTCAATTTGGTCATGAAAATCCCGTAAAGTTAGCTTTGTAACTGATTTTCGTTTACCCATAACAGATCTAGCTTACTCTTTCACGCAAAAGAGAGAGAGAGAGAGAGGGAAAGACGTACTGTGAAACGAAGTCAGTCAATACTCCGGTTAGGACGCCGTTATGCAATGTTATTGACCACTGAAATGGGTGCTTCACCTAACGATCTTCAATGTTGTTTTTCTCCTCAAAAGGGGCAGACCACTGAAGCAAACAAAGGTAGCACGTTGCTGCCGTACCAACCCCAGGATCAAACCCCAAACTGTTGCTGCCGTACCACCGACCCCAAATCCCAGATCGTCGTCACCTCCCTCGAGTATAGCCGCCTAAACCCAAATCGAAAACTCCCAAAGTGAAACCCCCAACTGTTGCTGCTGACCCGAACTACTAGATCGTCGCCCTCAAAACCCAAATCGGAAACCCCCAAAACGAAAGCCCCCAACTGTTGCCGCCAACCGGAACGCCAAGATCCCACCGCCTCATGCTGGGCATTTGCGCATAGACATTCTACTAATCAGATCTTCGGCACTTGCCATGACCTTGTTTAAACCTTTGGATCTTGGTGATGGGATTTTACTCCTGTGGAGAGAGATACTGCAGTTCTTTGTCTATATTGTTCCCGATGCTTAGCTTCACCTATCGCGTCTCTTTTTAATTTTTTGTCCTGTTTTACACTCCAGGTTTAGTGGGGGAATCTCCATGTAAAGTTTGACTCACCATAAGCTTTTTTTCCCCTCCTAGTCCTATTGATCAGAAGCATCTAGCAGCGCTATGCCAGTAGAAAGGGTGTTGCTACTGAGCTAAGCTGCTGTTGGGGAACTCGACAGAAGCGATTTGCCACTTCCGCCTCTGACGGCTTCACAACAAACTAGAGAAATCAAAGTCAAATAAAGATATGTAACATTTTACTTTCCAACTTTTAGAATTCAGAAACTGGGGAAACTGAATCATTTACAAAACCACTTTTTTCCGATTTGCCTTACGAGCCAAATGAGCCTAGAACTTTCGTCTCCAGATTTGGCTGACAAAAGGAATAGACATTTTGTTTGGAAGTTGTCACAATTTGCAGAGTCAAAATGAAAATGCATGAACTGCAAAGAATGCTTAGAAGATGCAAACGTACATGTCCTGAAGTTGTATATCTCAATAGTTATTACTTTTCACCTTTGCTCTCGACATTGTCTAATCATATAGTACAATAATTGGCGTACTTTTATAGCGTACTGTCAGCCCACAAGTACGTCCAATAAGAAATAAAAAGCTAAATTCAATAGAGTAAAAATAGGTAAAACAGAAAAGGGGAAAATAATGTTTAAAAAAACAAGGGATGCATCAATCTTCATGGACAAATAGGCATCTGATTAACAAATAGGTAAAAATCTCACAGATGTCCGTTGCAAAATAGATCATGAGATAATTTTTCCATGGTGGCATATAGAATCATGAATTGTCGGAACTTGGTGAACGCAACAAAAACATGAATTACAAGTAACTTGCAGATGATATCACTAGAATTTACTCACTTTATAGGAAGATTTTGCTGCTAGACAAGGCCAGTTTGCACGCTCTGAAAGGATTGAACGAACTACTTCTGAACTTATTCCCTTGTCAACCTGTAACGAAGACGCAGCGGATACTATTGCACAAATCCAAAGGCGGCCATATGTATATGCATTCACTGAATTTACAAGCTTCGGTTCATGCCCATATATTCATTGTTCCTTTTTTGTAGTGCAAACAATATTGAAAAGGAAACTCAAGTCTGAAAGAAAATGCACACTTCCTGAAAAAAATCCATTTATAGAAAACAGTACATACCAGAAATTGCTCTAGCCGCCGGGTTACAAACTGATGTACCTGATAGAAAAGAAAGCTCAAAACATAAATTGTGGGGGTAGCCAAATATCTATTGGTCACAATAACCTAATGTAATGGATATATGTGAAGATATAAGCCGCAATGAAAAACGCGAGGTTTTATCAGACAAGTCATGACACAACTGGACAAAATTCCAGAACCACATACTGATAGCCTAACCAAATATGGAAGCATATGTGTGCTGCTTCTGCGGTAAAAAAAATAAAAAAAATAAAAAAATAAAAAATAAAAATAAAAATCCATGAAATTGTGATACTGAACTTGGTAGCACTATAACAGGCCGGTAAATGTAAACTAACGGACTAACTCGACTTAGCAGAGTCTCAAATTTCAATAGCTTAAGTAACACCTTGAACTTATAGACCAAATACCAGAGAGATGAATTTACATCGTCAATGGATCCAGCATCTATTTTTAGGGGTTGGACAGCAGCAGCAAGTTCCAAAGCTTGTCTTAAATCTAAATTTCTGTTGTTTTCAACCAACACTTGAACCTGCACCAGATAAAGGTAGGATTATGCTGATGATGTCAAACATGGTCAAGAGAGTTTTTGATGCTTGTAAAACGTACAAGACCATAAGAGATTCTCCGCAGGCCAAACGGATCACTATTGGAGCTTGGCTGACATCCAGCTCCAAACAAGCCAACAAGGCTATCTAACCTGAAAAATAGTAAACAGGATACAAAACCATTATACGAATCATTCTCTTTGAAGAAGAATATTGGTGCAATGAAGATTATTCATCACAAAATGTATGTATCTATGTCGACACTCAATACAAGGTGTAATAAACATATATGGTGGCAAAAGAAAAAAAAAAACATTAGCTAATCAGGAAGTTATAACCCCACTGATCCGTCCTATAATGCTAGTCCACTAGGGAATCTCAAATTTCACTAAGTTATTGAATAGGCATTAATTTCCATCATTGTCCATTTATTCTCACTTTTGAACACATCCATAGCCGCTTGTAGTGGATGGCTTTGGAGAAATTCTTTGAAAAAACAAAAACGCAAGAAAAGACAAAATTACTATGGTAAAAATGTCTGCCATGAAACCGGATCATCTAAATTTCCATCTCGGCACACTCCAACGAATACCAACTTGTCTGCGTCCACATAACCACGACCAACATGAGTGCTACCAAACAAGGCTTCCACACACTAGGCTACATGGAGGTCCTCCTATTCTCTTTTGATCCAAATTTATCTTCTACCAATCGCCTTTCATTACTCTGATTAACATACGCCCATAACCATCTCCCTAGCAAAGCTTGCCTTAGCTTACGAGGTTTGGATCCCATAATCCTACCTACATAATAGTGTTTTTTCCGTGGCCTCAACACAAGTTTAGCTACTCACATTTTGCAAAGATTATGTTAGATTGTTAACAAAGTCATCTAAAAGCTTGAGCTAGTGCAGAAACGTGCAAGTTTATAACTGATCCACAACGGTAACCCTCGTGCGTGGCTGGCAGGGCAAATTTATTTTATACTGTTATGGACAACAATGACAGATTTCAAAAATAGTGGTTTTATGACAATGTAAGGTTAAATACAAGCTTGTAAGTTCTATTTGACCTGTCAGCAATTGACAATATAGTCCCAGCATCAGTTTTGGGAAGAACATCTCCAGAAAATCTTGGCAGGGTGATTTCAAACAATGCCTCTGAAATCTGCAAAATATCGAATACAAGAAAATGCAAGAGACTACTTAGGGCAGAGAAACAAAAAAGGACTGCATTCCAGCACTGTAATACACAGCATAGACAGGAATCAAATATCCGAATCACATAACCAGATAAATTGTTCAAAACTTTAATACGGAACAGTGAACACTGATTTATCAAGACCCAAGCAATCCGCAAACCATATATCTGAAGAGGGTAGCCTTTTGTTTCAGAACAACCAGTTAGCAAGCCCAAAAGATTCAACTTTGCACTAACATTCATGCTCTTGACATAAACAGGACTTGGACCTTTTAACTACCCATTTGGGTGGCAGGAGATACCACGCAAGCTAACAGCTGGTCGTTCTCTTTTGGGATTTCAAAACCATGAATAATGACAAAATGGATTCAAGGGCCAACGGCCTACACATCAGCACATGGAAAAACAAAAAGTACTGTGCCCATGCATGTTCGATTCACATCAATCATGCTTCTGAATTGGCCAGAAAACTATATATGTGGAAGATTTGCATGAATCATCCATTTTTTTGGAATGAGTAGGTGAAAATCATCGTCGCATTTCAACCACACTATCCTGGTTCTACTCGGAATCAAGCAATCTATACGAGTCAATAACTAAGATAACCAGCAGAACCGGAGATATCATTTCATCCACATAGGCTACACTGGCCAGGGCAACGGTTATCATCTTGTCGTCAAATGAGGAGAGTCATCCCAGAGCAAACAGTGGGAGGGATTGCTACCCTTCTGAGTTGTGATTCTTAACCCCATCAAATTAGATAAATCACAATCAACACAGAAATTATCAAAAGTGTTAAGTTGTGGGTGTACATGTGTAATTAGGTTGTATTTGTCTATTCTTGCAATTAAGTAGTAGTTTAGGTTCATAGTGTAATTTGTCTCTTGTACTCTTGTATAAGTACTACGTAATGAGAACAGAACCCTAATTTTTGCCCCTTAATAAAATTGTCTCAATGTTTACATGGTATCAGAGCGTGAGATCCAATTACTGTGAGTTGAGTGTTCTCCCCACACAAATTACCGATTACTCTCATCGTCAAAACCTGTAGATCGAGTGTTTCTCTCTACCTTTTGAAGATCCATCACAAGTCGCAACCTCTGGTCAGTCATCGTCTTGCTCTATTCAGCCACCATCGACTATTCCTCATAGTGTATCAAGGACTCATCAACGACCTCCATAACTGGTGACCCAGTGACTGACGATCGCTGTAGTCGTCTCCTCAGACTTCGTAGTACTCTGCAAACCCTCCTACAGGCATTGACTGTTATAGTCGATCAGTGTTGACTACATACCGACCACCTCCAGACTGCCGTGAGTTGTTTCTGGTCCAGCTTGAGTTCATTCTGCCTTTGCGTTACAGTTTCATCATCAGAAACGGACCGGTGCTCTTGATTTATCCTCTACAGTGCTCGAAATTGACTGGGCACTCTCAGTTTAGGTTTAAACCAACTTGGGTAATCTTTAAAATCCCTATTTGTTGCTGTTTGAGTTGTTTCCAGCACCGTTTATCAATTTTTTATTGATTTCAATATGTCTGACGATTCCAAAGTTGTTCCGACTGAGTCCTCTGGCAGTAAGGAATTGTCAGGGCAATGTGATAGGCAATTGGAACATGCTCCGCTCGATATTTGTGCTGTTAAGTTGGATGGATCCAATTTTTTAGTTTGGTCTCGCACTTTCACTTTGGCTATTGAAGCCAAAGGCATGTCAGAGTCTATTGAGGGTACTGTTGCACAACCTGCTGAAGCTGAAACTGTTGCACTTAAAAAAATTTATCTCTATGAAATCCTTAGTCATGACTTGGTTGTTTAATTCTATGAAGGTTGAGATTCGCCATAATTTCCTGCTTCTTGATACTCCATATAAGGTTTGGACTACAGTGGCCCAAACGTATTCTCTTCAGGGTAATGATGCTCAGTGTTTTGAGTTGAGAAAGAGACTCCGTGCATTGGATCAGCATCATCGATCTGTGGCTGCTTATTATTTAGAGTTGTGTGGGGCGTGGCAGGAATTTGATCATTATCAGGGTTTTCAGACTGAGTGTGCTGCGGATGCTGCGAAATGGTTGAAGAGGTTGGAGAAAGAGCGTGTTTATGACTTTCTTGCTGGTTTGGATATGGAGTATGATCCGATTAGAGTGCAGGTGTTGGGTCGTATTCCGGTTCCGTCTCTGGGTGAAGCTTTTGCTATTGTTCAGCAGGAGGAAAGCAGACGGGGTGCTATGGTGCATACTCCTCTTTCTGATCGCTCTGCCTTGGTTGCCAGTCCTCAGGGTCAGTTTGTTTCTAGCAGAGGGTTTACTCCTACTTCACAGAGTGGTAAGTCACAGTCTGGTACTAGCAGTGGGTCTACTGATCGTGAGTCACTTCAGTGTGATTATTGCCACAACACTGGTCATACTAGGGATTTTTGCTGGAAGTTACATGGCCGCCCCCCTCGTGGGCAAGGAGGTGGACGTGGTGGTCGTGGTCGTGGTACAGTACGTTCTCAGGCCCAGGCTCATGTCTCAGACTCTGCGGTTGCTATCTCGTCTGACTCTGGATTTAGTATTGGGGCTCAGGTGACTTCAGATCATACTGGTGGTTTTTCTCAGGGGGAGATGCAAGCTCTCAGGCGCCTTATGGCTCGGGCTGATTCTTCATCTACCACAGCTTCCTCTTCCACAGCAGCTCCCACTTCATCTTATTTTGCTCACACAGGTATCCCATCAAATGCGTTCACTGCCTCTTCTGTTATCCCTTGGATTATAGATTCTGGTGCTTCAGATCATATGACAGGTTGTTCCTCTGTATTTGATTCTTACTCTACTTGTTCTGGTAAGGATAAGGTCAGAATAGCAGACGGGTCGTTCTCTGCTATCGCAGGGAAAGGTTCCATTCACTATTCTCTCTCTATTTCTCTTTCTTCAGTTCTACATATTCCAAATTTTGCCACTAATCTTCTGTCTGTTAGTAGTCTCACTCGTTCTGCAAACTGTTCTGTGACATTTTTTTCCTACTCAATTGTGTTTTTCAGGAATTGGGCACGGGGAAAGTGATTGGCAGTGGTAGAGCACATGGTGGCCTCTATTTCTTGGAATCTACACCTCCACCATCTTTGTCATGTGGTCTAGCTCTGCAAGCAGATACGAGTTCAGCTTTTTTATGTTACATCAGTGGCACCGTAGATTGGGTCATCCCTCCTTTGGGATTTTAGAAAAACTTTTCCCTAGTTTAGTTAAACATTGTTCTAGGAGTCAGTTTTTTTGTGAAGCCTGTGAGCTTGGTAAACATAAACGTTCGTTTTATGCACCTATTAATAAAAGGAGTGATTCTCCGTTTATGGTTATTCATTCTGATGTTTGGGGTCCTTCCCCTATTCCATCTCTTAAAGGTTTTCGGTGGTTTGTCACCTTTATTGACTGTTATTCTCGTGCTACTTGGGTGTATTTACTTAAGTCGAAAAGTGAAGTGTTTTCCTGTTTTAAATCTTTTCATGCCCTGGTTTGCACTCAATTTGATGTGAGTATTAAAATTCTTCGGAGTGATAATGGCACTGAGTACATCGATAAGCGTTTTCGGGCTTTTTTAGATGAAAATGGTATTCTTTTTCAGACGACTTGTGTTGACACTCCACAACAAAATGGAGTTGATGAACGCAAAAATCGTCATCTAGCTGAGGTAGCTCGCTCTCTGTTATTCACCATGAATGTTCCTAAATATTTGTGGGGAGAAGCTATTTTGACTGCAGCATATCTTATTAACCGCATGCCATCCAGTGTTCTTAACTTTAAAACTCCCCTTGAGTGTCTTCCTAGCGTTTTTCGTACCACAACTCTTCCCCCACGTGCTTTTGGTTGTGTGTGTTTTGTTCATGCTCCTCATCCCTCAGGTGGTAAGCTAGGTCCTAAAGCCCATAAATGTGTTTTCATTGGGTACTCTCCTACTCAGAAGGGCTACAAATGTTATGATCCTCTTTCTAGGAAATTTTTTGTGTCTATGGATGTCTCTTTTTGGGAAACAGTGTCCTTTTTTTCTCCCTCCACTCCATCTCTTCAGGGGGAGCGTAGGCAGGAGGAAGAGATGTTTTATGGTGAGGGGGAGCAACTGATGTATAATCATGGTGAGAGGGAGAAAGAAAAGTCTGGAGAGGAACAAATATCTGCCGAAAAAGCAACTCATGACATAGGTGGTGATGATGAGGAATATATACACCGGCTGCAAAGGTCTAACCTCAAGACCTACAGCAGAAAACATGAGAAGTCCTCTTGTGTGATACCACCTTGTCAACCACAATCTCTGGCTCCAGTTCCAGATTCCTCAGCAGACTCATCTGGTAATGACTCTTCTCTCATTGAACCTCCTCTTGATAATTCTGATGATCTTCCTATTGCTCTTCGGAAAGGTGTTAGATCATGTACTCAACATCCCATCTCCCAGTTTGTCTCTTATGATCGTTTATCACCTTCATACCATGCCTTTGTTTCGACTCTTTCTTCTATATCTATTCCACAGAATTGGCAGGATGCATTCATGATACCTAAGTGGAAAGGAGCTATGGTAGAGGAGATGACAGCTTTGAAAAAGAATGGCACTTGGGAGCTAGTATCACTTCCGGAAGGAAAGAAACTAGTGGGATGTAAATGGGTTTTCACTGTTAAGCAAAATGCTGATGGTACAGTTGAGCGGTACAAGGCGAGACTTGTTGCCAAGGGTTTCACTCAAACATATGGTATTGACTATGAGGAGACATTTGCGCCAGTGGCAAAGATGAACTCTGTGCGAGCTCTACTCTCGTGTGCTGCCAATTTGAATTGGCCTCTCCAACAGTTTGATGTGAAGAATGCATTCCTCCATGGTGAGTTAGAGGAGGAGGTGTATATGGCTATCCCACCTGGTTTTTCTTCATCTCAGACTGAGGGAAAGGTGTGTAGACTGAAAAAGGCTCTTTATGGGTTGAAGCAGTCACCTAGAGCCTGGTTTGGCAGGTTTTCGAAGGCTATGTTGAGATTTGGATACAAACAAAGTCATGCAGATCATACTATGTTCATCAAGAAAGGTGTTGGTAAGATTGCTGTCCTTATTGTTTATGTTGATGATATAATAATGACAGGAAATGATGTGGATGAGATCCTTAATCTGAAGTCTAGTCTGGCTCAAGAGTTTGAGATTAAGGATTTAGGATCACTGCGATACTTTCTTGGAATGGAGGTGGCAAGGTCTGATAGAGGGATTTTTATCTCCCAACGGAAGTATATACTTGATTTATTGGAAGAAACAGGTATGTTGAGTTGTAGACCTGCAGATTCTCCTATTGAGGCAAATCATCAGCTTAGTGGAGACTTAGGGGAGCGCACGGATAAGGAGAGATATCAGCGACTGGTTGGTCGACTGATATACTTAGCCCACACGAGACCGGATGTCACTTATGCAGTGGGTGTTGTTAGTCAGTTTATGCATGATCCTCGTACCTCACACCTGGATGCAGTTTATCGTATTTTGAGGTATCTCAAATCAGCTCCAAGGAAAGGAATTCTATTCTCTAATCACGGTCACCTGCGATTGGAGGCATTTACTGATGCTGATTGGGCTGGTTCTGTAGATGATAGACGCTCTACTTCTGGCTATTGCACTTTTCTTGGGGGGAATTTGGTTACTTGGCGAAGTAAGAAGCAATCAGTGGTTGCCAGGTCAAGCGCAGAAGCAAAGTATAGAGCTATGGCCCATGGTGTTTGTGAGCTCTTGTGGCTCCAAACTTTGTTACATGATTTGGGAATGTTTGATAATGGTCCTATGAAACTCTACTGCGATAACAAAGCTGCCATAAACATTGCCCACAATCCTGTTCAACACGACAGAACGAAGCATATAGAGATTGACAGACACTTCATCAAGGAAAAGTTGAGCGAGGGATTGATATGTATGCCTTTTGTGCGTTCTGAGAATCAATTAGCTGATATTTTCACAAAAGGGCTTGGCAGCAAGAGTTTCCACCCTATTGTGTTCTAGTTGGGCTTGATTGATATCTTCGCACCAACTTGAGGGGGAGTGTTAAGTTGTGGGTGTACATGTGTAATTAGGTTGTATTTGTCTATTCTTGCAATTAAGTAGTAGTTTAGGTTCATAGTGTAATTTGTCTCTTGTATAAGTACTACGTAATGAGAACAGAACCCTAATTTTTGCCTCTTAATAAAATTGTCTCAATGTTTACAAAAAGAAAGGTCCCTGGTAAAAAGGGATTAACATGCACACAAATTGTGATCATAATACGTTTTGTATTTGACAACCTGCTCTGAATAGCCATCTCTAAGGGCATAATGCCGTGCCATTATGCCTGCGAGGGAAGTGAATTCCGTAACAACAGCAGTAGCAAGATCAGACATAACCAATGATGCAGCATCCTCGACAGTTTGGAGCTTATCTTCACTAATACCGAGAGCTAAGCCAATTTGGGTAACTGTACTTTGAACACGGTTCATCTTGTCCAGCATTGTTCCTAGCTTCTCCTGTTTAATTTCCCAATATTTTCCACATAAGAGGTATTAGAGAGCATGAGATATTTTCTAAACTAGAAATCACATCGACTTCAAGTATAAGAATATTAAACTATTATGAGTCCAGTCACTGAGAATGAGAAAAAGAACAAGAAGATCTATGCCATCAGAAATCATATTGTAAAAACATAACCTAGTTGTAAAAAGAAGAAGCAATGCAGTTCGCATTTCTCTCAAGTGCAGGTAATGGTAGCATCTCTCATTTCCCTTGGCTACTAAATCAGAAGTGCAAACTTCTGATTCGCCCAATTATAACCTGCATGATACCTAAAGCAAGAAACCACTCCTAGAAGGAATAAACTTACATGAAAAAGAATCCCACTTAGTTGATTTCGAAAGTCAGAAAACTTTTTTCTGGTGTCCATCTCATAGAAAAACTTGGCATCTTCATATCGAGCTCTGCGCAAAATAGATGTATTAGCTCCCTCTAGACTGGCAAAACAGAAAGAGAAAAGAAAACACAGCCGAATTGCAGAAATGAAGAGTTGATACATTAACGTAGAAAAACTGCAACATGGACTCCTGTCCACAGAATATGAAGAGGGCTCAGCATATCAGTCTGAAATCTGAATACCGTATTCAAATTAGACACTTGGGTCCTGGTTTTAGTAATGTTTGGAGAAGAAGAAGAAACCCACAACTGAGAATGAAGAAAAATATTTAGCATCTCACATGAGGGGAGATGGTCTCTTTTCTCCTAGACGTCATATAAGTACATTCTTAAAACATATTTATGTCAATGTATTATTCGATATTAAAACACATGAAACACTTACGACGCATCCACGTGCCTCTACCCTACTTCATTATGCATATTCTTACAGTCTCAAGTAACGGTGTAGAGAGGTCTGACAGATGATTCTCGTTCCAAGTCCATGTAACAAGGCTTTAAAGTAAGAAGTGAAAGGAAATGGGATCTGATGCAAATACATAATCATGGCTAACTAATCAATTGAATCTGTGTTCAAGGGTGCTCTTGATATTTTTATATAAACACTTGTGAGGTGTACGAGCGTAGTTCCATCTCTTTCTCCCTCAGTCTTCTTTTTCAACCTCGTATTTTCTATAAACCCCGAATCCATATTGTACGCCATAAATATATGTATTAACTATTAAGTTCTGTAGTTATTTTGATAAATAAATCAAACTGAAGAAGGTCAACATCAACCTGAGTACAGCTTCATTTCCTTTCTTTACTTCCATCTCATTTATTGCGCCATTTGCAACCTAAAATGAAAACTTGTGAGTTATAAATGATAAGCAATCTCCCCACTTATTAGATCGGTTCCTAACATCTAACCACGTGTAGATAAAAACACAACTCACAGCAATGAAGTGTGGCAATAGTCTTCCAAACTCATCAGTTATTGCAAAATACTTCTGGTGCTTCTGCATAACCTGCATGATTGGCGGTCATCACGTAACAGATGATGGCAGTATGGGCATAGACTACTAAATACTATCTACTTATAGGGTGTGAGTCATTAAATACCCAGATGCAGACGTGCATCTTTACTGCTACAGCATGGAGAAAATAAAATTATTCGGAGCAAATCACAGAATTCTTTCTACCTTGCATGGCAAATGCTGTCTAGAAAAAGCAGATGTTGCTCAAGCGCTAGAACATGGTTAAACTATCTACATCGAAGGGGTTGAACCATCAAGGACTTCGGATGCAATCCCAAGAAAAGATATCCATTGTCGGTGAGTAGGTACAATTTGCAAATTCCACACAAAATAAGGATGATGCTGTAGCAACTAAAACATTATACACGTTCTCTATAATTTCACTTTCTAACTTCACAGCTTAATGGAAAGGTGAATTATTTGCCAATTCATTTGCGTATCTAACTTGGAAAAAACAAACAAACAAAGTGTTGCAACCAAGCCAGAAAGCCATTATAAAACTTAAAAATCCCTGCAAATTGAAAAGCATACCATAACCAGTAGATCTTTCGGAAGCTCTAAGAATGACTCTTTAAAATTCCCTAGTACTGGAACAGGGGCCTCAACGAGATTTGCAACCTAAATTTCACAAGGTGAGATGTTTTATAATTCAAATTATGGAAAAAATCACAAAATCCCCCCGTAATGTCATTACCTCGTCAAGCAAGGCACTTTGCATAACAATATGCCCATTAACACCTTTTGCCAAGGCATTGGAGCGTTCAGAAATTGTTGTCTTGCGTTGCTGAAAAAGAACATTTTCTTTAGATACTAAACCATTTCCCTGCTTTTTTAGGGTAATTCCCAAAATGAGAAGCAGCGAGCAATAATAAATATCACATTTTAGACCTCAATTTCAACAGAAATCCCAGCATGCTGCATTACGTGGGAGTAAGATTCTGCACTTTCAACCTGGGAAAAACAATGTTCACAGTTTTTTTATGGAAACATAACTCGAGAAAATAAGCAATAGAAGGAAATAATAGAAGACTAGTGGAAGAGGACTGAAATTTACAAAGCTATAGTATAACAAAGAGGAAGCCCAACAAGGGTGTCAGAGAGTGAGAAAGAAGGAAAAAAACATGCCCAAACATAACTAAAGGAGAATAACCTAAAGCCCATAAATGCCTACACTTTGACAGAAAACAGAAATAAGATACAGTCCATCAAATATTGGTCACTCTAAACACTAAGATAATCAAAATAATTTGGCTGTTGATAATGCTAATTTCATGAACATACCCTTACAGTGGCAGATGGAGTATTCCGAAGACCATAAGATAGGTTTCCACTACAAAAAATATATCAGAGAAAAGAGTATCAAAATCTAACTTAAAAAATTAAAAAAGAAGCCACAAAGATAAATATGCATTATTGGTACCTTAACAATCAGGAGGTGTAAATCAAAGATTTCAAAACTAAGTGTTTTAACTTAGTTTAATGGTTCAATGTTAACAACCTAGAAGACTCATTAACCGTGTTAAAGCATCCAACTCAGAATAAATTGGAAATGAGTGGAGATGCCGCCCAAGCTCCTATACTTGTTTTGGAGGTTTGGAATAACCAATGTGGGCCAAGCTCTAACACTCCCTGCACGTGCGATCTCTGACTAGCAAGTGGAAAGCTAAACAAAGGATCCATAAGGGATCACAACAAAATAAGGTGCACTTAAGGTACAAAGAACGGGGCCATCAATCAAGAGAGTCTTGCCCAAAAGCCTAACTCTGATACCATGTGAAATCATCCAACTCGAAACCAATTGGCGGTGAGTGAAGAGGCCACTCAAGCTCATAAACTAGTTTTGGAGGTCATAGTTAAACAATGTGGGACAAGCTCTAACAAACAAGAATTTTTACAAACTAAACATTTTACATTGGTTCAATTAACAACCTAAAAGACTAATTAACACCAATTCAGTTGTTTATTAAGAATTCCCGGGTGTGTGGCTGATTAGCCAACAATCCAGTGAGCTTCAGTATCTTCTGAGGCTCACATAGGCTTCCTGGTATGGCGGAAATTTTACTTTTTAGGTTGACCAATACATAGGAGCGATAGCAAAGCCAAGCCGTATAAAGGTGAGCAACCCTTATACCAATAGCAAATGGCCTACTCAATAGCAAAAAAAAAAAAGGTCAACAGGACCGTAGGTTCTGAAACTAACCTTAACACACCGGCAAATGTAAATGGAATTACAACATCTCCATGGAGAGCCAGAACCCACCGAATTGGCCTACTAAACATGACCTACAAAATGGTGTCAAAGCAGATAAACATCACATTCAGTGTACCAAAAATGGATATGGATACACACAGAAATTTAGAACAAATTATTTTAACACCTATTTAAGTATCATAGACAAAATGTATTAAAAACTTGATTAGAACTTAAAAATGAAAATTCCAAATCTTGACCTGTTTTCACCATCTCTATCACAGCCCATCTGTTAAGTTATGTTGGGTTTAGGGTTTATTTGTTATGTTTATAGTTTTTAGGAGTAGTTTAGTCTTTTGCATTGTAGTCCATGTATATCAGTGTATAGCCCTGTTTATTATCGAGAGAATGAAATACGTTTGAACCCTATTTTCTCTCTCTACAATCGTACATGGTATCAAAGCGTCATCCATCATCGATCGTGATTGTATCAGAGCTTCATCCATCATCGATCGTGAGTGTTGTGCCTTTTTGAGTTGCGATTTCTCAGTTGATCGCGTCATACGACTTCAACATACATCGTACATTTGTCCTCAACTCACGATCTCAGCTCACGACTCCGACGATGACTTCCGACCACGAAAACGACTTCCGACCAAGACTTTGAGCTCCGACGAGTCAATGGTTGACCTCAGCGACCTCAGGTGTTGATCGCAAACTACTGGGTCACCATCGAGTTGCTTGTTTACCACTCGTCTGTTGTCGACACCAACTAGGTTCCTTCTGATAGTCACTGTCGACCACCACATGAGCCATATCGACCTCCGGCGACCACCGTGCGGCCTTCGTGGATGTCCGGCGACCTCTGATGCTCTTTGGTGAGTCCATTTTAGACTACATTGATCTCCATTTGTGTTCGAATCCAACTGGGTAGTCTCGTTTTCTTATGGGCTTATACATTTGAGGTGTTCTCTGTGCCTATCTCATCTTTTTAGAAGTTTTTGAGATCGTTACACCATTTTGTTGAGTTTTTAGCAGACTGGTAGTATCTTTCTGCTCTTTGGAATATGCCAGAAGTCTCTTTGGGTAACTACCATTTGTTTCTGTTACTGACTGAATGACCGCAAAATCTACTGGGGTTGATTACACTGTACCTTTCAATCCTGTTGCAACTTTGGGATTGTTGTCTGGTTGTTTGGTCCTCCTTTTTGAAGCATTTTAGCAGTCTGTTACTGCTTTTCTACTGTCGGTATGGCAGAGGTTTCCAAAACTGCCCAAGTTGGTGCCCTTTCCAAAGGAGAGTTACAAACTCTCAGGCGCCTAATGGCTAGGCTTGACGCTTCATCTACCATTGCTTCAACTTCCACTGCCTTTGCTCACAAATGCATACATGCTAGTGCTTTCAGTGCATCTAGCTCCCCTCCTTGGATTATAGATTCGGGTGCCACGGATCATATGACGGGTTGTTCATCTTTCTTTGATTCCTACTCTACGTGTTCTGGTAAGGATAAGGTTAAAGTGGTTGATGGTTCTTTATCTGCTATTTCGGGAAACGATTCTATTCGTTGTTCTCCAACAATTTCCCTTTCTTCAGTGCTTCATGTTCCCAACTTTTCTACTAACCTTCTGTCTGTTAGTAGTCTTACTCAATCCTTAAATTGCTCCGTAACATTTTTTCCTACACATTGTGTCTTTCAGGAACTGGATACAGGGAGGACGATTGGCAGTGGTAAAGCTCATGGGGGCCTTTATTTTTTGGAGCCTGCACCTAATCCAGTTTGTCCACCTTTGTCATGTCGTCAAGCTCTTGCAGCAGATACGGGTTCAGCTCTTCCCTTGTTACATCAGTGGCATCGTAGATTGGGTCATCCATCTTTTGGAATTCTAGAAAAACTGTTCCCTAGTTTGGCTAAGCAATGTCCTCAGAGTCAGTTCCTTTGTGAAGCTTGTGAGCTTGCGAAACATAAGCGCTCATTTTATGCTCCTGTCAATCAAAGAAGTGATTCGCCATTTATGGTTATTCATTCTGATGTTTGGGGTCCTTCTCCTGTCACATCTTTGTCTGGTTATCGTTGGTTTGTGACCTTTATTGATTGTTATTCTCGTGTCACTTGGGTGTATTTACTAAAGGCCAAAAATGAGGTTTTTTCGTGCTTTAAATCTTTTCACCAAATGGTGCGTACTCAATTTGATGCTAATGTTAAAGTGCTCCGTAGTGACAATGGGATTGAGTATATAGATGGGACTTTTCGGGCATATCTTAACGACTCTGGTATTGTTTTTCAGACTTTTTGTGTTGGTACTCCACAACAAAATGGAGTTGCCGAACGCAAGAATCGCCATCTTACTGAGGTTGCCCACTCTCTATTGTTCACCATGAATCTCCCTAAGCTTTTTTGGGGCGAAGCTGTCCTTACTGCAGCTTTTCTTATCAATCGCATGCCATCTAGTGTTCTTCAGTTCCAAACTCCGATTAAGTTTCTCCTACGCTGTTCTCGGGTTTCATCTCTTCCACCCAAAGTCTTTGGTTGTGTGTGTTTCGTCCATGCTCCTAAGCGCCCAGGTGGTAAGCTGGATCCCAAAGCCCACAAGTGTATTTTTCTTGGCTATTCTCCCACTCAGAAGGGTTATAAATGCTATGACCCGCACTCTCGCAAAACGTATGTCTCCATGGATGTCACTTTTTGGGAAACAGAATCCTTTTATCCTCTGTTCACTTCATCTCTTCAGGGGGAGAATGATAGACAGGAAGAGATGTTGACATCTTATACTCCTGAGTCGTGGTCTTACCATTTACCGTGTCATAGTGAGGGGGAGAAAGAACCTTTACCTGCAGAAAGAGTAAAGCATGATGTTCGAGAAAGACTGGATAGGCCGAATTTGCAGACCTTTTCTCGGAAGAAAAAAGGCAAGCCTACATGTGCGGTACCACCTTGCCAATCTCCATTACCTACTCCAGTTCCTGACTCATCAGCTGACTCATCTGGTAATGATTCTTTCCCTACTGTTGTTGATGATCTCGATGCTCCTATTGCTCATAGAAAAGGTGTTAAAACTTGTACCCAACATCCTATTTCTCAGTTTGTTACATATTCCCGTTTATCTCTTTCGTATCGTGCTTTTGTCTCTTCTCTTTCTTCTATATCTATCCCACAGGATTGGAAAGAAGCTATCATAATACCTAAGTGGAAAGAAGCTATGGTAGAGGAGATGAAAGCCTTGAAAAAGAATAGCACCTGGGAATTAGTAACTCTTCCAAATGAAAAGAAACCAGTGGGATGTAAATGGGTGTTCACTGTAAAGCACAAGGCAGATGGAATGGTTGAGAGATATAAGGCCATGCTTGTTGCTAAAGGTTATATTCAAACCTATGGCATTGACTATGAGGAGACATTTGCTCCGGTGGCCAAGATAAACTCCGTTCGGACCCTACTTTCTTGTGTTGCTACTTTGGATTGGCCTCTTCAACAGTTTGATGTGAAGAATGCATTTCTCCATGGTGACCTAGAGGATGAAGTGTACATGGACATACCACCAGGTTTTTCCTCTTTTGCAACAGAAGGAAAGGTGTGTAGGTTGAGAAAGGCCCTCTATGGATTGAAGCAATCTCCTAGAGCATGGTTTGACAGGTTTCTCAAAGCGATGTTGAGATTTGGATACAAGCAGAGTCATGCTGACCATACTATGTTCATTAAGAGGAGTAATGGTAAGATTGTCATTCTTATTGTTTATGTGGATGACATAATCATGACAGGTGATGATGTGAATGAGATTGTTAGCCTTAAAGTTCTTCTTGCTCAAGAGTTTGAGATTAAGGACTTGGGATCTATGAAGTACTTTCTTGGAATGGAGGTGGCTAGATCTGATAAAGGAATTTTTATCTCTCAAAGGAAGTACATTCTTGATCTCTTGGAAGAAACTGGTATGCTGGGATGTAAGTCAGCCGACTCTCCCATTGAGCTCAATCATCATCTTTGTAGCAATGTGGGGGAGCATACAGATAAGGAGAGATATCAGAGACTTGTGGGTCGTCTGATATACCTGTCTCACACTAGACCAGATATTTCTTATGCTGTGGGAGTTGTCAGTCAGTTCATGCATGACCCTCGTATTGTGCATCTTGATGCAGTTTATCGTATCTTGAGGTATCTCAAATCTGCCCAGGTAAAGGAATTTTGTTCTCCAATCATGGTCACTTGAAATTGGAAGCCTTCACCGATGCAGACTGGGCAGGTTTTATTGATGATAGACGATCTACTTCTGGGTATTGCACCTTTCTCGGCGGAAATCTGATTACTTGGCGGAGTAAGAAACAGTCAGTGGTAGCTAGATCCAGTGCAGAGGCTGAGTATAGAGCTATGACTCACGGTGTTTACGAGCTTGTATGGCTCTAAACCTTTTTGCGCAATTTGGGATTTCCTGACAGTGGTCCTATGAAGCTTTATTGTGACAATAAAGCTTCCCATCAACATTGCTCATAACCCTGTTCAACGTGATCGAACAAAGCATATAGAGATTGACAGGCATTTTATAAAGGAGAAGCTGAGCAACGGTCTGATATGCATGCCTTTTGTGAGATCTGAAGACCAATTAGCTGATGTATTTACAAAGGGTCTTAGTAGTAAAAGTTTTCACCCCATTGTGTTCAAGTTGGGCTTGACAGATATCTTTGCACCAACTTGAGGGGGAGTGTTAAGTTATGTTGGGTTTAGGGTTTATTTGTTATGTTTATAGTTTTTAGGGGTAGTTTAGTCTTTTGCATTGTAGTCCATGTATATCAGTGTAAAGCCCTGTTTATTATCGAGAGAATGAAATACGTTTGAACCCTATTTTCTCTCTACAATCGTACACCATCACACATAGCTAAAGCAGTTTACAAATATGTTACCACTAATACATCCCTAAATACACAACCATTACGTAGAAAATATCCGACCAAAAGAAATAAAGAATGTCAAAAGCAAGTAGGTGTCAATGATTGCAAATTAAATTTGTTGGAGCCTGAAAAGACGAATAAATAACTAGAACTGCTATGACTAGTTGGTAGAGCCACTACATGTATGATCTGAAAATGGGTACAGAAGGAACCCCTAGACAATCAAGCATCAAACATCCAGCCTGAGTTGTTAACGTGTCACACACCTGAGAGTTCCAACGCATAGACTTTGGGAATGATATTCTGGCAACAGTAGAGGGCAAGTCTTCAGATAAAACCTAGCCAGAGTGACAAACGATGTCAGGTGCAAAAGAAACTAAAACCTCTTCTCTTGAGTTTAACCATGGTCATAACCGAGTATAATGCATACTTTAGAAATGAAGAGAAGATTCTCACAATCAAACAGGCCAAACATGCAAATATCGAACTAGTATTACGACAACAGCATTACTTAAAAACACATTTTCAGTGAAAAAATGGAAATGGAGAAAGTATAAGGTGGGAATACTAAAGAATCTTAGTTATTTCAAGAATCCAAAATACATAACCTCCATATTCAACCAATAATTAATGTACCCAGGAGAATCTTTCAACTTTACATATTGGTTCTATTTGAAAGTCGATGTCTTCAGGAATGTGTCCAACAACCTATATCAAGCTATTCAACAACCTCCCCACATCGAATTCCCTCTTGACGTGGAGATGCAAACAACCGAACACACAAGGGATATAAACTATATATAGGGAGATGAGACGCACTTTAATCAAAGTTAGTCTCCAATCTCAACAAATATAAACACTTCTTCCCAGCCAAACCCAGTTAGATCTCGTAATTAATGCCATACAGTTGATGTTGCACATTCAAGGAGGCATAGGACAGGAAATATATCTGGCACAACTGACGTGTTTGTAACAAAAACGACTTTGCACATTGAACCTACTCCTTACCTACCCCTTTGCCCCACCGAGAGAGAGAGAGAGAGAGAGAGAGAGAGAGAGAGAGAGAGAGAGAGAGAGAGAGAGAGAGAGAGAGAGAGAGAGAATAAATTCTGATCAATACACTAGGAAATATCTGAAACATAAACAAACTTCGTACTCACACCAGCAAAAGAGGATGTTTATGAATATAACCTCTAATGCAAGTCTTGCAGGCTCCACTACGCGGGCATAAACATATTCCACTTTTCCTGCAACGTGATACCAATACAGTGCATATTGTCAAATGTCAGCACTACAGATAGTTGCATATCCATAAGAAACATGTACACTGTATTTGGTTGGAAGTTTTGAGGAAAAATGGTGAGATATATTTTTTTAATGTTTTTTTGTTATGCAAAATCAAATTTAAGTGTGCAGCAACTAATGCTGCTCTGTTGTCATCATACCCAAGTTCTTTATCCTACCAAGCTTTGCATGATGACAAATATGCACAACAAAGGAGATGGAAACAAACGGTTGAAGGCAACAGGTGCCACCATATGGATGTACAGATCTTTTAAGTCAAAAATCAAAATGAAGCAAAAACTAATGATCGGCCCTGACAAAGAGATTGATACATATCACGAAGTTTGGTTGGACAAATCAGCCCAATTAAAAGTGGCCAAAATCATGTGATTTTTTCTAATAACTCAGGGTGATCGGGCCAGCTTACACGCACATCAACTAAGCCATGGCACCCAATCCCATTGTCCACTAGCGAGGAGCCCAATTAAAGCTGAGGCAAAGCCCTGTATGGACTGACCCCGTAAGAGTTGATAGCACCTGGAGGTTTTGAACCAGAAACCTTAGAAGGGAGCAAACCCCTTAGCCCCAAGCTTTGACCACCAGGCCAACCCCGTGGAGTTCACCTATGTCAAGTAATATCTGGTGTCCCTACAAATATATTCATTGGATTCTCATTCATACATTATTTACATGGGTTAATATAAGTATCCAGTGTTTAGATGGTCGAAGCTTTGATAGAAGCGAGTAAATCCACAGAGCTCAATGGAAAAAAACGGACCCCAATTGATTGGGACTCAAGCCTCAGTTTGATTTGGTTTTAGAATAAAATGACAACATATGCATCTGCAATAAAATACCTTCAGCCTTCCTATACAAGGAATCAAGTGGTACACTATATCTACGGCAAAAACCATCAGCAGCCTGATAAGCAAAATGAAGTAATAATTAATTCCAAACAAAATAAAATGTGGTTATTACGATTTACGAAATGCTAAAACTTTTAAGGAAATGTAAAACATCACAAAATACTGTAATAGCAAGTGAGGGTTAGACTATGTTACTTCCGTCAAAAATTACAGAACGAGATTGATAAAAAGTAACTAGACGAAACAAATCCTTCTTGGGAGATCTTGTAGAAACATTATGAATGATAATGACTTACACGTGCACATGTAAATGCATAAGAAAAGAAAATGCTAGGCATCAAATAGTTAGGAACCGTTACAAGAATGGGTTTGAAAGGGAACCCTGTCCAGATCCCACATGCAAAGTCTACAAGTGAGCCCCTCCCATAACCAACCTCAAACCAAATCAAGGCACGGTCCTGATCCACCATTACTGGTTCAGGTTCAGTTCACCGCGAAGTGAAAACCACAATAACAGTTTGCCAACAAAAATCGTTGCATGTCCAGATTTCACATGCAAAGTGCACAAGTGGAGCACCTCCCATACCAACCTCAAACCAAATGAAGGCAAGGTCATGGTCCACCACTACTTCAGGTTCAATTCCTCACAGCGTGAAAACCACAATAACAGATTGCTGATGAAAATCTTTGGATACAGGCGAACTTGGGGAAAAAAAAAATACGATATTGGTAAATGAACAAAATGAACTTTAAGGAAAGACCTTTGTTGGACTCCCTTGATGGTCAAATGCCTTTGAAACTGGAGGTCCTCGAACCTCAACCTCATTTTCAACTTGCCTAGAGCAAAGGCTCTCAACTTGAACCTACAAATCGCAATACACCAATGCTTAATCCTTTTTTCATATGTAAGTAATACTCCAATAACTATACAAACTGACAACATAAAGCTATTTCGCATCAAGGGAACAATAAAGTAGATGTAACCAATTCGTCTACATAGTTAGTTGACCCTCAATTTCTTGAACCCCCGAGAAAGACAATGAGTATTTTTATTGTAAACCTTCATTTACTAAGAGAGGTG
Organism: Vaccinium vitis-idaea; assembly: GCA_963854785.1. NCBI lineage: Eukaryota > Viridiplantae > Streptophyta > Magnoliopsida > Ericales > Ericaceae > Vaccinium > Vaccinium vitis-idaea. The sequence goes on along the minus strand of OY978223.1, from coordinate 4,831,746 downwards.
CATTCTGGCAGTTCCGCTGTGGAAAATTATGATTGTTATTTTGAATCAAGTGAAACTTGAAAATAACTGCTCGCTCTACACTTACTATAATCGTGCTCAACCACTATGTCCACAAAGATAACAATTCTTGGCTCAACATGGAATTGGCTAATTCACATGCCCACAACAAATACAATGAGACAGCCCATTAACTAGGTGACATGTCAAAAAGAAGATGAAGAATGTCATTTTTTTTAAGGGTGTGCCATAATTTCATTTCAAACCAACATAATCTATACACACACCGTCAGCAAGACCCAACACATGAGGGAAGAATGGCGTACCACAAGTCTACGTGGTGTGCCAAATGCTAGCACTTTGCCATGGCTCAACCGTTGTTTTTCCAATAACTGCACAACTACATCTTTAAGCTGCATTGAAGAGCATGATCAATGCAATCAGATAACAGACAAGTGGAACAAACAATTTCCATGAGTAACCTACTCAAAGATTGCAAGTATGTGCTGTCATTCACCAAGTGGCTATAGGAAAAAATAACTTTATGAGGTTGAAAAGGCATTGAATAATAACCTAATAAGAAGATCGGTAAAAGAGAAAATTAAAAAAACAGACACATCCACCTCCCTAAGGATTAACGACATACTTGTTGGCTTGCATTAACTACATCTGCAGGAGGTAACTCCTCTGTCCCTATTTCAAGCACAAACATCCTTGGTTCCATAGGCACCTATGCGACAAAAATAACAAACATTAACGAATCTAATAATTGTATGAGAACATAGACATGTTCAGTGAAAATGGGGGAGCTGCCCCAGCAAACCTTTCTAACTGCTGCCTCCAGAACATCTTTTGAATAGACAAGAAGATCAGGTTCAGAAACAACTCCCAAAGGGTGCCCTAGAGACTCCCTTGTCTTTAACCATAGTTGTGCACATTGACGAGCTAAACTGGATAGAAAACAAAATGCAAGCATAGCAAACAACACTGTGAAACTTGGCAAACATCCAAAAGTTGTTTAAAATTTAATTACTCACTAGCCAAGAAATTACATTATCATGTATTTTGGTACTTTAACCCTTGCAAATTCAAAAGATAATTGAAAGCAAGAACGTTTAAATATGTTCATTGAAGAAAGATCTAGAGAATCTTCACGTTTTGGTGTTCCTAATGAATGACGGTTCACTGGTGCAGCGATTGTAGTAATTCGTATTTTGAAAAAGATTCATCAGCTTTTGCCTCTTAATCCAACTAAGGGCCAGCCAAAGGGCCAAACTAGACATCAAGTAGCTGTCTTTGCTGTAAAATCTGTGTCTCATAGAAAAACCATTCTTGCAGTCTCAATGAAATTTAGCACGAAAGATATGCTTACCTGCGCATCCGACCAAAGTAGCGAGCCCGTTCTGTCACCCCAACATAGCCTCGAGAGTCTAAAATGTTAAAAGCATGAGATGTCTTTAAAAGCTGATCATACCTAGCACGTTGTAGAGGATAATGTTATTTAAAATAAAAGCTGACTAGAAACTTCTAGACAACAAACAGTATAAATTTCAAAGGACGTCAAAATCTCCAGAACGTACGCAGGTATTGCAAGGCCTAAATCAAGTAAAGAACGTGCTTCTTCCTCAAACAGGTCAAAGTGTCTTTGAAGATGGGCAACATTGGCATGCTCCAGATAATATCCACTCATTTCCTTCCTGAAACAGCATGGGACAATAACCCCTTTTGGTTCATAAGAACATATGAAGCAATTCAAGCATGAGGAAAGAGATACTTTGAGTCAATATCCGAGATCAGCACCACAAAAGGTCGAACACCAAAAATACACTTCAAGATTTTCAAAAGAGGCATCTACAAGTATTAGAACTTCTTAGCTGTTTCCTTGTGGGGAAAAGAGAAGTCATAATAGTTGCCCAGTACATATATATAACTTCTATATACTGGCTTATTACCCAATATAACTTGTTGCCTAATGGAACTAGCAAAGAAATTTAAATAGTAGTGCTGAGGTGGCACCTAATGAAGGAGGAGAAACGAGAAAATGAGGAGAGAGCCAGAACATGTCCGTCTCGGGAAGAACAAAGCAAGAGATGATGGTAGTTTCCTTTGAAAGATCTAATCAGGATATGTAAGGGAAGGATAAGGAGAAAAAAAGATATCTGCAAGCACAGATGGAGAGGGGAGGCACTGGTAGATAACAACATCCAAGGGGTAAGTGAATTACATGACCCAATTTAGCATCTTGTGAAGGAAAGATTTTAAGTAATCAGCAACCAGTGATTAAAGCTAGCATATTGGTCAGCAGTTTACAAATTATTCTCTCTCCACAAAAATATTTTTTCCAAAAGTAACATCGGTAATGTGGTCTACTTCTCGTCTCACTGATGTTGCCAATTTTAGTTTTTCCTCAAAACCTAGGATACTGGTATGCAGTTCCAAAGTCGAATAGTAATGCACTTCTGCAGAAACTGCAAGCTAGGTTAATGAGTTGGAGTAGCTAAATTACTCATTCTCTAGAAAAAGCTCTCCATATGTAATTCCATTCGCATATTGAATTTTCTTGAAATGATCAACTCCCTGCAAATTAATTTCACCACACTTTAGACCACCTATAAGAAAAATAAAGCGGAAAAGGAAAAAAAAAAAAAAGAGTTATGTCTCCTCATCGGCACCAAAGAAAACTTTGGTGAGTTACTTCAAGGATCCGAAGATACAGAGCCTCGTGGTTAAGTTTGGGGCCTGTTATCTCTCCACAAAGTTTTCTTTGACGTGTGCAATAAGGGGCCTACCCCCTCTCCAAAAGTCACCTGAAGTAACATAAGGATACGTTCAAGTCCGTATGTTATCTCAACAGATACAGGCATCAATTGCAAACTTCCAGCCTGGAGCAAAAGCAAAGAGGGACCAATGACCAATAATAAACGAAGGCAGAAAGCAAGGAAAATAGATTATGCAATTGAATACTTAGGTACTTGATTGTCAACCAGGTTAACCACAACAACACTTTTCAAAATTGAGGCTCATATCGTCACGAGAAATAACCTGCTGGAAGTAGGTGAATTGCGTGATTTCCATCCCATCCATCCAAATTTCCCAGCCCAATCCCCAAGCACCAAGTACCTATTAGCAATTGAAGTCAAGAGGAATGAAACTAAGCTTGATAACTACTGCAAAAACAAGTTTTTTTTATCAAACACAGTAAAAAAGAAGTTGTTATATAGTTTTAACATGCTTGGGTTGCATGCCAATAAGCAGGCATTAATATGCAGTGTAACCTCAACTGCAAAGATTAGACAGATCCACAGCGGCACACCCAACACACATCACAAGGACTAAAAAGACAAGATCTTACCGGGCTTTCCCAATTGTCCTCCACAAAACGTATATCATGCTCATTGACATTAATACCTGTCAAGCATTAGGCCGCAAAATCTCAAACCTAGGAAATAAATCAGGGAAGAAATGCTATGAAATGGGCATCGCTAAAACTAGTATGCAATGTAATAGGTGGAAAGAAGACATTAATAAAAAGCAAACAGTTACCACTCGTGATAAATATCCAAGAGATTCGATTGCTAATAAGACAATGAGTACACCCAATCCTTATTTTCCAGACTTAAGAAATGAAATTTGGAGCAGACCAATTCATTTCCACACAATCAAATAAATAATGAGCAAAGAAAATAGTATCTTGGCTAAATACCGATCTAATAGCAGCCTAAATTAATACAGCAGTTGGAAAGGTAGGACTTGAGGAAAAAAATGTCTCGTCTTATTCAAAATAAGGAGTGCCCGCTGCCTTCAAATTACTGGTATTGTTACACGTGACCTCCTGTACTTCAAAAATATGCACAAGTAATGCTTAGAGTTGCTGATCAAATGTTCAGCCCCAAGGGTGGAACAACATTAAGTAGAACACATTGTTCAATAGTTCTTATATTTATCACTACAAAATTGAACAGCAAAAAAGTAATAAGATAGGCTGTCTGATGTGTGAGAAAGAAGTGGGCCACCGCTATATTTTCTCCTCATACGAGAATGGCAAGAGGCACCATTTCGGTGGGAAAATATATATAATGTCTGAGTTGAGGATCACAATGTTGACAATGCTTTTTCCAAAAAAAATTCCTTCTCCATCTTAGTTGACATTTTAGGAGGAAAGCAAAGATGCAGACGGATCTAGAAATCTAGCTTAGTGGGGGCACTTTACTAATCATAAGCAAGAAAGTTTATTTTTCTAGCAACCACTCACTAAGAGCATTCTAAAATAGTACACACATTACTAAATACAAAAAATTATGATGCATAATTTTAAAAAAATATCTAAAATGAACATAAAATCTTGGATAAAATGTTTAGAGTATATTTATATATTTACATCGATAAGTTTTCAAAATGAAAGAGATGGCTTTACTGATAGCCTTCTTTTAAAATATTTCTCCTCAAGAAACAAAAGTTCTAAATAGACAAACAAATTTATAGATCAATAATTACAAATCAACCATACAACGAAAGTTGAAGCATCGAATTAATCTTGTATCTTTATTAACCTCCTTCAACTGATTCAAGTGATTTAGCCAGTAGGAAAGGGCCCGCCTTCATTCATCTATACCAGCTGCCACCTACTAGGAAGATTTCAGCGCCCTTCTAACAATAAGAAGCAAAACGCGCCATCACCTACAGCCCTTTCCTCTGCCGGGGACTTCCACGAAATGAAATCGGGTGGCATCGTCATATGCTCAACATTTGTTGCCTCTTTATTAGTAAGATGTATACAAGTGTATATGCAAGCTAAATATAGTCAGACATTTATATAACCATGGTAAATATACAAGAGTATTAATAGAATTTTTTTAGTTCTGATTGGAGGCACGTGCCCCCATGTATATCCGTCCCTGCACAAGCGTGTGTACACCGAGAAACATATTTTGACATCTATGATCTTTTACTTATTCAATAGACAGCAAAATCTAAAACTAATAACATTGCTAGATGAGCACACATCATCAAGAGAAACATTTTCATTAGCAATTTGAAAACTAGCAGATGGACACCTTGCAAAAAAAGTTTTGCTTGAGAAATAGTTGTAGTTATTCGAGTTGCAACAACTACAATAGCAATAATAGAGAAGGTTTGATCTACCTAGTGCCGATAGGCTTCGGATAAATAGGTCTTGCGAATTCCCAGGATCAGGTTTCAATATTACCTGAGGAAAAATTGACAGAAAATATGAAGCTGCACAAAAATACAATCATAAGTCATCCCCAATGAGCTTTCACCTGAAATTGAGTGTGGCGCTGAAGTCTATTTGGGTTTTCACCGTAGCGACTATCATCTGGCCGAATACTGGGCTCCACATACCTTCAACCAGAAACTAACACATCAATTGTCACCTTAACCAATGATTAGAAAATGAAAAAATGAAATATTAGATTGCTATTCAGCAAATTAGCTCAGAGCCTCAGAAAACATATGTTAGTCCATAAATTCTGGTATGCTCACAAACCGAAGCTAATGCCTATTTAATCTCTAGCGCAGCAATCTATAACTTCCAATATTTTTTGATTTCTGCAAAGGATCTTTATAGAGTAGAAAACTTATTTTATTCCACTTAAACCTTACTTATAAAAGAAAATCTAAATCACCTTGTGATTACAACAGAGACTAGTTAAGGCTCAAGTAGTTATCAAAATCTAGAACTTGCTCGTGCACAAGATACCTGATCAATTTGTGATCAGTGCTTGAAACTACTAAATTTGACCGGTATAGACCTTAGAAGCATAACTAAATTTCTAGGGTTCAATAATCATGCGTTGACAGTTTAAGTTTTCCGGGGGTCTTATCATGAAAGCAATACAAATGTCAGAGGTCTTCTAAGATGCAAGGCCAAAATGTGTAGAAATCGTGCAGCCAGTATCTTATAACAGATGCGAAAAAATCATATATACCACAACTTTCCTGAGTGTACTAGTATAACAATATGAGGTGCAACAATTTCCTTGAGAAATGCACGAAAAAGTGCAATTGGCCCATAGAAGACATAACAGGCTCAACTAAAATATTATGACCCGCAAATATCAGGACTAAATTCTCAACTCACTTGTGTATTGTTGACCATCTAATGTTAATGAATTTAACAAACAACCAATCTTACAACAAGAGGAAAAGGTCTACTCCATGAACAGCACACAACTCCATGAAAGTTGATCAGAATTGAGTTCAAAAAGCATGTGGTGGAAGAAAACTGTGCATGCTAATGCTGAAGACTCTATGACATGTATACCCAGTTAAAGTATAAACTGCTCTATACAATAGGAAAAGTGTCGTTCCAAAGTTCATTTATAAGAGTACCCCATCATAACCAAAGTCATTGATGTCAAGAAAGCATGAACTGCTACAGAAACTAATCATACTTACGCAACATTCCATGGTTCTGGACCAAGCACCCTTAAAAAGGTTAGAGGATTCATAGTCCCAGCTCCCACCTAGACAGCATAATCAACGCCCAAACAAATCAGAAGTATATCACAATAACCTCAATTTCAAAATTGTAAAGAGGCTTGCATTGCATCCTTCTTCCAGAACTCATATAGAATGGACATCTCAATACAACATCTTATCTGGTAAGAAGGTATAGCGGAAGACAGTACTCCAGAAAAGCAGAGGACAATGGAAATGACAAAACAGTAAATGCCATAACAAAGGTGAAAATAGAAGGAAACTTACATGAATACAACAGAAGGATAGGACAGCTGAGTGTTTGAAAAGGGTGCATCATATAGGTACATGTACTACATTACAGTTCATATACGTATATACTATAAATATTATAAAGAGAGAACTCATTTACAGAGTGATATCAGTTTTGAGGCTGGCTCGCACTTTTTTTTTTTTTAAATCCAAGCTATCCCTTTAACCTTTTCCTGATTCAGTTGTTTGGAATCTATCAGTGATAGGAGAGTATTCTGCAAAATCCGATGGCAGGCTTTTAGGGAACCTAATCCCCCTTTCCTTGGCAAAATATGATTTGGGTTAAACACTATACTCCACGATGGGCTTTCATTCAGTGGCTAGCAGTCCCGGGGAGGTTGTCAACAAAAGATAGGCTCTCTTCTTGGGGTATGCAGGTGGATGCCCAATGTGTTCTCTGCCTTAGAGATGCTGAATCCCACTCCCATCATTTCTTTTTCTGCAGCTATGCTCTACAAGTTTGGACTTTTCTCCTGTAATGGAATGGGATTAGTAGTAGGTTGAAAGATTTGTTTGAGGTTCTGTTATGGGCAAGGCAATATAGAATTGGTACTTCAATGGCTCATGCAAGCTGTCAGTGGCAGCAACAATTTGCCGGTTGTGGAGGGAAAGTAATGGAAGGATTTTTCAGCAGCAGGGTATCAATTGCTCCTCCTTACAGGGTGTTATTATAAGGGACATTCAAGCTTATATGAGCTCTTGGAGAAGTATTAAAGCGTCCCCTCAGAACCTCCCCATTGCTGCTACTTGGAGTATTCCTAGGAAGATTTTTTCCCCCAAAATGTTTTGGGGATTGTAGTTTCTTTGTTGTTTGTTGTTTCCCAGATTCTTTCTGGCTTGTGACTTGAGCAAGGACTAGTTCCTTGTGGTTTGTAGTTGGTTTTGCTTCAATGAGATTATAATTAACCATTAAAAAACAAAAGTTAACTTCATAAGTAACTGCCAAGAAATAATGAAGAACAATAAAACTGTCAACTCTTCATGCCTCTTTTTCTACTTTCACGTGCTAGATTTCATAACGGATTAATCTCAATTGAAGATTAATCTCAATTGAATATTTTTCAATTTCTCACTTTTGCGTAATGCAATTCGCACATGCATCGCGTGTACCCGGACGTCTAGTGTTTGAAAAGGGTGCATCATTTACTTATATGCACTACATTGCAGTGCACAGAGGTTAATGTTTTAAAGTCCTAGGATGCATCATACAGAATATTTCAGGCAAAACAAAATAGAGCTAATAAGGCTGATTACCTCAGTGTTGCTGCACTGCATTACAGCGCACCCTACAGAAGCCCAATATTCCTACAGGGGCCGTAAGAAAGATCAAATGAAAATGCATCAGCTTCGATAGCATGAATGAACCCAATTTGAAGAATTAAAAGTATAAGTAGTTTTTTCAAACCTGTAGACGCTGAATGGCTTGTTGGAAAGTAGGAACCGACGAGGCTTTGTTGTTGTTACCTGGGTCTGGGTCCGTCGATGATTGCATATATTTTGAAGAAGTGGTGATTGCAGAGACTCGAGTATTTGCGAAATAGCGCTTGCGGAAAAGGGCGGCGGTTGTGCTTGGTGTTCTGGTGAAGAGGAAGGAGAGGTGGGTCTTGTGGGGTTTGAGGAGAGAGAAGATTACGGGTAGAGAGAGAATCGCCATTGGTGGCGGGGGGAGTGTGAGTGAGTGAGGAGGCGAAGGGGCAAGAAGAAAGAAAATGGACCAACCAACCCTTGGCTTTGGCGGGTTGGGTCCTGTCTATCGGAAGAGAAGAATAGCACGTGACTCTGATCCGATTTGTACCTTGGGGAGCTTCTAGGTGCGCTCACGTTTTGGGCTTGATTATCTCGTAGACTCTCACATTGCGATATAGTACCCGACATTGTATTTTCTACTTTCATATGTGATGTAATTGATCTCTTTTATCAATTGAAAAAAAAAAAAAAAAACTTAGGCACAATAAAATTTCCACGAATTTTCCTCTCATCTCCCTCCTATTTTATATTCTTCTTTGTTTCTCTCATTTTCTCTAAAAGTTCAATAATATTAAACTCCAATTTGAGTAAACAAAACTCTCTTTACTCTTCATCATCCATTCCGATAGTAAACCAATTTTTTATCCAAATTTTACTTGGAAAAAATTTTCAAGACCTTTTGATTTTCACTCTCCCCTCACATTCACCCCATGATCCTTTCCACCATAGAAAATCCCTTCATCTTCACCTTTTTTCGCGCCCAACACGGCCACCGACTACCGTAAATTGCTATTGCCTATGCGCATATCATTCAAAGTGTCTTTTGCGGACATGCGCTTTGCTTATTGTCTCAAACGTGTAGGAAAAAATAAAAATTACACATTCTTTCCTTTACAAAAGACATGTTTCCCATGCGTCCGCCGGTGACTCCTAAGAGTTCACTCATTTATCTTTCAATCTCTCGAACATATTTCATATTTTCATACGTAGCAAATCTTTCATTCTTCCAAATAGAGAAGTTTCAAATTGACGGGGGAATCATGACCACCTTCAAATCTATTTAACCAAATTTTCGTTGACCCGTATCTGCTACCTACATCTGCCATAGACACTCATCACCACCAACTACCACTGCTGTGGACCGCCAGAAACTAGCCATTGCATGTGTTATTCTCGATTTAGGTAAAAAATTGAGTAAAAATCAATTTTGTATAGATTTGGGTAAAGGGCTGGAGTTGAATTTTGGGAGATATTACTCATATTTTTAATTTGGTTCAGTCTTATTGGTGAGAAAAAAAAGAGTATGGTTTCTCACCATGTCATCCAAATAAGTGTGAGAAATTGAACTCTCTCATTTTTATTTTAGTGACCAAACTTCCTCCTCTGACCAAATCAAAAGATCAAAAACTTAATTTTGATCATTAAAGTAGCTTCGCCTTAACGAGATGAAGACAATGTACAATTATGACACGATCCAATGACGGGAATGGGGACAGATACATATGTACAGACCATGCACAGATGGGTCTCGGAGACCCACTTTTGGGTCCCACACTCCTCGTTTCATTCAATCATTTTTTAATGAAACGGGGAGATATTGGATCAAGCAATTACACACGTTTGATTGAGCTGATTTCTCGAGGGATCCATCGAAAAATTATTCTAAGATGATTGAACGACTCGGATCATCCGTGTGGGACCAAAAAATGGGTCCCCGAGACCTATCTGTGCATGATCTGTACATATAGAAAGGTTCCGGGTGGACCGCACGTGCTCCGGAAATCACCCTCACTCACGGAATCGCGCAACTTTTTGACGAGAAACCAAATATAGGACTTTGAATGGGGTCTTAAATCTCAACCCCTCTTTCCTACTATCAGCTCTGGTGCCATCCAAACGGGGGAAAGAATCCCTCCTCTCTCAAATCCCTTTCCTCTCTCTCAAAAACCCTCCATCCAAAAGGGTATTACGGAAGCAAATCCATGGCCGAAGAAGAAGTGGTCATCGAAGTAGATGCGGTGCAAGCAGTCTACGGCGACGATTGTCTTGTTCTTCAATCATACCCTCCCCATATACAGATTCACATCAAGCCCCGAACGGCCGAAATTTCCTCCCAACAGGTTCCTCCTGCATTCTCTCCACTTCCTTCAAGTATCACCCACATACCCTTGCCATTTATAACATGTTCTGTTCATACTGTACTGATTTCGAAAATTAACACAGTTGAATCTTTCCTTCTCTTTTGGGTTTCATGTCAATTTGATGCATTACTGGGTGCAGCTGGGTTTAGCACGTTTAAAGTTTGATTTGGTTCCATGGTGGGTTTAAAAGGGGATTAATTTAAAAGCTGTGTACTGGGTATTTGCTTTCTTGGTCTAGCATTGGACCTTGTATTCTCTCCATATCCCACATAGCCATACCATATTACACGGTTTTGTGCATATTACACTAGTTTCAGAAACCAACACAGTAGAATCTTTCTGGTTCCTTTTGGGTTTTATGTAAAATTGATGCATTATTGGATGCAGCCTTTTTTTTTTTTTTTGAACGGCAGAAAATTTTCTATTCCTTAAGAAAACTCCAAAACATCCAGATTACAAATTTGGGAGAGCATAGGAGGGGGATTGAACATCCAATCAGGGGGATGCAGCCTTTTTAGTCACCTATAAATTGTAATTTGGTTCCATCATGGGTTTGAAAAGGGCTTAATTTATAAGATAGGTTCTGGGTATTTGCTTTCTTGGTCTAGCATGGGACCGTGTCGTTGGTGTGGGGAGCTGTCATTGACTGTGACCTCTCTAGCTCTTGCACTCCAGTAGAGAAACTTCTAGTGATTTTACGACTAATCTAGCAAGTATGATATAACTGATAAGGGAGTATCGTAATTCTGTGATTTGTGTAAATGTTGCTTTATGTTGATTTTGAGGTGTTTTATTGTGTTTCCTCCCTGGCCATTTATTAGGTGGTGATGATGAAATTGCAATTTATTGTTCTCATTGCAGTTTGTGGAAGCAGTTATAGGAATACGAGCGGGTCCACAGGTAAACTAGAGTAAATGTATCAATATGGCTATCATATTCTGCTTAAATCTTAATTACCCGAAGTTTTTGAGTTAGCTGGTTATCTTCTGTATGCATCTCCATTTGATGCTTTACAAAATGTTTGTTATATGACAAAAAGTGTTAAAGGTGGGGCCAAAAAATTGTGTGATAGAGGGTTGGTAGGTAGCGAATGTAAAGTGACACATTTAGCATTTTTAAGGTTTTTTAGATTGTCAGGTACAGCTCTCTCTCTCTCTAACAGTGCATTCCCTAACTTAATTCCTTCTAATATGCGTATAGGTGTATAAACCAGTGCAGATGTATGCTGCATTTATGTATTGCTTGTGAGGGCACTGAGGGGAGGTGCTATTTGTATAAATATAAAGAGTGGGTAGACGAAGACAAAGCTGCCATTTATACTTCTCTACGAATAAAGATTTCATTTGCACTGGAATGCGTTTGAAGTTTCAGTTTAGGGAAAGTCTCATCATGTCTTATCTATTCATGTTGTATAGACAGGCCAACTTTTTGGATTATCGCATTACTTATCTCTCTGAACTTTGAACTATTCTTTTTATGTACTTCTTGTACAGTATCCGGAGGAACCACCTGATATTAATATTGCAGAGTCGAAGGGTCTTGATGAGCAAAGGAAAAATCATCTTATAACTGGTATTCAGGACAAAGCTTGTGAACTCTCGTCTTGTTTAATGCTTGTAGCACTTTGTGAGGTAATTATTGCACCACTTTTGTAGTATTGTCAATGTGATTGGCTCGTACTGTTTGCTTTATGTTCACAAAAATCGTTAAGAATGTCTGAACTGCGATCATAGTCCACAGCTTACTCAGGGTCTATTTCAAATGTAGCACCAAGCATCTTAGCTGGTATGGGGGAACTATTTCGTGCATGATTGAATCCATCGTAGAGGGGTGAGCATGCTCAGGGGTCTTGGCTCCACTTTGTAGATCCCCACTTGCATGCAATGAGATTTTGACCTTCTGGAAATGCTACCAATCCATGAGTCTTGATCTTCGCAGAGCCGTTAAGTTATCTTGCATCCCAACCAGCCAATGTGAGTCAATATAAGATCCTTCATGCCGCTGAGGCTCAAAATATGGATAGAAGACAAAACAGCTCGATAGAAGAAAAGCAAGTATTGGTGAAACCAAGTTTTACTGGCAGAGTATGAGCACGGAGGGGATAGCGCTTTCTAGGATAAACAGTTTCCACGAAAGCAGGTTGAGAAGCATTAGAGTTCTGATGTGATGAAAAGAAGGGGTTTTCCTGAGGAGTTAGACCGAAGGATTGGAGGGAACTCGAACAGGAGGAAGAAACTCCAAGACATGAGTAGAAGTGAATTCCTTGGAAGACTCATCAGCATGAAAAGGATCAATGTGAACCAAAGTCTCTTGGTTCTCCTTGCGTTAGCAATAATGTCAATACAAGTTATGCCCCAGTAAAGAGATTATGAAACCATAAATGGAGCAATAACTCAACTATCCTTGAACTAATTTGCATCCACCAGAAAACCAAAATACTCACTCTCAGGCAGAAGTTACTATATTGTTAATGCTAGGTCAGCAGGTGTAGATTGTACCTTTTTTTTGAAACCGGATTTATGTCTGTCAACATTGAACTTTCATCTTCTTTGCCTAGAATGTTCTGGGCTTTGTTTTGTCCTATGAAAATCCATAACACCTTGCCCATCTAAATTTTTTGTTTGGTTAGTGGGGCCTGATTGCATTTTTTTTAGTGTGAATTTATGTATGGACCAAACTTGCAAAATCTGGAACTTTATTTTATCTCCAAATATGGATATCTAGAACTTGCAAGATTTTGATATAATGTTATTAGTAGGAAGCAGTGGAAATGCTCTCTAGCATGAATCACCCCGAAGGAAATTGCCCGCTATGTTTGTATCCATTGGTTGAAGAAGATGCAGGTCGTGATTCATTGCCATTTATGAAGTTGATGTCCTGTTTTCACTGCTTTCATTGGTAAACTCCGGATTTTATTCTTTTCTATGGTTCTACCATTATGTTTGTATGTGTACACATATTTCTTTTACGAGAAAGGTGTTTGGTTTAGGATTGACTTGTTTATTCATCTATGGTAGTGAGTGCATTATTCGATGGTGGAATTGGCTCCAATCAGAAAAAGAAGTTATCCCAACCAATTTGTCTGGTCCATCCGTGCGTGGCTCCAGGAGCATGTTAAATCAACGAAGTAAGCTAGGAACTCTTTGTCTGAAACTATTCAAACTTTGGTTTGTTTGAAAACTCTTTATGGTAGTGAGATATTCAAACTTTTGGTTTGTTTGAAAACTCTCTTGGTCGTGTCTACTCTTCTTGAAGATGCTTTATTAGCATTGTGATTGTAACTTTAGTTGAGTTTGTTTTGCGTACTCATTTTGTTCTTTTTGTGTTAGTGCACTGTTGCTTGCCAATGTTGGACATGAAACAGATGAAACACATTGAATCTAGTTTTGGTGTAGTTTTGTTTTACATTTTTAAACGACAGTATCAGGAGTTCTTGTTCCCTTCAACCTGCATAATTTTACTGAAAATTTTCCTGATTTATTTGTAAGAGTTTTCAAATTAATGAAGGCATCTTGAATGTGGTTGTCTACCCTCATCTTACCAACTGCAGATTGAACTACGTGTAGCACATGCACGCTTAGTGTGATCTTGGGATGTAACAACTAGAGTACGATGTGATATGATAGAATGTCACAGATGGCGAGATATTGCTCTGTTTTTATTAGGGATAGAGTTGGTTCTCATTCCTCACTCTTTTTGCCGACAGTACTCTTTTTGATAATCAGAATTCAGAAGGTTTTCCTTTTGCATAGGCGTGCATGCAGCAGCGGAAGAGAGCACTGGTAGCTGCCCAGTTTGCCGTAAGGTTTTTCATGCCAAGGATATCGAACATGTGCTTGACTTGGTTGGGGCTCATTCTCAGTTGGTAAACTTCAATTGTCAAACTTTAGTAAAGTTTTTTTTTTTTTGTGTGTGGTTTTGTGATGATTATTATTGTCGTTTTCTGAATTGATAATTAGCTCTGTTGTATTCAACAAGATTCTGTGTTTTCTTGATGAGGTGCTGCCACATTTCTTGTGTCTGCGCTGAGTAAATTTACTTGCTTCTTTGTTTTTTTTTTTTTTGAAAAGGCAACAAGTTTATTCTAGAAACTTGACAATGGGCAAATCAATCGGGGGAGAGGGGAGGGGAATCCAACCAGAGTTTGAATGAAAAAAACAACAAAAACACCAAACAAGATTGAAACCCAACAACAATACATCCAAACATCCCAAATCCTCATTTGTTAGTAGGTAGGTCAACACCCAAACACCGTCGACCAGAATTTACTTGCTTCTTGTTACCCAAGTTTTTTTTTTGAACTGCTTTGTTACCCAAGTTTAATCCAATTCTTCTATTTTGTTTTACCGTACAAAGGTGGGTTGATGACTTCTGTGCAAGTTCACTCAAGTTATGCACGGCACTTAATACAATCCATTGTCCCTAATTGAAACCATGAACCTTAGTAATCGATGTTACCATAGCGCCAAATGTTGTACCTACCTCCCGCTTATATGCGTTCAAACAAGCGTTACATGGATGCACCAAAGAAAGAAAGAGAAAAAAACTACAGAACTTATGGCCTAGAAGGGAGTGAAAAGAAAAGAAAGGTTTTGTTCCCAGCATATGGACGATTCAGTAACTATCCCCTCCCTCCTTTCTCACTCTGTCCCTCTCTGAGGTATCTGTAGATCGTTTTTGTATTATTTTTGCTAAGTGACGTTCTGTTTTAAATACTACTTTTGTGTTCAAGTAGTTCTGTGGTTACCAGGACACCTGGTGTTTCACGTGCATTTTGGTTAGCCTTTGTTGTGGCCAATTCTTGTTTTTTTTTGTCCTCTACATGCTAGTCAATTCATCATTTGAATCTGAGCTACTTCTGGTGTTTGATTTAGCTTACTTAGATAGGTTCCGTATTTAAGCATTGAAACGAAAGTTCTTGTAGAAAGACAACATGCAATTTTTTTCTCGAGTTGGAGTTATAACGGGTCCTGTTTAAGCTTAATATTTTGTGAACAAAACTTGGTATGGGATCTTATTTTTTTTCAGTTATACCCATATCTAGCAATCTTGAATGACTTCTTCCATCCTAACTTTTAGAGCTCCGGTGATGCCAAGCTGAACGAGGACGAGAACCTCATGGAGTCGGATTCGGAGAATTTCAGAAGAGAGAATTTTGAAGCCATATTAAAACTGCAACAAGAGAACAGCGGCTTAATAGAACCTAGAAAAAATGAAGTTCTATTGCCGGGCATGTTTCTTCCGCCTCCAATCCCAGAAACCACAACTGTCTCAGTCAATGAAACCACCGATCCGCAAAACACAGAATCTAGCGTCAGAGCAGTAGCAAATGCTAGTGGTTCTTCCAATAGGCCTAGAACCAGTGAGCACAGGAACTCAGGCATGAGGAAGCACAGAGGGCGAAACCCAAGAAACCAAGTCAAACAATGGACAAAGAAAGAAACTGGAAATGCAGATTAAAGCTGTTGAATTGAAATGCAGATTAAGCTGTTGTATTTTAATTTTTGTTGAAATGCTTCCTCAAAGTGAAAGAAAAACTTCATTGCAGTAATATTATTTGCAATATCAGTGGTAGTAATGAACAAGAAAAGAGGGTAGGTATCTGGGTAAGGTTATACCGTTACAGTATGTTGGTTTTGGACTCTGAACAATTCCTAAGGCAATGTATGTAAACTTTTGAGCTGTATGGTAAATTGTGCATGGGCCTAATATTTGGCATCGCTATATGACCAAGTCAATGTATAGCTTTGTTTTGTTTTTGATAAAGAATAGCTTTGGTTTTTTCGGACTCGGGGGAGGTGCTGTGCACCCCTCGGCCGTTGGATCGAGTTTTGGATGACTCGGATGTGTTCGGCAATTTTTTCTTAATTTTGATTTTTTTTACCGGTAAAAAATCAAAACACATTCGAACCGTCCAAAATTCGATCCAACGGCCGAGGGGTGCACAACACCATGCACAGCATGGCTGTGCACAACACCTCCCCCGCTTCTGGTTTTTTCTCCATATTTCTTTTTCTTTTTGTTCGTTTTTGTTTTGAAGTCCGCCAGTGTTAGAGTCCTACTTGTCTCACAACCGTTACCAAGCCCAAATAAAGGAGAAAAGAGGGTTGTTTGTTAGGTAGTTGATAGTTAGCACGTAAAAGACCGCATTAGATCCTTATGAAATGAATCTGGTTATTATTATATCATGGATAAAGTTCAATGAAAAAATCGGATTCATATAGTTAGGCCCACTTGATTGAGTGTAATTAGTTGTGTTAGCTGACCTGTTAACTCTTAGCCTATTTAGTATTTACTTGGCTCAAAAGGTTAAGCTCAAGTTATACAGTATCTACTCGCATTTCGTTTTATATTACACAAATTCCTCGGAGCCCACCGATATGAGATGCCTATCGAAGTGAGATGGGTCCTTACAATCTCCCCTACTTAGGATCACAAAATATTCCCATTGCACCCCATGGTTTAACAACTTCCACCCATCAAGCACAAAAAGCACCTCAAGTTCCTCCCTTGTTGGGTACACCTAAGCATGTCTCCTTGTGGGACCGCCTCACATTTCCGGATGGTGTAAGCTCTGATACCACCTTTAATGACCCGCGCCAGTTGACCTATAACCCTTAGCTTAACCTCGCGGCTCATAAAGTTTACCTCGAGTTATGTAGAAGCTGCTCGCATTTCGTTACATATTACACAAATTTCCCAAAGCCCACCGATGTGGGATGGGTCCTTACATTGGGACTTAAGGTTAGGTTAGGTTAGATTTGGTTTAGTTTGATTTTCTGTTTCTGTTTTCTCTTCCGCTTTTTTTTTTGCGGCTGAAAGTGGCATGCTATGTGAAAAAAAGCTGCTATTACTGTTTGCTGCATGAATCCAGTACCCAGCACACAAAAAATGCAGGGCTGTATCTTCCCAAGGCCCCCCCCCCCTCACAATTCTTTTTCCTGTACAATTGCTGTGAATGGTGCATTTTCTCCGTCCAAGCAAGAGGCATGGAACAGTACAATAGAGAGGTTTAGTAAATATCTCTCTCTCACACACATAGGGATGATGAGTGATGACAGTGGAGGAAGAATTGTCACAGTTAATGGTTGGGATGGTGCCAATTAATGTTAATTGTCCGTCTAATTATGCAGTGCTCCCGGAGAATGGTCACGTAATGCTTCGAGACACTCCAAAGTACATCGTTTTGGAGTTCCCTCGCTTCTTTCGGCTTGGTTAATGAATGCCCCTAATTATGATCTTCTTAGTGCTGAATCCACATGGAAGTGCTCTGTTTCTTCGGATAATGGTCGTGAAAATGGAGAAAATTACGTACTGCAACATAAAATTTCCTTTACTAAAGAAATTATTGGTACCTTAATTAATTCTTTGAAATATGTCAGGTTATGTGACTGATTTAATCTCCTTTCGAATTAAAATCGATACTTATGCAATCCAATACCAAATATTTGGAATTTATGTTGCAATTAGTTTGTGACTGATCCATAACTAGAATGAGCAGGAATTTTGTTAAGATATTCGAAGTTATAGATTTTTTATTCCCAAAACTTTGATTTTTAAACTCCATACAAAATGATGTGATCACAGTGGGGTATTCTCAAATTTTAATGAATAAGTATAATCAGACCACGTCATTCTCCACGAGATTTCTGTAGATAAAAGGATCAAATGAGAAGTTACAATCAGTGGCGGACGCAAGATTCATTATGCAGGGGAACCGAATCACATATATTTATAAATTAACAACAAAATATCATCATCACATACTGATATAATAATTTTGAGGGGATCTTCCTTCATAATTTGTACAAACTAAACCTAAATTATAGTACCAATAATTGGATAATTGGGAGGTGTGCGGGGACTTGTGCCGCCCGCATGCACCCCCCTCTATCTGCCCTTGGTTGCAACATTATGGAGGGAGTTTCTATATATTATAGTTTTGGAAATGGCTACAATACACACCTGTTAAATATGTGTATCATATACACTTATTGTATAGTCCAGATTGTGCCACCTCATTGGCAATCGCAACATTTTTTAGTTTTTCGTAGCTTTTCAGTAATATAATTCGTAACATTTTCTATGATTCGTAACATTTTTGTGCGACTCGTAACTTTTATAAAAAAAATTGTAATATTTATAAAAAAATCATAACTTTTATAGGGGTGTGTATCATACACACCTTAATACACCCAAATAAAAGGTGTGTATTATAGCATTTTTCGTTAGTTTTATTTGTAAATTATATAGGGGTATTCATAATTTCCAAGGTGAGAACTCACAGAGCAATGGCCTTGGGGGAATTTCACCCGCGTTAGGTAGTTGTCACTGTGACTTCGATTGTGATGCAACTGACTTCTACAAGTATGGTCGGCGTTCGGACACCATTTCACATATATCTAAACACTTGCGTTTGGAGCGTCCGATGCATGTGAATTTCATGCATGTTCACTGAAATTGTTTGATGCACGTGAGTCCCACGAATGCACCATGATCCCACATCTATCGAATGGCTTCGGACAGAGATGCCCAGATCTGTATCCCTAGCACTGCTGGAGTTTTACTCATTGGTAAGACAAGTAGGGGCACTGTAGTGAGGTAACTCACAACAGAGTTGAAATGAACCCCATCCGGCTATCCATCTCGACACCGACAACTCGGATTTAATTCAAGCTCATAATGATCTGAGCTATTCATTGTTTAGATTAAAATCCAAGCGTTCATTACCAAGATGAATAACCGACTGGACTCACTAATAATGATCTGAGATATTCATTGTTTAGATTAAACCCTGTAGTGAGCCTCTCACTGCAAGGGCCCATACCCCAGTGCGTGGACTCCAGATACTATCAACATCACCTTTTCCTATAGGGTCGTTTCTTTCCAATGCAATCAGTGGGGGAGAGCATGCATTGTCAAGTTATAAAATCTTCAAGATAAATGGCACTGAACAACAAAGGTCGCAACCGACATAACGGAACACACTCCCAAAACCCTATTGCCGAAGTGACATCTCCATATATACTAATACATCATAAACTTTGCTCAAACTTAAAAATAATTTTGCCAAGTTTTGATCATCAATATGGTAATGTGGGGCACGTTGGAACAAGAACAGTATGAAGACTTAGGCCGAGTTTTTACTACGGTATATTTTTCAGTATTTTGGTATTCTTTGACAACTTGTAGTCCAAGAATACCGAAAATACCGTAGTAGAAACTCACATACCGTAGTAAAAACTCACCCTTAAAAAGTTCAATTTTTTTTTCCCATTGATTTCCAAATTAGAAGTAGAGGAGATAATTGCAGTGTTAAGGATAATGGAGAAAGAAAGGTGAAAACCAACAACATGGGAAGATTGAAGTGACCAAAGTGCATGCCAATTAAGTATTCTTTTGGTGCGTGGTTCTGAACTTTTTAGGGTTAGTGGGAAATGAGGAGCCGGACAGAGGAATTGGAGTGTGGATACAAGGGAAAGAAGAGCTACAAGCCTCAAGTTTGTGTGTCATTTCAATGTCAAATCTCATTGCCCTCAACTTATCAATGATGGCTCGCTCTCACTTTTTACAGTACTTAAATCCTCATTTCAAGTGCTTCCATGACTGATTTTGATGGCATCTTTTCATCTTTTAGGGTTAGTGACATGACTAAATACAAGCTTCGGTAGAATACGCGATCGAATTTTAGGGAATATTAGAAAGAGAGGGAAGGAAAAAAGAAAAGAAAAAAGAAGAGACGTTGAGCATGAACATGATCATCATTGATCATCGGGACTTCTGACGCCAGCTCTCTTATCATTAGGGCTCCAACTTCCTTGTCTTTTGCCCAATCTCATACGCGGTCTTACAATTTTGCATAGAATAGACTAATTTAATATATTTTGTATTCTATTAAAGTATTCTCAACAGTAAGAGTCAAGAGAATGGCCGTCTGGCTTCAGATTTCCACATAATAAATGACCTTTATTAAGAGTTTTGTTGGTACTTACGAAATTCAATACATGGCCACAATTGATCTCTAAGTTTATGGGGCATTACTATGCTTATTCTCGTGGTCTATTCCCAATCACGGTTGGCAAGCGAGGGGGAGGCTAGTAGGAATTGTCGCCCTTGTTACATATAAAAAAAAAAACCTTATTATATATATAAACACACACACCGGTGATCCAGTCAAGGATCCCGGATGAAAGTTTTTGAGTGTTTTGAAGGTTTTAAAAATTATTTTTGCATAATCCGAACCGTCCAATGTGTTTAAAACGTGTTTTAAGGGTCCTCGCGAGAAATCATAAAAAAAAAATACCGGGAAGACCTTGATCCGAGCAGTTTTTCACAAAAACTGTTTGGATCAAGCCCTTCCCGGTATTTTTTTTGTTGTTGATGATTTCTCGCGGAGATCCTTAAAAACACATTTTAAGCACATTGGACGGATCGGATCATGAAAATTTGATCCGGAACTATGAGTCCCGGACTTAGGGATCCCGGACTCGATCAAGACTGTATATATATTATCAAACTAAAGGTCCCGCCCCTGCTCCAGAGGTATAGCCCGTTCCTCCTACGCAATCCGTCCCTAATGGTTGGACACTATCTGTCGGAACTGAGGTTTATAAAATCTTTCCCCTTTCTGGTTATGTACGAGTTGAACGATGTGCTTTGCCATCAAATCCTACTTTTTTTAAATGCATGTCCTGACAAAGTATCATTTATTGAATTTCTTCCGACTTATACGTTAAAAAATTACCTCTATATGATTGATAAAAACCATTATAAATGTAAATTGGTAAATATTAAGTTAACATCCTAACCTAGCCGATCAATTAAAGATTAGTCGTTCATTAATGAGCTAGCAAAGTTCTAGAAACTATTCTAAAAGAAAAGAAAACCACGGGGTGAAGACCTTTGAGTTTGCTTTTTCTTAGATCTCGGATTTGTGGAATATAATCCGATTCCTCTCATCGAGAAGGATCAATAATTCACAAAAGTTTGACACGAAACTAACAAATACGAGAAAAATTTGAAAAAAGACAAAAAAAAAGTCACGTAGCTTATTTAACCAAAACAGGTTATCTCTAGCTTATAGACAAAAAAAGTTACGAGAAACACACTCTAAGTCCATACGGGGTTTTGTCCCGGCTTTAATTAGTTTCTGGTAGTGTACAATGCGATTAGTTCCCTAAAAATTAGTTAAGATGCACATAACTTGATTCGTGTTGGAAATATGTGAATGAAACCGGGACACTTGGAGGGTCTCCTGAGGCAACCGAGTCAACCCCATGGATTCAAATGCTATGTAATAAATGCTGGGTAACTCCCCTCATGAAAGTCGTGGTTATGGCAGAATTCATGTCCCTATTCAAATTCGAATTGAAGGTAGGAGTTACATGTTACAGAATTGAATTGTTGAAGGAGGCTCCTCCATTATTCACGTATTGATGTTTTCAGCTCCTCCTTCGGCTATATGAAGGCAGCTTTGGCCTTTGTTTTCGACATCAGAAACTTGTCTAACATCCAAGCTCTGAAAATCATCTTTGAGAGAGAGAGGCAGACACCAGTTCTCCAAGGCTACCAACGGTGGTGTTCCGGTGGTGGTGGTACTAGTCGTTTTTATCCTGAGACAAAGACGTCAGTTCATCCTACAACACCCACGGTAAGTGGCGCATCTTTGTTAAGAAGAGTGTGGTTTTAAACGACTCGGCCAGTCTACTGTTTGTATTATGTTTTTGTTTCTGTTTCTGTTAATTTTGTTACATTTCTGTTCATGTAATTTATATTAACTGTGATCAATAAAATTGTTCTTTGGAATTTGGATTGCCATTGTATTTTTTCCAACAATTCAAACATTCTTATATATAATAAAAAAAACACGGGGTCAAAGTAAGTATAGGGGAGTTTACTTTGGGAAAAAGTATAGTGCGGTGGGGTTCAAGTCGAAGAAAGGCAATTAGAATTGTGGAAAAAGTAGCGTTCATGAGTTCAAGTGAGTCCCAATTAAGTGATGATGGTAATCTATTAGGTGAGATTAAGAATGTGTCACACGATGCGAACAAAAAGTACTTTTCTCTGTCTAAAAGCCAAGGTTATATATTTTTTTTATCGGCAAACAAAATCTTATTAGAGAAACTTGATGACGTGTACATCGAGAAGGAGAAAATTCAACCAAAAGTTCGAACACCCAATGGGCATAGCCCAACCACCCTTGGGCCTATAATGCCCTGATAAAACAATGAAAATACCTGAGGCCAACACAGCCAGATATACAATAAAGCACATAAAATTAAGCCTAGCCCAAACAAGTGGGCCAAGCCCAACCCCAAGAAAACCCAAAATCTAACCCTAAAGCAATGTGAAATCATCCACTACTAAAGCCTCTGATAGGCGACAACGACCACCAATCCCAACAGCCACCACAACCCGAAACCACCAATCCACCACTGGATAACCCAAGAGAAGTGGCACCGACGAAATAAACAAACCCAGCTGCCTCAGATGCACCCAGAGCCGTTAAGCAATAACCACGAAACCCACTGGTAACCGTAGTGGGGGACCACGACGGGCATCACCCCACCGACACAACCCATGCCGTAATATTGATGATAATTCTAGCTAAAAATGCCGGATAGATATCTTTCATCATTTTTTTGTACAAATTTGTACATAATAGATGATTCCGTGACTCATTTCCACCGACCCACATTTCCATCGCTAATTAGTGCGATAATCTCAATCTCAGGTACTCGAATGAATCCAATTTTTTTTTTCTTTCTAAAAATGCAGTAAGTTTTTAAAGGAAAAAGGCAGATTAAGCTCAGCTATTTGATTAATATTTTTCTGTAAAAGAAAAGAACATACACTAATTAATTAAACACATTGTTCTCTCTTATCCTGTGGTTTTAAGCAAAGTAAATTCGGGAAAAAGTTAAAAGATATTACTTAATGCAATCTCAATGGAAGAAAAGGAAAAAGATTCCAATTGATAGAAAGTAACCCTTTTCGTTTGCTTAGGATTCTTTTGGTGTTAATCACGATTTGCACTTGGCCAAACAGAGAATTTTTGTCCTAGAAAAACACTTCTTCTTCTTCTTCTTCTTCTTCCTCTTTTTAGGATGAAAATACACATATTGACTTTATACATATCTTTGCAATACATCAGATGTAATCATTACATTCAAAGTTGTCGAATCCCGTACCAGTTGGCGTACCGTTTTCAATACTGGGACCGTACCCGCGGTTATCTTTGTACCCGTGTTTTTCTCCTAACGCTGGCATATTTTATTTTATTTTTGACCTTTACCAAAAAAAATTTGTACCTCTATGAAAGTGCCAAAAAAGTTTGTACCCTAGGAAAGTGCCTAAAATCCTTGGGTACCCTATGAAAGTGCATAAAACCTTAGGGTATCCTATGAAAGTGCCTAAACGACTAAAACCCTATAATAGGAAAGTGCACCCTAAAACCTAAAC
Source organism: Vaccinium vitis-idaea (assembly GCA_963854785.1). Classification (NCBI taxonomy): domain Eukaryota; kingdom Viridiplantae; phylum Streptophyta; class Magnoliopsida; order Ericales; family Ericaceae; genus Vaccinium; species Vaccinium vitis-idaea. The sequence goes on along the minus strand of OY978223.1, from coordinate 4,807,930 downwards.
CCTAGGGTACCCTATGAAAGTGCCAAAAAAAGTTTGTACCCTATGAAAGTGCCTAAAATCCTAGGGTACCCTATGAAAGTGCCTAAAACCCTATGGTACCCTATGAAAGTGTCTAAACTACTAAAACTCTATAATAGGAAAGTGCACCATAAAACCTAAACTCTAGAGTACCCTTTGAAAGTACCTAAATTTAAAATAAAAATAAAATTGTGGGACCTTAGACTTTGTAAAACTTTAACATGGACTAAATGACCCAATAAGTCCCCACTTCTGGACCCTAGAACAATTACCCCAATAAAATAAGTTCTAACACTTTGAAGTACCTAAACGTTAGTTCTCATAAAAAAATAAACATGATTATTATACATAAAGTCCTAGTTTTGCTAACTTATATTAAAATTCAAGCTTTTTTATATATTGAGGGAAAATAATACACAAGTTTTTTTTACAAGCCGAGATTCCATTACAAGTCTCGTATAGACACTAGGCTTTGTTCGGTTTGGGTTTTGAGAAAGGTTTTTGGGGGTAATGAGTAGAGAGAGATGTGAATTTTTTTTTATTAGGGACCGTGCAAGGTGGACCCAAACCGAACAAGGTGCATGTTAAGTGTACCATGTTTGTTGCCAGCTAGGTGTGGAATTGACTACATTGATTCTATTCATTTGTCTGGTAGCTGCCTAACTAGAACACCTATATATTTGTATTTGAAGTGTGGTGCAAAATTACAAAAAAAAAATTCAAAAATTAAGAGAAACTATTCAAATATTTGAAGACCAGCCTTCTACAAAAAAAACATTGAAGATGAATTTAGTAATTAGATCATAAAAATGTTAATATACGCCAACGAGATATGGCAAAAAGAATATAAAATTTGAGTAGGGTCGGGCATAGTTGTCCACGACACGAGATATGTATCCTCTAATCGTGCTCCTTTTGAAAAATTATCACCCATCCCATATTCTTTTCACAAAAATACAAGTGCATCCCGGTTCGGTTTCATTTAATGACAATTTATTTTTTTAAAAATGCCAGGCCTCATTTTATGAAGCGAAACGCGTAATACCATTGAGTTAACGACATTCAAATTTCAAATCTTTTTAAAAAAACCCAACCCCAATTCGTTTAGGGCTCAAATATATAGAAGATAAAATCTCACTTTTATCATGTTTTGCGTAAATTAAATAAGGGGTTCTTTTCTCCTGACTGAGGCAAAATCTATGTAATATAGACTATGAAATTTTACATCCAAATAACTTCGTTTTTCTTATATGCAATGGAATTAAAATTTCGTATTATGTATAACTATTTAATTGTGTAATTTCCTCACGGCTCTTCCTCTCCCATGACTGCTCACGAAAAAGTCCAAATGTTCTAAGTCGTACTTATAGAATTAGTAATTGACTACAAACCCCAAACCAAATTTCAGCCACACCCACGTGAAAACCACTTGTACCCCTCAGGCCTCAACATTCATTCTAGAACATTCTCAAAAAAAAAAAAAAAATAGAAGAAAAAAAGATACAAATACTCTCTTTTTAATTTGGGCAATTATTATACTAGTATATTAGATACAAATAACACCACCTTAAACATAGTTATAATAGAAATTATCAAAACATACCTAAAATATTTAAACAGTGTTGGTCCTTTTTGCCCCTTTTTGTTTGGTAAAGGTTTTGAGTAGAGGTGACAATGTTCAACCCAACCTATGAATCTGCTCATATTCACTTATTTTTAACCCGCTCAAAGCTGCCCACATTATATTATGGTTTTATACGGGTCAATCTACATTAACCTATATATCTATATCAGTCCGTTTCTAGTCCACAACCATAAAAATCCGGGATTGTCTGGACCAAGCCTTTCCTGATTAAATTTTGATGATCTGAACCGTCCAATGTGTTTAAAACGTGTTTTTAAGGGTCACCATGATAAATCATCAAAAAAGAAATGACCGGGAAGGGCTTCATCCGCGTAGTCAAATTATCAAAATTTGATCGGGAAATGAAAGATGTGGACGAGAGTGGAACTTTAAGGGTAGTGGACTAGAACATTGGGTGGTGTGTGTGTGTGTGTGTGTGTGTGTGTGTGGGGGGGGGGGGGGGGGGGGGGGGGGTTCAAAATGAGTTGAACCAAAAATAAAACATAACATTGATTTCATTTTTCTTTTCTCAACAACAAAAGAAACGGGCTGAGAAAGCAACAATCTTCCACAACCGTCTGCAACTATCTTTGACGATCGTCAAAATGGGTAAACGAAGGAACGATTTGCAATACATTTACACATTGTAAGTGAGGTTCTTTGTTGAGTCAATGTGATGAAATGAGCTGGAGAGGTAAGAATAATCAAAGGTAGAGATACGAGAATGGAGTGAATCATCTAGAAGAAGGGTGAAGAAGAGAGCAGATGTGCACAGAGAAGACCAAGACAGTAAAGCCCTTAGACTAATCCATGGGGGTGCCCAAGTGATCTAGAGATAATGGGATGATGACACCTATGGAAGAATATTCTTCTTTCCAAATTAGTGATTGCCCACTTTCTCCCTTCTTAGAATGACACACTCTGTCACCTCTGAAAATTGTGAAGGGAATGTCCCATATTTATAGGCACGTTGCACCAGTGCTTAGGTGCCATGTGTCTCCCTACAATAAGAGGACATGTGTCCTTTCCGTACACCTTGACCGCGTAGGTGATGTCACCCGCCACAAGACAAACCCTCGTGGCTACTCGGGCGTGCTACTGCACCTTCGCACGGAGAACCTCTCCTCTTTTGTAGCCACCAAACCAGTTGATCTCCTTCTATTCCCGTTTGGGTAAGGTCATAACCTGTTCGGTCGTGTCTGTATCGCAACCAAGCCTCAATGGGCCCCTCGGGTCCTGCCTTAAACCGGAGCAGGAGTCGTTCTTGGGCTTAAGATAAATGACTTAGCTCTTCACATTCTCGCCTATATCTCTGGGTTGCGCTTGTGGGATTTTCTCCATGCTAGGATGGGCCCTGGCTTATCTGTATATACCCTTGTTGGCGTTAGTGGGGCTTGCTTTGCCCCATCTATTGAAGGAGCTCCGTGTTAGGGACACTCGCACGGGTTGACCCGCGCGACTCTGCAACATGTCCCGCTGTTGCTGAGTGACACTTGTCACCATGTAATTGGGAGGTCAACCTTGACTTTAGTCAACATTTTCTGAGCGCTGACCTTCCCTACTCACATGAGTGTAAAAATGACACCATACATGACAATATCAACGATTCATCCTAGCTCCAATTTTTGTTTTTTCATTGGTTGGTGACACCACACAGATCATCGTTACAATTTTTTAGGGTTAAATGTTATAGATAAGGACAAAACATGAAATAGGGCAGAATCGGGGGGGAAAAAAACGGGTTGGGTTGGGTCAAATATGACTTGACTCATATTCAACCCGCCTACTATTGACACATATTTAATCCGTTCATATTCAACCCGCCTACTATTGACACATATTTAATCCGCTCATATTCAACCCATAACCCATATCTATTATCCAAACCGCAAATTTCCCACGATAAGTTTTGAGGAAAGTTTTTAGGGTAATAAGCAGAGAAAGATAAATAGAGAGATCGGAGTAATAATTGGACACAAAACTAATTAGATACGGTGCTGTGAGAAAGAGGTTCTGCGAACCAAATGACAAGGTGCGCTAGCATATTCCAAACAACTTCTACAATTTTTAAATGTTGTTGTCATACATGCAAAAGGAAAAAGGGATTAGTTGACACGGGATAAATCAGAATGAAATTGCTCACATCACAAAATCCCAACTTTTCATCTTCATTGAATGTAGGTTAGTGAGTTCCATCCATAAAAATCTAAGGCAATTAATGTTGCAATCCGTGTCCTAAGCTAGAATTAATTACTCCATTTAAGTACTCTGTTGAAGAAAATGTCTCTTTTGGTGAAAAGAAAAGTCTAGTGGCACAAATATTTTTACCTGAAATATTCAGATTATTTTATATAAAAATACTTCCTCCGTCCCAAATTGTTGATTTTTCTTTCTATTATTTTGAGATGTCTCAAAATGTTAATCATATTTCTAAAAACAACTATAAAAAAATATATCCAACTTCCAATTTTACCTTTAAAAGTATTCCTTCCTCCCAATTTATTTTACATTTTTCGAAATTTGTGTCATTTCTAAATCGTTTTTGTAGCATATAATATTTTTCATGATTTTTAAAACTTTGTATAAAATAACTAATTGAGATCTATCAAACAAGATCCATATTGCATCTTTTTTGAGATTTTTTTTTTTGAACTGATCACATGAATTTTTTGAGATCCATATTGAAAGATATAAACAATTTAAAACCACTTAATAAACTTTACAGTTTTGAAGGATAATTTTGAAACTCTAAGACAATAATTTTGTCTCCTTAAAAAATTAGATTCTCCAAAAGGGACAAGCAATTTGGACGGAGGGAGTAAGTGTTTTTTACATATAGAATAATTACATATAAAACACTTATTTTTTATAAAATAATTCGAACCGTTAATTGCCGAATGAACAACCGTAATTAGTATGCAAGCTCAGTAGTGACCCTTGTACGTGTAACTTAAGTACACACTAGTAGGGGTGAAAAAAAAACCGACGGGACCTGAACCGATCGAAAAACCGAAAATTCGGTTCGGTGTTCGGTCGGTCCAGCCTGAAAAAAACCGAAAAAACCGAACCGAAAAAACTGAAATACATCTTGGTTCGGTTTCGATTTTCCGGAATTTTTGTCAGACCGAACCGAACCGAAATACCCTAAAATCATCCCGATTTGGACCGAATTACCCCGAAACCACCCCTATTTGGACCGAAAACCACCCCTATCTTGGTTTCCTGAAATTGACCCCGCAAAAAATAACAAATCACAGCCGTCCATCTCAATTTTAACGCCGGACCGAAAAAACCGAAAAACCAGAAAAATAGTTGAAAAAACCGAATCACCCCGAACCGATCGGTCCATTGTTTTTTTCGGTCGGGATCGGTTCCCGACAAAATCACCCCAAACCGATCGGTTCGGTCCCGAACACCCCGAAAACCAAACCGAACCGAACCGAACCGACCGATTTTCACCCCTACACACTAGTTGAATAAAATACCTAACGAAAGGACTCTGGGTTTTTTTGTGGCTACGCTAAGAGACGCGGTCTCATGAGTTGCACGTGCCCCTCGCCTGGTCGGAAAAGGAAAATGCGACTCTTATATTACCCGAAATGAGGAAAAAAACATTAATATAAGAACTGTTTGGTTGTGGTCAAATACTCTACAACTTTGACCTTTTACTTTTTCTTGATATGAATATGACTTCATTCAAAGTTTTGGGCCCATCTCAACCTTTACTTCTTCCATCTTTTTTTTTTCTTTTCCATGATCACGGTGTTCGGCCAATTTAAGGATATCTCGATTACTTCCATCTCTGATTAGGTTAAAGGCATGTAACCCACACCTAGAATGCGGAATTTAAAAGAAATTAATTTCTTGCAGACTCCATACAAGAATCGAATGATAACCAATTACGTGGAGAGCAAACTCACAAACTAACCAAACTAATCCTTCGGGTATCTCGAGCTTTACCTGTTCTATCATCATCACCACCGTAAGATATCAAATCCAAATCTCTTGTCGGGACCCATGGCCGATTTTACACCCTAGTTCTATGGAGAGCAAACTTACAAATCAAACCAGACTAACTCTTCAGCTATCTCGACATCTACTTGTTCTATCATCACCACCACCGTAAGATATCAAAATCCAATCTCTTGATGGGACCCACAACCGTTTTTCCCCTAATTTTGTGAAGAGCAAACTCACAAACCAACCTGACTAACCCTTCGGCTATCTCAACCTTTACATGTTCTATCATTATCATCATCACCACCACCTTAAGATACCAAAATCCAATCTCTTGTTGGGACCCACGGCCGTTTTTCCCCTTATTTCTTTAATCCCTTCAGTGTCAACCGTGTAACCTACCCCACTCAAACCAACCCTTTCCTTTCTTCCGCCGTCCACTTCTCTCACTCTCTCCTCTCTCTCTCTCTCTCTCTCTCTCTCTCTCTAATTCTATAAATTCAACTCTCCCGACTTCACCTGAAGCTAGCCTCCATAACCAGCATTCATATACCTTGCATTATAAACATTTTCACACAGATCATATAGATATATACACATACATATATCTAAGAAATGAGGCATTCCATTGGAGTTTTTAAGCCAAGCAAATTACATGTTTCAAAGCATGTGGGAGCACTGATCACACTGAGTCAGTACTGTGGCTCAGCTAAAGTACCAAAGAGTCGTGGCAAGAAGCTGAGGATCAACAACTCGTGGAACCCACTTGGGACCGGGTCGAACCGGTCCCAGGTTGCCACGTCTGGGACCAAGCTAGGCGACAAGTGGCCTGAGTATCAAGGGAGGAACCACTGGGAGGGCATGCTCGATCCGCTGGACGACAATCTGCGCGACGAGATCCTACGGTACGGCGAGTTCGTTGACGCCACGTATCGGTCCTTCGAGTTCGACACGTCGTCGCCTGACTACGGCATGTGTCGGTACTCTAGGTTCTCGATGCTGGCCCAGTGCGGGCTCGGGGAGAGCGGATATAGGGTGACGAGGAATCTGCGTGCCACGTGTGGAGTCCAGCTGCCGCGTTGGCTCGATCAGGCCGGACCGAGTTGGGCCTTCACTCGGTCCGGTTGGATCGGTTACGTGGCAGTTTGCAATGACAGGGAGGAGATTGCCAGGCTGGGACGCCGCGACGTGGTTATTGCCCTCAGGGGCACCATCACGTGCCTGGAGTGGCTCGAAAATTTTCGTGCCACGTTGGCCTGCCCACACGATCATGTGGGTCCTGAAAACGACGGGGCTATGGTGGAGAGTGGTTTTCTGAGCATGTACACGTCACGGACTGCCACTTGTCCTAGTTTGCAAGATATGGTGAGAGAGGAGATCGCGCGAGTCCTACGATCATACGGTGATGAGCCTCTTAGCGTGACGATAGTGGGCCATAGTCTTGGTGCTGCACTAGCTACGCTTGCCGCATACGACATAACCACCACCTTCGATCATGCACCGATGGTGACGGTTATTTCGTTTGCAGGGCCACGTGTCGGGAACCGGAGCTTCCGATCCCAATTGGAGAAAAGTGGGGCCAAGATTCTACGCATTGTAAACTCTGATGACGTGGTCACTAAAGTGCCCGGCTTCGTTATTGACAACAATGACGTGGCAGACGGAGAAGCCGTCCAGGTGGCGGGACTTCCAAGCTGGCTTCAGGAGCGCGTGGATCACAAGCACTGGGTGTACGCTGATGTGGGAAGAGAGCTTAGACTCAGTAGCAGGGAATCACCGCACCTCTCCAATGGAAACTTTGCCACAAATATTGCCACGTGTCACGATCTCAGAACGTATCTCCACTTGGTCAACAGTTTCGTGAGCTCCACGTGTCCTCTTAAGGCCACTGCAAAGAGTGTGCTGGAAAGAACGCACCAAGAAAAACAACTACTACTGTTCAGATGATTTTATTGAATCTGACCACAATTTTTTTTTTTTTTCATTTTCTCAATTGAAATCAATTGTACAAAAAATTGGATAAAATGTGATTTTAGTATTGTTGTGAACATGTCTATGAAAATTTATAACGAGCATCAAAAAGTATTTTACTTTTTATTAGCCAAAATATTTACCAAAAAAAGCATAATCGAACATTATGATAAACAAATTACACAGCTTTCAAAACTTTAGAAAATGGAAGCATTCAGACATTTAATCCGTCCAAAGCACAACAAAATCATTCACGAACTCTAGTTTTCTAATGACCTGCAATGTCCCTCGTTTTGATGTTAATTATACTATACGAGACGCAAAAGAGCCTACTAATTAATGAAAACTTATTGGTGTTCTTATATAGGGTCGTGCATGGTGCGCCCAACATCCTTCTCTCCACTGGACATTTAGGATGAGTTTCCTGTTTTTAGAAACCAAATGCTAAAATTGATTATTGTATAATAAAGCTAAAAGCTAAGCTAATTAAGTTGCTATAGGAGAACTAAAAGTTTGGTTTTTCCGTTTTTAGAACAAAACGCTAAAAGGAAAATACTAAGTACTCCGAAAGTAAAATCAATGGTTAAGATAATCTCTAAATAAATCTAAATCACTGATTTTACTTTCGGGGGTAGTTTTTGGGATACCTAGTTTTGTTGATGCTAAATTGGGTTTTTGCATAAAAGTACTAAAAGCTAAGCAAAGTTGTTAAAAGCATCTTCATCGAGGTAGCTTTTAGCAAATGGGAAACCCAACCTTGATATGATTAATTGATCTCAACTGAATGTGTGGTAAAAAAGGTCAGGTGTTGCACTGTCCTAGATCATTGAGCAATTATTCCATGAGTACCATGCAATAATAGGTCACATGCATGATATAATGTCATACATAGAAATTTTGATGAGGGGAGAGACCAAGGATGGAGCCAGAGGGGGACAAGTGGTGGCGGCCGCTACCACAAGGTTTTCAAAAAATGCAATTATTATATAGAAAATAAATTTTTATCCCCAAATTATATAGACTCACCACCACTAGATTTTTTTAATCTTTCATTATCATAATGCAGTTTGTCTTTTTATTTTTCAAGTGCATATTTTCGCCACTCCAAAGGTAAAATCTTGGTTCCGTCCCTAGGGGAGACTGTATGTCCGAAGCAAAGAAGCAAGTCCCCCTCCGACCATAATTACTAATCTACAAAAGAAAATCTTAAACGTGGAACATAGTATGATATACATGCATATAGCATGAAATAAAGGGCTAATAGCCTATGCCCACACTTACAAGGCCCACACTTTACTTGGTCCATGTTAAGATTTACTACCGACTTTCAAGTTTTGGTCCTTCACTTCAAAAAGAAGAAACCAGGGGTCGGTAGTCGAGCGGTTTTTTTTTTTTTTTTGGTAAATTGAGCGGATTTTTTTGGTTCTCCTACAACGGTTTTTTCTGGTTCTGCTACAAGGGAGACTAGTCAAGCCTCGGCAGAGACGTATGGGGTTTAGGGTTATGGATTGCTTCTAAACTACCTCTGGAACTTTCCCGCTAACTCCCCAGTACTGATGTATATCGTATGGCAAAAAAAAAAAGTGGTGGTTTTTGGTCCTTAATCATTGCTTCTGAAAAAAGTAATATTAACATTACCCCACCCATAGCTATCACCCTATGATACATTTTACTTACCTCAATTCGATCATGATTATATTCAAGAACATACTCTGTGTCTGTGTAATTACATGTACTTAGATAGGTATTTGGGATGCATATTTAGTCCAAGTGAAAACAGTGACAGTGATATAACAAATTTAGCAGCCAATATAGTTGGGGTGACTCATTCATGAATGTCAAAATCATAGTAAAAAAATATAGATTAAAAAAACCCAGTTAGAGTATTAATTTAGTTTTTTTTTGCTTATCAAAAAGAAATATTTTTGTTTTTGCTCAGTGAAAGTTAACAGTGTTAGTAGTTGTTAGCGAGGTTCGAACCTCAGTCAAATGCATTAGAATACATGGTCGTGCATATCATTGGGCTACTACTGCGCTTGTAAAAACTTAGTAGTAATTATTTGCTTGAATTATGCTTTTGCACAATCAAGTCAACAATATAACTTTAGTGTAATTGATTCAAACTTGTTTTATTCCTATTGTTTATTTGGATAAAAATTCAACTCCAAGATGTTATTTCATTGGTTCTTTTGATTTGTTAGGCGTTCTTTTCCCCTTTCCCCCTTCTTTTCTCTGGTTTCCTATTAGGGAGGTAACTTTGTTAAATTCAATGAATGCCAAACTGATCAAAGTTACTGTCAATAGTCACAAAGAGAATCACACCAACATCCGATGTGGGGCACATTGATGAAACGTATCGAGGAAAGCCCTCATTTAGCCGTTATCTTCTTCGCACTTGATTACTCAATTTTTATGTTGGCGTGATAAGGGCATCCACAACAGTCTCAGTAATTTTTTCTCTAAAAAAAGTAGTGAACAATGTACATTTTTCATTTTATAAACCCACGTCTCATTCAAAACTCCAACAATTCCTCTCTATTACTCTCCCTATTTAAATTAAACAAATGAAATGGTTTGGTGGAGCATTAAAAATATGGAAGGAAATAAGAAATGGAGACCAGCCAACGCAGGGGAGAGAGAGAGTGGGTGAGGAAATACATTAAACAATTGGAAAGGTCATGAACAGTTGCTCCCTAAATGGGAGCATTTTTAGGGAGGTACTGTGCACATTTAGGGAGGCACTAAAAATGGGGAGCCATTTAGGGAGTCTCTTGGAGGGCTCTTTTTGCATTTTGGCTGGGTAAAATGGCTTGGAGAGGTGTTTGAGGAGGCTCTTGTGCTTGCCCTAAGAGCAACCACAATAAATGACTCAAATTTTTCTCTAAAAAAAGTAGTGAACAGTACACATTTTTCATTTTACCAATCCACGTCTCCAACAATCCTCTCTATTACCCTCCCTATTTTTAATAAAATATGATATATGAGGAAAAAGTAAGAGAGAGACGAGAGAGAGAATTAAAAAAAAGAAAAAAAAGGTGAAAGCAACGGCAAAGAGGGGGAGGGAGAGAGAGAAAGAATAAAAAAATGGGTAGGGAGTGAATAGCGCCTCTCTAAATGGGGGGATTTTAAGGAGGTACTGTAGCGTTGTAGCGTTTTGTATTTTAGGGAGGGGTTTAAGGAGTCTCTTGGAGGCTAATGTTGGGGTTTGGCTCCCTAAAATAGAGATGGGAGGAGCATGAGGAGTCTTGTTGCACTTGCCCTAAGAACTGTGGTAGAGGTGCGTCCTTCTCGGTCTCTTGTTTATTAGTGAAAGGTGCTCTCAATGCTATAACATAGATGAATACTCAGACTTAGTGCATGCAGATTCAAGAATTCCACATAGGAGGAGCACCGATGCATCATAACTTTGGCCCAGTTTTTTCAAGCATAATAGTGATACATAAGGCTACGTACACTAATATTTGTCACTAAATGCAAAAGTTTTGCAAGCATATACTCAAGATCCCATCTTAACCATTATCATTGTATACAAGTGGTAAATATATCCAACTCACAATTAATTGAACAATTATGTAACGGTCTGGATTTTCGGACTATTTTTTCAAATAAAATAATTTAATTAGTAATATTTTATCTCTATTTCGTGATGATTATTTCCTAATTACCCTAGACTACCCTAATCTTGTGTTTAGAATCCTTATTATTAAATACTCTACATATTAAACCCTCTCTCTTTCAAGGGATCCCGCACATGGCTTTCATGCGGGACTCTCATTTCCCGATCAAATTTCGACAATTCGACCCGTTTATGTGTTTAAAACGTGTTTTTAAGGCTCCACACGAGGATTCATAAAAATAAAAAAAATGACTGGGAGGTTTCATCCAAGCAGTTTTCAATAAAACTGTTCATTTTAAATACATTGAACGGTTTGAATCGTCGAAATTTGATCGGAAAATGAGACTCCTGCATTTTAGACAGGATAGGGATCCCTTATAGGATCCTCCGTGTGTATATATACTAGGGCATGCTCGTGCTCGTGCCTGAAGGCACTTCGCATGACATCTAAGACAAAAACATGCACACAAAAAAAACATTGAAACCAGTATGATTTGTGCATTAGTTGATCAAAAACATACATGGGACATCACTTGTGACAATTCGATCCTTCATAATTCCAACCCTTCATAATGGAACTACATAACTAAAATTGAGAAGCTTTACGCCAAACAATGTTATGCGACATCACTAATTGAACTTCGAGTAATTAAATTACAGCATCATCTATCTAATCATTTTTTAACTTCAGTAAAAGCAGGAGGAAAAGAAAAAATATAATAGTGAATGAATACTCTCTTTAATTAGCAATTTCACTTGAGACTAGGGATGACAATCTCGGCCAACCCGCCCCTATCCAACCCGTCCCCTACCCATTCGGGGATTTTTTCGGGGATCGGGTAGGGGATGGGGATTATTTTTAAAAAAATTCGGGGATCGGGTAGGGGATGGTATTGTCAGTCCCCTACCCGATCCCCTCCCCGATCTCCGCCCCTCCCCGCATCCCCGTTCACATATATATATATATATATATATATCAAAACTTATCTGTTCCGGATTTACAGCAAATTTTTTTTGATATCTGATTGTGCACTCTATTTGTTCATATTAATTTGTGATCTCAATTCTCACATGGTAAACTCTTCTAGTGGATTGCATGTGATGTGATGGAAGTGTTAACTCTTCAGTAGCACGTGATGGAAGTGATGGATGTACATTATTGGGCAAAGTTCCAAACAACTCGAGCTTTTGGGACAGTAGCAAGCTGATTCACTTTAAAGTGCAAGACTATTAAAAAAAAAAACCTACACATTAAAGAGCAACCATTTTTGGATCCCCGATTCCCCGTGGGGATCCCCGTTCCCCGCATCGGGGCGGGGATGAAGGTTAAAATAAAATTCCCGGTGGGGATCGGGGAAGGGATGGGGATTCATATAGGTTCGGGGATCGGGGATGGAGGTAGTGGTATCCACCCCCTACCCTCCCCATTGCCATCCCTACTTGAGACTTTCAAAGCTTCAAGCTAAAACCAACTCGCAATCTCTCTTTAGTAATTTCACTTAAAAGATCACCGGGTCGGGGTCGGGTTTAAAAAAATTTAAATTTTGTGTGTTGGGTTGGGTGACGGGTGGGAGGGTCGGGTTTGGGTTTTAAAAAAATTTAAATTTCGGGTATCAGGTCGGGTTCACATGAGCAATCATCAACGTCCTCGAGGTATATATATACATTGGCCGGTTCCCCTCACACTTAAAAAAACACATAAAAAAAACACCTCACTCTTCCAGGCCCTATTGTGATATTCTGGACCGTTAATCTTGTTTAAATTAGTGAAATAAAAGGTCCTGCAAAATTTCAACTCAATGGGATATTGGTAAGTGCTTGATCCAAACAGTTTTAAAAACACTAGTTCTTTCACAATTTTTGCAAAACTATTTGGATCAAGCACTTATCGATATCCGATTGAGCTGGATTTTTGAAGGACTTCCTATTTTACACATTTAAACAAGATCAACGGTTCAGAACATCACAGTGGGGCCTGGAACAAAATCGTGTGTTTTTGTTTTTATTTTTTAAGTGTGAGAGGAACCGGCCCCATATATATACACCAATGTTTTAGTCCACTACCCTTAAAATCCACTCCCGTCCACACCTTTCATTTCCAGATCAAAATTTTGATGATCCGAACAGTCTAATGTGTTTAAAACGTGTTTTTAAGGGTCCCCAATGAGAAATCATAAAAAAAAAAGAACGGGAGAGTAGTTTTCAATTAAATATAGTTCTATCGAAACTACTCAGATGAAACTCTTCCCGGTCATATATACATTTTTTTTGGTACATAAACAACATTGGCGAACAGTCCGGTCATAGATACATATATATATAGTATTGGCGAACGGTTTGGATCATCAAAATTCGATCGGAAAATGGGAGGTCCGTGATGAATCGTAAATAAATGATTGGGTTTTTAAGGGTCCCCCGCAAGGAATCATAAAAAAAAAAATGACCGGGTCAAAAACTGCTCGGATGAAGCTCTTCCCTGTCATTTTTTTTATGATTCTTCGCGCGGACCCTTAAATAAACTTTTTAAACACATTGAACGGTTCAGGTTATCAAATTTGATTGGGAAACGTAAGGTTCGATCCGCACGTAGTAGTTTAACGGATACTTCTGTCTGTGACTCACCTTCTCCGATCAAATTTTCTTGATCCAAACCGTCCAATGTATTTAAAACTTGTTTTTAAGGGACCACACGAGAAATCATTAAAAGAAAATGACAAAGGAAGGACTTTATTATTTTTCATAAAAACTGCATATGTATAGTTTTAATTTAGACAGGCAAAAATATAGACAACCATGGAAAACACGGACATGGAAACCATAGTCGATTTTTCCATGGCCGCGGTTGCCGAAATTTGAAATATTGGTGGTGAGACAGTGGGACTAACTTGAGATGGTGAAAAGTGTATCATCTGTAGACATCCGATTGCTTATTGCCACCGATTGCCACTAGCCGATGGATGGTGAAGGTTTTACACGAAGAGAAACCTAGGAAGATGGTAGATCAGTTCATAAAGTTTGTGGAATGGATGTGAAAGGGTTACGTGAATGGGATGTAGATTTTTCTATTTTTTTTTTCACCCCTAGGCAGTTATCTAGGTGCATGAGGTGCAATGTGCAGTTTTTTTTTTTAGCTGAAGAGGTAGAAGAATTCATTAATCAAAAGCCCTAAAACAATCTAACAAAGCCAACAAAGAAACCCAAAAAAAGCAGGAAAAAAAAAAAAACAGAAAATACATAAATCGCCACAGCCTCGCTGGAGTTGTCACGCCACCGTCGTCACCGCCGCCGATGTCGGGAGTCCGGATCTGGAAACCCCAGATCCGGCTCCCCCCTTGCCCAAAAATCAGTTCTGGCCGCCCATGCAAAGAGAAGAGGAGGTCGATTTCCATGGAGAGTCACTGGAAACCAAATGGGGGAAGTAAGAGAGGAGAGGAGTGGAGGAGGAGGAAGATAGTGGAAGGGGGTGGAGGGGGAGGGGGAGTGTGGCGGCCGGAGGAGATCTTCCGGCCTCCTCCCTTGCTCACGCTCTCTCTAACTTTCCTCTCGCCCCGTCTCTCCTGAGTGCAGTGTGCAGTTGAAGTGGGTTCTTTTACTTTTTTAACCCCTAAGTAGTTATCTACTAAACTCTTAATCAGTTAAATTTTTATAAGTTTAGTTTACAAAAGTAGAAAAGAATACACACTCTCAATTTTGGAGGATACCAAAGTGGTGCTCCTCCTTTATATATTAGATAGATAGATAGATAAAATAGATACACATACCCTATGTATTCATATACCTACCCCCTCCTCTTTCTCCTCCCACTTTGAACTTACACATCACCACAAACTTCTACTACTTCCACACTCCACCCCTAAAAATCTGAAAATCAAATTTTATCACCCATAAAAATCTGAAAATCAAATTTTATCTTCCCACTTTCCCTCCATGACTTCTACACTCCTTTCCAACCCAAATACTCCACCTCCACCGATAAATACACTCTAAATCCGGATTCCACTCCAAACACTTCACATTTCCAAAGAAAATACAAGGGAGAGAAAGAGAGAAAGTTTAAAGAGAGGTTATGGAGTTCTAAAGAGAGAGGGAGGGAGTGAAACTTGGGTACTCACCACCACGCACAAAAATCTACATCAAGTTCATCCATTGGAGTCCTAAGCATCCACAATCCACCACCAATTGCAACCAAGGTCACCCGAAGAGCCCCCTCCTCTTTGTTTTTATTGAAACCCAGTGTTTTGCCAAATCTTCCAAATTCAAGGTAGAAACCTCTTGCCCATTTGTTTACGAGCCAAAGGATATGCCCCATGCCAAGGGATTTAAGAATCCGGAACCAAAACTTGAGAAACTGTATTTTTCGACGAAACCCGTCTGGACAAAAAAATCCAGCAGCTCCCTCCAGATTTCTTTTGAATGTTGTTCTTACACTTACCCCCTGAACTTCCTAATTTCTACGGTTTTGACCCTAAAACATGTTTTTCTTGCAGATTCAACCCAAGTGTGTTTAGTTTTATAAATTGCTAAATGTGAAATTATGACTTTATTGAGCATTTTCATTTATTCAAATTGATGAAAATGTGTTTGAACTTTTTTTTTTTTTGATAACCAGGTGCCCGAGCCAGCATTCACGCACCTCAATTAATCCTAGGAGACCAATCCCGTCGTCCACTAGTAGGGACCCCATTTAAATTCAGAGCAAAAGCTCTGTATGGACTGGCCCCAAAGGAATGAAAAATGAATTTTTATGTGAATAAACATTTAAATTGATTAGCACTTAAAATATATTTATAATCATGGATACTGAAAAACCCTAGCTTGTCTAGGCTTATAGATTTTCTTTAATCTAATCTCTTTTAAAAATCGACCCACCAATCAAAACTTTAACCAATCAATGAAACGAAATCAAACAATCGAAGAACATGGATTTACGTGGAAAACCCTAAACGGGAAAAAAACTACAGGAAAGAATCATGCAGTAGAAACATTGTGTGATTACAAATAGACTTACTCGATGACCGTGTATCCTCGCCACGAATCCTAAGCCCTACTTGCTGAATCCACGTACATCACACCCTTGCATGATCACCACGTACATCACACCCTTGCATGATTACCACGTCTTGAATCCTCAAGCCTTCCAAATGTTTTGCCTTTTGAACTCCACAAAAGGACTTTGATAGAGAAACGTTGAATTGAATATGAATGAGAAAACCCTTTGAAGATGATCTTGATCTCACGGCATTGGAAAGCCTTCACAAATCTTCAAAGTTCATGAACCCTAGCACTCTATAATGATATTTCGAAGAGAGAGGCGCATAGGGTCGAAATATGGCTGCCGTGGTAATGAGAAAAGACCTAATCACTGAGATTTTATAGTTGCTAAATTGGGCATTTTTCCGGCTATTTTGCTCAATCAAAATATCCAGCAAAATCAATCAGAATGTTTTGCTAGTAAAACGGCCTTGAAATGCTTGACCAAAACGTGCAGCATCCAACTTTTTCCTTGTGCATTTTTGCCGGCTGCTTTGCTCAAGCCAAATGTCCAGCAAAACTCAATCAGAATGTTTTGCTAGTAAAGATCCTTGAAATGCTTGAGCCAAACTTGTAGCATCCAACTTTTCTTCAAAATGATCAATTCTTCTTGACTAAAAGCTACTACACTCGAATAAGAAAAAATACATATTGAGACGATTCCTTTCCACACCTAAAACCGACACTCTAAAAATAAATACCGAAAATTACAGTGCCATAAAAATACGATACACGACGATATATATGTTTTAGGCATGGATTTGCCAAACCAAAGGAAGCTCGGCCTATAGGGCTTACAGATATTACTCCCTCCGTCCCAAAAAGTTTGTCCTACTTTTTTTTCGGTCCCAAAATATAGGGCCAATTTAAATTTTTCGACAAAATAAAGTTGGTAAATTTCATTTATGCCCTCGAGATGCTTTTAACAATCAAAATATTGAGACCAAAAGAAGAATAATTGAAAAGTTTAAAGTGCGCTCTAAAATTTTGAAAAAGTTTTCTGATTACATGGACGGCAAGACTTCCGCTTTCTGCAAAATAATTTAAATTCAAAACTTGATTAATTCCTATTTTATTAAAGTCAACTAATGAAGAGGAAACTTGAAAAGTTACAAATTTTGAGTACCATGGTATATTGTACATAAAATGTTGGATTTTATAAGTAGGACAAACATTTCGGGATGGAAGGAGTATATTATATGTAGATTATTATACATGTTTAAAGATGTCAACCTTGGAAAATTACCAAAATACTCTTTATCATGTGAAATGACCATTTTACCCCTTAGTGATTTACGATGTTTAAAATAGACCTTTACTTCTTAAATCATCAAAATCACATTATAACGATAAGATTTTATAATTAACCATGCCATTTTACCAAATTACCCTTCACCGTGAAAAAAATTACTCAAATGCCCTTGTACTTAGATTTTTTAATACCAAAGTACCCCTATTCTTAGTCATATTATTAACATCACCCTAGACTTACTAAAACACCACATTACTAGGATACTTCAATGATATTATGCAACCAAAACGTATATTTCTAGAAATTACACTTTAGACCTTTGTAGTTTAATTAGTTACACTTAAATCCCTTTCCTTGAAAAGCTACCTCTTATAAATTATGGATTTACGTGTAAACACCCGGAGAGTCTTATGAGCCGCTATCGTTTAAATAATGTGATTGTGTTAACCCTTCACTTTGTTTTGCTTGTTGTCTTATCATGAGATTATAGAATTGCTAGAACGGACATTTAGAATGCTTGACACAGCCCAAATCTAGGCCATTATTATCTTTGTCCAAAAAATGGCAAAAAAAATGATAAAAAGTCACAAAGAAGATTTTGAAATGAATGAATTAAGTACTTCTCGAAATGGATTATTGTCTGTATGCATGTTTGAGGACAATGATGGAGCCATATTTGGTCAGGTGAGTTCACTTAACCCTTGCTGGTCTCCATACTTACCTCTTGATCAATTCAACTTTTTATTCTCTTGCGTGAATTTTACCCGACAACTTTTCCAAGCATAAAGAAATTAACACGACTAAAATTATGTATTTGCCTTTATTTTAACACTAGGATTTTGCTAACCTCCGCCAATTAAGCACCAATCATTCTATACTAAAGAAGTTAGATGATGGATACATGTTCACGTGAAACTTCTGTGATACAAATAGCAAAACACTTTTGCACATTCAGGAAAAAAATAATTACGTTTTTAGGTATTGACCCCGTTGTCTAAGATTTCTGGCTTCGCCGATGATTTGTGTGACTTACAACAAAAATATATATGTACATAAAATTAATCAATGTGCGATAAGAAATAAAATATGATAGTGTCCTAAGAGCTCTTGATAATCTCTGGGTCTGAAGACCACACAAAGTGGTAGAACTAGAAATTGGAGTCGGAGGGGGCCAAATTTTTAATTTGGTTCGAAGATTTTTTCATGACTTCCAGTCATTCGAGTTTTTATGGGACAGTTTTGATAAATTGAAAAATTAATCTCGTGTATTTTTTGTTATCCTATCATTCGACGAACGCAATATCATTATCGCAGAGTATAATTCACCATAATTTAGCGTTCTCCAAATGAAAAATTGTTCTTACATTTAAACTTATTGTAATTTTTTTTTTTTAAGAATATCTGGAAAAAAAAGGGGAAAAAAAAAAAGAAGCAAAATATATTTCAAAATAAGAATTGTTGGGGGGGGGACTCCGCCCTCCCCCCGCCCAAGTCAAAGGCTGTTTCGGCTTCGTCTACCGCAATCACCGTGAATCTCATTGATGCCGGATCCTTCCAAGGCGAGTGGGAGTTCTGAAATGAACAGTTTTTTCGCCGGACCAATCGACTCTAACTACATCTTCTCCGTCAAAGAATTCTTCTACGTACGATCGGAAATCACAGCTTATGTTACTCGTCTGCAAGTTGATGAGTAACGGAAGTGGATTCGACTGAAATCCTCGCCTGCCAGTTAAAAAATTCAGTGCCAACTCAAAAGTTTCAAGAGTCCGAAATAAATTTCTTAGATGGACCCTTTATACATTTTACATACAAAAGTTGATCAACACAGAATCTTCATAAACAACCATTACAAAAGATTTACTATTGTAAATTTGTTTGTATAGTTATCAAAAAAATAAAGAACCATTGTAATACTTCAAAATCTATTATTTGAACATTAGTCGTCTTTTAGCACTATTAGATGCAAATGCACTAATTAAATTTTCATAATCAAGGATTTCACTATCCATCTCAATAGACAATAATACCAATCCATTTAATCTTTTTTGAGGTATTGTTGAACGAAGAAAAGTTTTTTCAATTTTGTAAAGGCCTTAAATATTTGGGCTTATTTTCATGTGTAATAGGCTCAAACAAAAAATAATTAGACCTAACATATGTGAGGGACTTAAATATTTGGAGGCCCTATTTTAAACAATTTTTAATTTGGGGACCAAAACTGCTACTTTTTTTTAAGC
The DNA here is from genome assembly GCA_963854785.1 of Vaccinium vitis-idaea. Classification (NCBI taxonomy): domain Eukaryota; kingdom Viridiplantae; phylum Streptophyta; class Magnoliopsida; order Ericales; family Ericaceae; genus Vaccinium; species Vaccinium vitis-idaea. The sequence continues at coordinate 4,788,224 of OY978223.1, read as the reverse complement.
CAACTCTGAGAATATTTATCAATTAGCTAAACAGTCCATCTAAAGGGATCGACGGGCAGGGGCGGAGTCAGGATTTTTGACAAGTGGGGTCAAAATTTGAACTCTTAGGAGGTTTGGGCAAAAAAAGAGGTGTAAAGTGGGGTCAAAATAGCAAAAACCTGGGCAAGTGGGGTCAAAATTTAAACTCGATCTTAATAGGTTTGGGCAAAAAATGAGGTGTAAAGTGGGGTCAAAATAGCAAAAACCTGGACAAAACTATAACTATCCCTACAAAAATTTGGACCTCGGGGAGTCAACTGACCCCCTTTGTATCTTCCTCCCTCCGCCCTTGTCAACGGGCATGCACCGACCATGAATCGACGGGCACTCGGGCCCACTCAAGATCCCACACGAATCCTTGTAATCTGAATGAAAAATGGAAGACTGAATCAAGTATCCACACTTATCGGATTGAGCAGATTTTTCACGAGCCCACTCGGTTTTATGTTAAAAAATTATTGAACGGCCCGGATCATTCGTAAAGAAACCAAAGTGAGCCCCACGTGCCCATCGGCTCATGGTCGGTGCATGCCTGTCAATCCCTTTTAGCATTTGTGTTAGCTAAACCATTGCATTTTGCCTAATTAAGCTAGTAAGCTCCTACACATGCTCTAAAAAAAGATATAATTTCAGTCTCCTGATTTATACATGTACGTAGCCTAAAGTGAAGTCGACATGCACGTTATGTAATGTAAGTTTACATTGTTTTAAAGGGTTCTTAACTTCTTCGTATAGGGATGTAGGTGGGGTGTGAGTAGGGTGGTCACTCTCTTGCAAGGGAAAAACAAAAGGCTTATAATATTATATACAAAAAATTCAAAAGATTTCATAAAAACTGCAATGTCAGCTCATTAGTTTTGGAGACCTGAAACGGACTCATGAGATAAGGCCCTCCATGTATTTTGTATAATAAAAAATTTCAACACATTTTATAAAAAAAACCATTACAAAATATTTATCATTGCACAAATTTAAACATAGTCATCCAAAAATAAACAATCATTCTAATATATATATAGGAGGCCTACACGTTTGGGGCCCTTATTTTTTACATTTTTCGGGGGGCTCGAAGCGGTGACTTCATTAACTTATGTCATAAGAGCATCAATATCAAGTTAAAATAGAGAGCAAACTCCTCCAAAACCTCAAAAATCAGCCTCACCAAACGAACTCACCAGTTTGAAGATTTTTTAACTTTGCTATAGTAACTCAACAAATTTGGTGACCTATTGTTCATTCACCAAAAGAGGAGGGAGGGAAGAGTAAAAGTTTGAAATAGAAAGTTTAATTCTGTGAGTTTTTGATAAAGTGACTTGCTAAAGTTTGAATAGAGAATCTGATTTTGTGCAATTTTTTGAAAAGTGACTTGCTAAATTATAAAATGTGTTTTTAAGGTTAAATTTGATGGGTTTTTTTTAGTGTGTTAGATAAGAATGTCATAGGCCGGCCCTAAGATCGCGCCGGAATTCATGGTTCCGTCCCTGTTCGTACTAGCAGTGGTCCTCTCTTCCATCATTATGGGGACGAACACAGTATTGTGTTCACTGTTCACCGCGTTGGGCATGTGATAGTAATTTATACGGAGTAAGTAACATATGCTATCAGATTGCGGCGTCAAAGATAAAAGCAGAGGAACGTGGTAAAGGTGCATGGAAATTAAAAGTGGATATTTTGGACACAATACACTCCACTAAAATTTGACTAATAATAATGATAAAAGATTGCATCTTCTATTCCTGCTAGTCTTACAAACAAAACCTACGTCTAGGCTACAAAATAAAAAGATACTCCTATCAAGTAGTAGCTCAAATGAAAGAACTTCAAGCCCATCGAAAAATAATAGAATTTGACAATTAATATTCAAGGGTAGCAGCTCAAATTTAAAAGTAATAATTTATTTACGATTTTCGACTTTGAGTTTCGAGCTTTATCATCATGGAGATGAAATTGAGGAACGATTTTCACACTGATCTCTATTTTCATGAATGAACTTAATCTGTTGGAACTTTAATGTTTAATTTTTTTTTATTAAAAGACATATACTAGAGTTCCCCATAATGCCAACACATTTAATATTTAAAAGGGGAGTGTGAAAATTATTCTCCGTGAAATTGATATTCATTATTCATTATGGGAAGTTTGAAATCCTTCTGCAAATTGAGATAAATCGATATTCTATCAGTAACCCACGATCTATCTTCTGCCCTACCTTCCATACATTCAAATGATTTAACACTTAATTACTATTGTTACTATTTGTTGTTTTGGGCAGAAAACATTTTCTGAAAAACTTTTTCTATGAAAAATGTTTTTTACTGTGTTGATGAGCTGTTCCACCCTTTGCTTGGTTGTGATAGAAAAATATTTTCTGAAAAACATTTTCTATTATTTGATTGACATGAAAAATCACTAATTAACAAACTAACTAAAATATCCTTGTTGTAAAAATGGAGATGGTACCCTATCCTAAATAAATGATACTCATACCTATGCAAATGACACATACCTTTGTAGTATAGAAACAACATTTTGGGGTTGTTCCACAACCATTGGCTTTTCTATTTTTGGGCGTTTGTTAGTTTTGCGTTAAGCTTTTGTGGGTTATTGATTCGTCTTGACGTAAGGAATAGGAAACGTAAAAAATTATGAGAATTACCCAATTTTTGAGAAATATAAAAAAAAAAGTATGAAAAGAGTCAAAAGACAGTCAACAAACGTGGAAAAATTTGAATAAAGACAACCAAAAAATAGAAAAACCAATGGTTGTGGAACAACCCATTAAGCACTTGGAAAACCAATTTTAGCAGTTCAATCATGGAAAGGCTATAATACACACCCCTATTTGTGTGTATATGATACACACCCCTATAAAAGTTACTACTAATTGATTACTTCTTATTAATAAAAGTAATGAGACGCACTAAAATATTATGAATCAAAAAAAATGTTATGAATCATATTGTTATGAAGCGCTAAAAATTGTTACGATTGCCAATGAGGTGAATATGAACCATACAATAGGTGCATATGGTACACACATTTAATGGAGGTGTATTGTAGCTACTCCCATTCAAATAAAAGAAATTGAAGGAGCAGTTTCATAATTCTTAGACCCATAATTGTTCGAGGAAAAAAAGACACAAACAATTCCAGCAATCCTGACTTTCAAATAGATTGCAATTCTTGAAGAACCCAACTAGATTTAGGATCAGGGTGGATGTTATGCGGTAGGTGTTGTGCGGCAAAACTACGTCATTTTGCTTGATTTTTGTGCACACTTCCAAAGCTTCCAAGGGCCTTGTTTGGAGGAAGAAAAAACCATTACAAAGTGCTTAAACCCAAAGTGCCTAAACCCTAAACCTGAAGTCCCAAAATCCAAATGCCTAAACCCACTATACCCTATCCCAAAGAGCCTAAATCTCCTAAAATTGAACCCCAAAATTAAACCCCACACTTAACTCTCCAAACAGGGCCCCTGGATATACTAAGAAAATGAGCAAAACGACGTAGTTTTGCCGCACAACACCTACCGCACAGCGCCTCCCCCGGAGGTTGAAATAGATCCCATGGACTCCAAAAAATGACAATGTAAATTATCAGAATTCGATCATGAACCTATACATACACACAGTTACTTGAACCGGGGCTTCATCTTTCCCCTAGAATAGGGGTTTAGTTGGCCATCAAAAGGGAAAACACTGCTCCAATTTGCTGTTGTCCGGCCGCGATGGGAAAGGATGGGTTAATAGGAACAGGGCTTTCGGTTGGCTGCTTTGTTGTGTGCCGAGTGTGTAGGAGTCCCCAGAAACAGAACTCTATGCTCCCGTTTATAATTCTCACCAACTAGAACTCTTGATTAACTAGAACTCTTTTTCAATGTGATCGAATGAATTATTTTAATGCCTTCATCTGTTGAGTATTTGTGTACTAGTTTACAAATACCAAGTTAATCAATAGTTTTCAACGCTTGTGCTTGAGTGACTGAGATGGGTTATGCTCGTAAGACGGATCGTGCCACTGGACAGCCCGTGAAAGAGACAGGTTGTGCCAGAGACGGTCTGTGCGATGGGATAGTCCATGCCTGTTGGCAACGCAATTATTTTCTAGACGAATATCGATAGGGTTTGCAAGTCCTGGCGATATTCCTTTATGATTCGAAATATTATTCCTAACCTATACATAACTTAGTTACATGGTCGGGGTGGATTCGGAACCCTAGACCCTTTCCATTAATTTCACCCAATTTTATTATTATTGCTCTTTTTATTTTAGTAATTCACAAAATCAATCAATCAATCTCTTTTCCTGAATTAAAATAGAAATTAATCGAAGTTAACGTAATTTAGCCAAATTGTCTCTACGGATCGACCTCGGACTTGCCCACTGTTCTTCTGAATAAGGGTTAATTCCTTGCTTTTATAAATATATTTTTGGTGTGAAAAAAGACCTACCAGTAAGGGGGGATCAGATTTCCACTCAAACTACGAATGTGATTCCTGGTTGAATATGTTATCAGGAATCATATTTCTATTCATGTCTTTGCCAAACATCGGAATCAGAAAAACCTGGCATCACATTCCAATTCTTGTCTCTTCCAAATGTTAAAATCATGGATAAAAGGCATCACATTTACATTCTCCCTCCAGATTGCTGTCATCCAAACTGAGTTAAGAGAATTAAGGGCTGAGAAGGCTGTTCATTTGTGGCTTGCTTTTTGGCCGAAGCGGACCAAAATGCCCTCCATGATTTAATGGGGTTGTGTTGGACTTCTGGTGGTATTCTTGACTTTATGTTGTCAGTACCTTTTCGGTAACATGTGACCTAAAAAGGGATCTGGGGTGGGTGTTGTGCGGTAGGTGATGTGCGCCTTGTTGTGCAGCAAAACTACGTAGTTTTTGGCACACCTTTGAAGTTTCCAAGGGCCTTGTTTGGAGGAAGAAAAAAATCACTACAAAGTGCCAAACCCAAAGTGCCTAAACCCTAAACCCAAAGTGCCTAAACCCGAAGTGCCTAAAACTGCTATACCCTACCCCAAAAAGCCTAAATCCCCCAAAATTGAACACCAAAATTGAACCCAAAATTAACTCTCCAAACAAGGCTTTGGAAGTGTACCAAGAAAATGAGCAAAACTACGTCGTTTTGTCGCACAACACGGTGCACATCACCTACTGCACAACACCTCCCCCAGATTCCCTAAAAAGACCTTACTTTGTTCGACTTCTTGCATACGTAGAAAATTTCAGGACAATCCCAATATTGATTTTGAAGTATGGCTGGAGAGATTTTTCAAAGACCAAATCCCCCAAAATCTGGATTCTCTCTCTCTCTCTCTCTCTCTCTCTCATGCTCTTGTAGGAGGGAAGACTACCATATCAGTCTTGTCCACTTTGCTTCTCTCACAAGATCTCCCTTTTTCTTCTCCTCATTCACCCCTATCTACATCCATGAAGATTCTTTTCCACCGTGAGTTGGCTCGTCGGCTCGTCTAACACTCCTCAATAACTCTACACAAGTAGCACCCAACGTTAGTGCCAAATCCGGTTGGAATGTGGCCGGCGAAACACTCCGACAATCTAATAAGAGACTTAAGAGAAAAGTAACAAAGAGTAGAGAGTTGTGTATATTGCGTTCTGAGGGTTCCCATCTCTTCACTTATATAGACTCTCCTGACTTGGGCTTTAAGCCCAGGTGTGGATCATACGCGTGGCTCGGCTAACGTCAAGAGCCAAGTTCGTTGTGGTTGAATGTGCATGCTAACGAGTCTCTGAATGACACGTGTAATAACCGCTCGGCCATCGTCACGATGACATAAGAAGAACACGATTACAAGCAAAGGCCTTGACACGAGCTAGTCACGCACTGTAATCGCCTCGGATGACATCATCCATGACGTGTAATTTGAATTGCCTTCCATATTCCTTGCGAATCATTTCGAGTTACCCGGATCGGGTGACTCGTTCGGATCAATCTTGTCTCGGCTGAGATGCCAATTCATCTCCTTAGTGATTTGGGTTATGCCGTCTCGGCATGGTTGAATTGGACTCGATTGCCCATCTGGCCCATTTGTTAAGGGACGTGCCTAGCCTTTCTGATGATCGGGTCTTCTACCTGTATCAGCCCCGACCCTTATGATTCATTATATTTCGGCCCACAACACTGTATTTGAGAACTTCAACGTTGACGTCAAAGGTTTTGAAGGAGCTCGAATGAGGTCAAATTTCCTCTTCAATCTGCGTGTTTTGAGATCAACTTTTGTTTTTCTTTTGTCTCGCTCCAATAAACATGAAAGTGATCTATTCTTTCTGGGAAAAAAAAAAACTCCTTTTGATGATCAAAACAAGGGCCACTTGCTATAGGGTCCAATATAGCTATTTCCTAACACTTTTAGTCCACCTAACATTTCCCTAACACATCCAATCCACTCACCCATCCTAAATACGACAATACCCCTCTCTGTGTGTTTCCTCTAGCGACAAATATTCACGCCAAAACATCTCCGACCACCACCCCTGACTTCCCACCTCCTGCAACCACCCTCATCGGCGAACCTCCGGCAAGCACCACCACCAACATCGATCTCCAGTGGAAACGGTCACAATGACCGGCAAGTTCTGGTCGTACCGATGATTTCCAGCGGTATGTACCGGTCGGTGAAAGAAATGAAGAAATAGAAAAAGAAGAACGTCAAATTTGAAAAAGAAGAAAGCCGGATCTGAGAATAAGAAGATCCTCCTTTCCGGCAATTTCTAGCGGTATACGAATGCCGCCTTCAACTTCAATCCTCTTCAACCTATGTTTGTCGTTCTCTTTTCTTCTTTCTGAGAGATTGAGAATGTGAGCCAACCGATTGAATTAGGCACACCAGAAGTTCAATTGTTATTTCATTTTCTTTTTTTTTTTGAAAGGGAAAGTGGAATAGTTGCAGAAACTTTTCTTCCATGGTGGTTTTGGGGAATATGAACCTGTAGCAGTGGAAGGGTGCCTTGAAACGTGCATAAGAAAAGCACTTTTTGGAGATAAGTTTTTGTACAACATGGCTTACCTTTTCACACTGCTTCTAGTTTTCTATTGTCTTTTACTAATATTTCTATAGTGTACAGTTGTTTTTGGAATTACCAAATCTTCAAGTACAATAAAGCTACTGATAATGCATGAGTCATGACATAATTTTTAAATGCGGGATTTAGAACCTTGTCTAAATAACCATCTCTTGTGAGTCTAGATAACCACATCTAATTTCAAATAGGCTTTAAAAAAAAGGATATAATACAAATAACCACGATCTTGTGAGTCCAGATAACCATCTCTTTTGATTCCAGATATGGTTATCTAAGTCGGTGACTTTTCCGGCGCCGGTGACTTTTCCGGCGCCGGTGACTTTTCCGGCGCCGGTGACTTTTCCGGCAAAGTCCAATTTTCCGGCGATGGTGAACTTTTCCGGCAGACTTCCAGCTCCAGTGACTTTTCCAGCGAATATCCGGCGAGGGTGTATTATTTTTAAAATCAATGTGAGGGTATATTTGTCTATTAAAAATAGAGAGTAAACCTTACACCTTAGAAAATTCAAAAAAATGGATTAGAGGTGTTATGGAAATATGAGGTGGACTAGAGATGTTACAAAAAGCTATAATGGACCTTAGAACAATTCTTTATCAAAGGGGATATGGCCATGATCAAAAAACATCTTTGATACACATGTAAGGTACCAAATTTAATCCTAAAGGTGCTGGTTCTCTCTCTTTCATGTTCTTAATTGATCTTGATTATCTTTCTTTTTTTTTCTCAGCAAAAGAAAATTTTATTAATCATTGGAAACAGATTACAACGAGTAAAGGGAACCAAGCGAGAGGCATCACAATAGATAAGAACATCCCAACTAGGTTGGCACCCCCAAATCCGACAATCACATGCCAACAAGGACCCCACGGGAAACAACAAAAGGGTGGCAAGAAGCCAACCTCAACAAAACGCAAAAACTAAACAATAGCAATTTGCCACACAAAACTTGATGAATCATTACATATTTGCATTCTTGATTATCTAAAATATACAGAGTGCTTTTGTGCATTCTTCATATGTTTCAGTAGCCTAAAAAGTGAACGCAGTTAGGGCAAGATGAAATTTGGACCATCCATCCGAGCAACGGTGGCCCGGAGGTACACAGCACGGCGTTGTGCACACGCTGCACATCAATATCCCCTCTTCCCGCAAGTTAGTATAACACGGCACAGCGAAAGACTTCATTTTTTGTTTCCTTCAACAAGAAGGTTGTTTAGATCGAAAGGAGTCTTACAGTTTCTTTCATAATTGGATTTCATTCTTTCTATTGTAGTATCTGTTTAAAGATAGAGGTGATCAATAGAGTCGTATACATATAGAGCTGAATTTCTTTTTTTCTTTTTTCTTTTTTTATCAGGAAGTGTTTGTCGAGGTGTATGTCTATTTCACTTATTTCTCCTCATGGGTTTTAATGAAATACCGCACAATACACCACTCGCAGGAATCAATAAATGTTTTTCACAACGTATCACTGTATTTATTCTAAGTTCTTACTAATTAATAGCATTGAGCACGCGGTTCGTGCAAAGCACGCCGCATGACACTAATGTGTGTGTGCGTATATATATATATATATACACAGAGGGAGAGAGAATAGAAGAGAGAGACGATGAGAGAGGGAGACGAGAGGACACCTGTGTTGTCGACTCGTCAGGGAGAGGCGTTATACTCAGAACGTTGGGCGAGAGGCGCCAGAAATTGTTTTCTGCCACGTTAGTCTGGAAAACATTTTCAGGGGGAGAGGCGCCAGAAATTGTTTTGGGCAGAAATCGTTTTCTGGAGAAAACATTTTTCATATGTAAGAACAGTCGAAAACAAAATGAACCCAATGGCTTTGAAAATGTTTCCGCCACGTAATTCTGGAAAACATTTTCAAGGCCATGGGGTTCATTTTGTTTTCGACTGTTCTTACATATGAAAAATGTTATCTCCAGAAAACGATTTCTGCCCAAAACAAACGAAGCGTAAATATTTAGCGCAAACCCATCTGTGAATATTCCCTACAATGGACGATTGAAACTCTTTCTACCTTTGAACTATTGTTGCGGTTATTGATTTAAGCATAACAGTGATCCAACCAATATTTTGTATTCCTTTGCCATCATAATAGCTTGAGTAAGGTGAAAGTATCTGAATCTTGTTCCAAAGAGCTTTAACTGCACAGGGTTTGCATAAGCATATGCTTGCAACATAAATTCAGGCAAATATCTGGACACAGATATATTCTGTTCGAGGAACGTGCACTTGTCCAATGCATGTGTCCCCACGTGCATTGTAAGACTCGCGACAGATCTGTACCTGAATCTGTTTGAATATTTGTACCCTAGCATTGCCCGGGTTTCATAACATTATCCCAATTCCATTCCATTCTAACCCATGATGTTTTGAATCCAGGGTATATAACTATATATTATGCTAGCACCCTGTTTGGATTCATTCTTTAGATTTACAAAAAGAGACTCAAGAATGATCACTATGTACAGTTTACCTATCATCTTTGCTGCTTTCTAAAATGTTCTAGATCGTTCAATTGTGCTTTCAAGAACGTGTGCTCATGCCGCATCGTTTCCAGAAGAGTCTCAATTGTGAGCATCTCTTCCTTTAGATGATGAATCCGCTTCTCCAGCCAAGCCATCATCATTTCAGGCATTCGCTCATTTATACCAGTGTTGGCACCGGTAAAATCTGCTTGAGGAATCAACTGGACTTGTTGAGGTCTAGTTAATAGCACGACTATGCTTAGCTGCAGGTAAAGGGAAACAAGTACGATTAAATCTTTAGCTCAAGAAAAGCTATGCAAGGAGAACTAATTGCAAGAACTGTTAGTATTCTTCTTCTTTTTTCCCTTTTTTCTTTCTTTTTTCTACTTCGGCCCAAAGGGGAGAAAAAGAAGAATGGATGCAATTTAGATAGATGAGAAAACTGCCATAATAACCATCTCAAAAGACGTAATGTAGCACATCAAATAATGAAAACTAGAGTATTGACGTTCTCACTTCATTCATAAAGCAAATCTCTGCGGAACACATGCAACATGGCGATTCTATGATAGACGGTAGCAAAAGTACATGTTTGAAGAGAAAATGAGAAACTAATGAAAGAAACAGCTGAATAAATTTACTTCAAGGTAAATCAGAAAGATAGATGCACAAGTTAAAAAGAATTTACCTGCATCAGAAGAAGTACTACAGCAAATGTGATCACGATGAGGACTGTAGCTTGGCTTTGAGATTTCAAAGAACTAGAGAAATTCACCACGGATTCTCTAAATAAAGATGCAACGGAAGTAACAACCTTCATAGTCCCTCGCAATGGGTCACCAACTCGTTCGTTACCATCAACAGAGTCTAATAATACATGTGCCATTCTTTCATCACTCGTCTCCTGAGTCCATGCTGCCAGAGTTACGCCAGTTTTTGCTTGCCCGTCTTCATGGACTTGACCATTCATAATCACGTCAGCCACAGAACCTCCTGCATAAAAAAGAGAAGCATTTCAACTAAAAATAATCAAATTATCAACTAAAGGATGCAAAACATATTTGGCAACCTATTGCCATATGGACAAACCTACTTTCTTCCTTCTCAAGGTTCTTTCGTGTCAACAGTTCATGCGCCTGCAAAAGAGAGAGGAAATATATGACTTCTTATAGAAGTAGGTAACTTCCTGTAGACAGAAAATTAACTGAACACGCAAGAAACTGGAATTCATACATTTTTAATCCAAATGGCATACGCATCTCGAGCCTCATCCAACGTACTCTGCACTATCTTACCTGGAAAACATTCACCCACCAGCCTTCATCAAACTAAAACTCGATGCTTGTAAGAGTATTAGCAACTTCAAGCAAAAAGAACTGCACACAACGGGGATAAAGCACAGCCAAGCATATACAAACAACATGATTTACAGATAAGCTGCTAAAATCTAGATATATATGTTTTCTTGTGAAACTAGATTGAATGTGGAATCATGACTCTGTCAACAAACAGAAACAACATATTTCAACATAATCACAATAACAATTGATGCCTATCGCAATAAACTGCTAAGAAATAACTACATTAAGCACCAATATCTGCAGGTTTTTATTCGCATACAGATGGTTTTCGTATTTAGGCACACCTTTCCACATGGTTTTCTTGGAAAATGCCACATGTGAATATATCCTCACAATGCAGCTCATTTCTGGGCTGTCACCATCTCTCTCAACATCCCAAAGCCCCTGAACAGTCAAGGGGAAAAATGAAATATCAGAAAGATGTTAGAAGTCTAATTCCATATCCGCTAAACAATTCCATATCCACTAAGTGGCTAGGTCAAATATAAGGAGCTTTGGAGGGCAAAAACGAAGGTTGAGCCCCACGGTTATGATGTGTTTGTAGTCTTTAATTCTGTTAGCTTCGTATGCAGCTACTTCGTAAGTACGAGCAGTCAAGATTACTATGGCAATTGCAAAATTCAATGACATAAACTAGCGTCTTTGCCACAGGTCAAAAGAATATGGTTTTAGATCTTAGAGATTTCCAATTAGTCAGCATTTTTAGTAAGAGCATGACTGTATATACATTTATGTATGTATACATATATATGCATATCAAAAGGTCCCACGAAGAGGGTGCAATTTTGCACAGAGTGTACCACTGGCGGCTCTACAGCCAAGGGGTGATGGTCACCTGAACACCGTAATTTTTTTTCCCTTCTTATAATTCATGGTAAAGATTTTAGTTAGTCCTTAATTTGAACATCCAGTCTAAATATGAATGAACACCCAATCCAAAATAAATGAATACTCACCCACGAAATTAGCCCCCAAATCAATCCACTTCGTAATATCTTATATAATTTGCTATATTTGGGTGGCATCATATATATTAAGAGAGAAATTTTTGTTTCTATATATGAAAAAAAATGGTGTACAGTATGACCTTTTATATTTTAAGCCACAAAAATTCGTAAACCACTACAAAATCTCGTAATTGATCGCCAATACATTTGTATATTGGACCACAAAAATCCATAAAAAGAACCACAAAAATTCGTAAACACCACCACAAAAATTCGTTAAACAATACCACAAAAAATTCATTACTTTGAGCTGGTTTTTTTGAGCTTTGCGCCATTTTTTTTACCACAAAATTCATAAATAACACCACGAAAATTTGTAAACACCACCGCAAAATTCTTAAAAGTATACCACAAAAATTCATAAAATAAACCATGCAAAATTTCTATATCTCGGCCCACGAAAACTCATAAAATGAGCCACAAAATTTGTAAAGGGTGTACCGTACACCCTTTAAATAAAACGAGATACCAAAAATCATAAAATGAACCACAAAAAATTGTTGGTTGAGAAGTAGTATAATATAAGTATTTATGATCACCCTTCAAAGAATTCCTGGAGCTGCCCACTGAAGTGTATACAGTGATCAGCAATAATTACCATGACAACTCTATGCATGTCATGCAGTAAGGACACGTGTTTTGAGTTCTCAGTTGTTGTAAGCCTAGTCTTAATCAAGTTAGGGGGAGAATCTTTGGGTTCAATTCTACATAGATACTTTCTGTACATGAGGAAATATACTGGACTTAGATTAGGCAAGGTCTTCCAATTCTCAATTTGGGTAAGGACAAAGGCTCGGTTTGGTTTTGTTTAAGGTGTTACAGTTCCTAATTAACTGTCACAGTAGAAAATAAATCTCCTCAATCAAGCCTATGAAAAGACTTAATCAAGCCTAAATAAACCCAAATCCCGATCTCTGACAAAATTTGAAGATTGTAACGGCAACATAACAGTAGAAATATTGAAGTTTAATATGTGGCACGTAGAGTGATAAGGCACAGATCTAGGCAATACCTCAACACGGAAGTAATCTGCATACGGTACATCATCGACTTCTTGTGAGGTTTCAATAACCAAATGACTGGCACGAATCAAGGGCAAAATTGTCAAAAACCAACCATCATATGCCCAGTGACTAGTACAAAAGTACGCAGCAGTAACCAATAAGCACGGGATACCCAAATGACAAGCATTTAATTGATGCACAATACCACAGGAACTTGAAGATTGTAGACTTAAAGAAACCAAAATCTAGGTGATCAGTCGGAAAAACCATGGACATGAGCAACAAACAATTAAGCAACGTCAAAACATGAATGTCCCCTAACAGATCCACAGTAGACACATCAATGCAATGAATACAGATCTTCAAATCATGTCCTATAAGCAGTGGCAGTCATAGCAGTTGGAGAAGCAGTTAAACAGACAGAAGGAAACAGATGTTGTGATGTCAAGGCAACTGCCAGGTCATAAATTGAATAAATGGAAGCATAACTTGACCCAAGAAAAGCAATACATAAGCATTAAATATAGAAAATGACATGGTAACTATCATTGTTTCGTATGATTTCCTTGTGCATGTTATTGAACATTACCTGCCAACTGAATAATTAGCGGACCTCTGCGAGATTGTATAGAATTAGTTTCTTTCTCTTCTATTTCTTTCTCGCACCTATTTCTTTTCTAGGGGAATTCTGTTGATGTTGCACCCATGAAGTATGGAAAGTGCCAAACATTGGGAACTACCTGGGAAAGAGACCTGAGCAATTAGGATTTGGAAGTCGATCCAGGGCAAGTGTTCAAAGCTATTATGACATAGCCATGAGGTGCTCAACGGACCCTTTAAATCTTTTAAAATCCCTTTTCGGTGTAAACATTGTATGTTACAAGCGATAATTTTTATATTCCTTCCTAATACAAAATAGATACTTGTTTAGTTTCTGTACACTTGTAATCTGTCTCATGGAAATCCTATGTTCCATGAATGGACTCTTCAATAAATCAGAGTGTTGATGAGGGACACTTAACACCTAGACAAGGGTCAGGGATGGGTCTGATAACTTTCCACCAGACGCTAATTTCATGGACATTACTGTTGAATAGCTTGATGTGCATTGTTGGGCCTCATTTTTTAACAGTATCAGAGCTCGGGGGAAGTTCAAGTCTCTCTGTTTGTATTTGTTCCCCGTTTGCATTCTGCTTTTCCCCGTCGTATTATGTTTCGCTCTATATATGAACATTTGAATCTCCATGTGCAACCCCGTCTTCCATGTGAGGGAGGATATTGGCTAGCTTACCATGGTTGTCAGAATTGCACGATGCAGTGATTCGATTCAAGATTCACACAAAAATGATACGAATCTATCGGCGAATTGAGGCTCAAGTAAAATCGGTGGTGAATCGTACGATACAAGATTCGATTCACGGTTTACACAAAAACGATACGAATATAGGTGAATCACGATTTATCACAATTGTTGCATTCGACAATATGAAACCACCTTTGTTTTATTTGAATTTTTCTGATAGAAAAGCAAGAATATAAGATCATATATACTTTTTAGGAATGAAAAATCTTATTCCCATGCAAAATTTGTTAATAATTTGTTGGTCGGTATTTATTCTAATCTGGAGCAAGGCTCAAAGCCTTGGACCAACCCACAAAATGTTGCCATATAAGCTACTTTCCACTTATTAGGTCACAAACTTTTAGTGACTCGAGGCTAAGCTTTCATTTTTATCATGGAACTATAACATTATGATGACCATTGTTCGCCTTCTTGTTTCGCTGGCTGCCTCTCATTCTTGGCCCCTTCATCAGCTTGATGTCAAGAATGCTTCATGGAGATTTGGATGAAACTATCTATATGGACACCCCTCCCGGTTTTCGGGCTGAGGGGGAGTGTGCTAGCAAGGTATGTTGTCTTCACAAGTCTCTTTCTAGGTTGAAACAATCGCCTCAGGCATGGTTCAGTCGTTTCAGTACTATTATTCTATCCATGGACTTCGTTCAATGCCACTCTGATCACACCTGCTTTATTCGTTGGCGTCCTGAATCCTGATGGCTGTTGTATTATCTTAATTATTTGTATTCTCAACAATTCTCAACAAATATCTATACAAGTCTAAAATGATATACAATAATCTAGATTATCCTAGGAGATGGTTTTAGAAGGTTTCTAGAATCCTCTAAGCTTCTACACTGCTCTAGGGAACTCTAGAAAGTTCCAGAAAAGCCTCAAAGTCTTTGTGGGATGCGTACCATGTGTTTGTCAAAATGCCTGAGTCGTGACACAAAGTACTAGCAATGAAATCTTATTGGTATATGTTGATGACATCATTCTTACTGGCAATGATGCAGTTAAACAGGATCTTGGCCAAACCTTTGACATTAAAGATTTGGGTCTACTTAAGTATTTTCTAGGTAGGTTGCTCGTTCCCGTTATGGGATCTCTCTTTCGGAGAGGAAGTACATATTGGATCTCCTTCAAGACACTGGCATGTCAGGATGTAAACCAGCTTCTACTCCTACATATCCAAACTTGAACCAGCTTCTACTCCTACGGATCCAAACTTGAAACTCTCTAGTAAATCTGGAGAGTTACTTCCTAACCCGTCTATGTACCGGCGTCTGGTTGGTTCGCCTAATTTATTTGACCAATACCAGACCTGATTTAACATTTACAGTAAGCGTTGTTAGCTAATTTATGCATGTTGTGATACCATATTAGATTGGAAACCACCAACTCATCTGAAAGCTTAAGCTGTTAGAGAGAGGGGCAACTTAATTATTTGTATTCTCAACTATTCTAAACAAATATCTATACAAGTCTAAAATGATATACAATAATCTAGATTATCCTAGGAGATGGTTTTAGAAGGCTTCTAGAATCCTCTAAGCTTCTACACTGCTCTAGAGAACTCTAGAAAGTTCCAGAAAAGTCTCAAAAGTCTTGGTGGGATGCATGCCATGTGTTTGTCAAAAAGCCCGAGTCGTGACACAAAGTACTAGCAGTGCAATCCTACCTAGTCTTATACATACAAAAATGGAAGTCTTGATCACTTAACTGAGGATCATGCACGTTATCTAAAAGTAAACCTAAAATATATAGATACTATAATCCATATCTCAAGGTGTTTCTGTGTTACTACTATATAATTGCACACTTTCAAAAAACAGTTCAGATCCCCTAAGTTGCACGGATTAACATTTTCTAAATAAACCACAATCCTATATCAGTAACCTGTTTCTGTAAACTCGAAATTTTTGAACCTCCTGGCAGCCACCAAATTTTGCACCTGAACAAAAGAGAAAAAACAACACAGAGACATAAGACACTGTGATACTAATACCCATTGCACAAAATATTGCCCATTTCCAAGTTTTGCAAACTTGAGAACAGATTATTACCTAGGTAAAGTTTAATAGGATGTTTAAATGACATATCACGAGCATGCCCAAAGTTGTCGCGAGGGTACCATGAGCTGCACCTAAAATCTGCAATGCAATAGGGTGCAATCAAAGGATGGAATGGAAACACCATTCTATTGACCAAGACTTGCAAACACTCTGTCGTCAAAAACCAGATCAGGGTACCTTTATCTCCACATGTTCTATGAAAAGATTCAAGAAAATCAAGCGCATCATCCGAAAAAAAGAGATCAAAAAACTCCTCCACCCTGATCTGCACCCCAAGAGTTGAAAGTGTATCAGAACAAGTTCCAAGAACATCTCAACATTATACAAAGTAATTAACAGAAATAAATACTCCGTATTACTCACATAGTTATATTGCACCACAGTGAACAAATTAACACAAATTAAAAGAACAGAACAGTACCGGAAACCTTGATTCTGCCACCTTCGTAATATAATCAGGTACTGCACATCAGAGGCAAGCAACTCAAGATAAACCAGAAAATAGAATTCAACAACTAAAAGGTGATTGCAAATAGACATCCAAAAAAACATAGTACGGTGCAAAGGGTACTACAATACTTTCTAGTTCTTTTCAAGAATGAAAAACTTCCTAGTGTTGAAGGTGTGACGCGCAATCATCATGGAACTGTTCTTTCACTTTTGTTAAACGAAACACTGTGTCAAGGATGTGAACTCATATGCTCATACAGTTTCTCTCTTTCTCATGTATAGGCTTTAGCCTTTCCAGTGAACAAACAGTCAATCCGTCCACATTCATGCATATATCTACTGCGCACAGCACACACACAAGTGTGGATAAGAACAATATCACAAATTACCCAAACCGGCATGGGAGAGAGAACGAGGTAGTAAATGCCCCAGGGTGCTTCCCTAGGGCTTTCCCACGCAGTCATCATGAGGCTTTCAAATTAGTAAAAATAAAGCTGAAAACATATTCATGCTTACTGTGTCGTATCCATGGCAAGTAGCAGGAACTGCAAAGTTCAACTGAGGACAGACCAACAATATGACGAACATATTGTCCGCCTATACATCTGAATATCTGATCCAAAGCTATAGTTGAATATTTAACTCAAAATCTGCTAACCTTTAGGAGCATCAGAGTTGTCCTCAACCCATGCCAAACTCTTTCGAGAGGAAGAAGAATCAATATTTACAACTGGTTCCTCATCCTCTTCTACATTATCTTGCATGTTTAAAGATGATACAATCCCATCTTCAGCTTCCAGTGGAAGTTTAGGATCTTCAAGTATAGGAATGTCTCTATGCCTGATCCACATGATGGAGTAAGACGAAAATTTTTGCGGTCTCTATCTTAAATAAAAATGATATTTTGTAAGAAAATACCTTTCACTGGAATCTGACTCGTGTATCGAATGTTTAACGCTCTTGGCCTTTTCAGTCCCAAGTTCTCCATTCTCTTCCATGCTGAGCTCTGACTTTGAATCCTAACATGAAGTATAACCGATTAAAAAGTTAAGAAAAGTTCAAAACTCAATGCTAAAATTTGACTGAATCCACTGAACTAATATAGTTATCATCCTTAACAAGTCGAGAGAGAGAGAGAGAGAGAGAGAGAGAGAGGAAATACCGGTGAATCAGTGCTTTCTTTAGTTCCATTACCATGTTGACACCAACCATCTATAATGAGCTTAAAGGCTTCGTCACGGGAGAGAAATGATGTAAAAAAATACTGCAAAACAATAGGTTAGTTAAGAGTTTGTCACCAACACACAAAGTGAAAGATAGACTCATCGTCGTGATCAAACTTATTACCTTCTTTCCTCCAGCAATAATTTCAATGGCAGTAGGAAATATTCCTGCAGCCTTTGCTCTTCGTACAGCTGTGACTTCATGGAATGCGATTATTTTCTGAATTATCAATGCAACAAAATTTCAATGGAGAAGTTAAAATCATAATAGCAAATTGGAATTTGAAAATTGATCACATTAGGACAGAGCTATTATGCTTATAGCCAGAGATATATGTAACTCAAGGTTTTCATGTTGCTGCTCAAAAATCAAAAAAAGAGAGGAGCATTACACACTTTTGTGGTATGGATCACATGAATAGGATAGTACTCACAAAATAATGAATGGCCAACAAATTATATATATTTAAATAAAAAGGACACCCTTAGGCCCCTCACAATCAAACATCCTTCATGAATTTCGGGACCAAGGGAAACTGAAGATGGACAAAGATAATGTAGTTAGCGTACGATCTTCAAATGGAAACCTATAAACGCTGTTCTTTGTTTTATTTTCTTTGCCCCCCTTGACAACCAAAAAAAAAATTACTACTCCCATTTATGCGTGTCGTCAATACAAAAGTAAATCTCTCTAGAATTACAGGAAGGACATTGTCTGAACTTGTCTTCCATAGTTCGTAGGAATATTCTTCTTTGCAAGGATGTCCCACTACCAGGTATGACTTCAATGTCGGAATTTCTTCGAATTTCTAGATATTTTGGACACATCCTATAGCGCCTCATCTAAGTCTCCGAGAAGAGTATTCTACATTCTGAGTCATTTAAGAAAACAGAGTTTTGCAACAATATTTGTTCAAATCCAAAACAAGTTATGACAAAACCATTTCCATACAAAACTACTTGTCTGTCGCAGTAGAATAGTCTTATTAAAGCCATGGAAAATTTCTTAAGTTACTGCTGATTTAATTCACTTGTTAAAGAGCTTCTTCTTCCCCAGAACCTTAAAGAGAAAAGTATAATCCTGATTGATGCTTGATGACGATCTAAAAGCTAACACTTAAGACACGTAGTCAGGGGCAAGCCCGATTTAGAAAGAATGCCTCCAAAAGTCCAAAGGGTGTGCTTCCACTGAGGGCGCACATACTTTTCCATCCCAAGATATAATGTTAGTAACATAAAATAAATAACTAGAGTCAGTGGAATCGGCTGAACTAGACGAAATGCACAGAGACAACAGCCGGATACTTGGCATCTTCACAGTTACAAGTCATTTTCTCTTTACTTTGTTCACGCTTATTTTCTGTTGGCATTACTATAGTGGGAGTTCAGCCTTCTTCCAACAAAAAACTGACCAAAACAATACTATTCCTTCTTTTCAAGCTTCCAACCACTCACAGAAGCTTCAAACCCGGTAGTGGGATTAACTGTTAATTAGAACATCTTATAATTTAATTTCAACTCCACTCGAAAAAACTCAAAAACAATTACTTTTGATCTGGAACCTGGATACATTTTTTCCATACAGCTCTGCAAAAAGTCAAGCCTCAGTCTAGTTTCAGGAAATCAAGAACATTGTTACCTCCTATTTTCCAATAACTAAGCAAGTTGTAGATCCAGTTACAATTATTCTCCAAAACACTCTTTGGAAAGGGAAGCCAATGGAAGCTTCCTTTATAGTTTGATACCTCTCACATTAACATAATTTTCAACAGCCAGTTTATTGCAACATCACAAATAAAAGAGAGTTAAAAAAAGGAAACACAAATATTGGATAATACTTCCTCCTTACCAATACTCTTGGTCCCTTTTAAGAATTCTAAATTTTTAAGGGGACAAGTAAAAGTTGCATTCAAACTCCAATCAAGAGGTATGAAATCCCTCCATTGCTCCTATGTCCAAAATATTGATTCCAATCCTAGCTATTAGTAAAGGGTAGTGTGAGAAAACTAAAAGCTTCATACTTTCAAGGACCAATAATTTTGGGCATCTGAAGATAAAAGGATGGACCACTAATTTTGGACAGTCGGAAAACTAGCTAAAGTATCCTCTCTGTTACAATAAACAGAACTGAACCTACAACTAAATTCAAGAATATAAAACTGACAACAGAGGATTCACCATCATACCTTCGTCTCAAATCCGAATAGATTGGAATAAAAGCAAATATAGTGGCCAAACACGTACATATGCCCCTGCAACCACAAAATTAAACTTCAAACCTAAAACATTGATTTTAAGCTTTTTTTATCAGCACACCGTTTCATCTACTTGTTGCAGTCCGCAACAAAAGGTCAATGGTATTTTGGCCTTGCACCTAGTTTAACTTACACACCCAAATAGGGCCTATTTGGTGTCATAACAATGAATATAATTGCATCAAACAACCTAGAGAACTGCAATCAAACAATCTACATCCTGTCAAAGGTACCTGAAGAAGAAAATTCTCTTGCAAAGCACAATTATAATCTTGAATTAGGACCTGTGGATATAGTCAAGATTAGTAAAAATATAAAGTATTCCCTGATCGATAGATCAAAAGCAAACAGGCAAAATATGAGAATGTGAATTGTGACACTCAAGGAGAGAAAGGGAGATGCAGCTATGGCCATCCCATATATCAAAAGAGGTTCAAGACAACCATTGAGAAAGATCAGGGGCTGGCTCCTGAACCCTCCCCTTCCCCCTGGTGATCATTTGTGATAGGTCCATATGAGATAAAGGGAGAGGGGAGGAGGAGAGGGCGAAGGGATGGTTGGAAATGTGGGCAATCTTGTCGTATACTCTTCAAATATACTTGAAATTCATCAATTGGAGGACTTGTTAATCTACTCTAATAAGCACATAAGTATGTTATCATCCTGTAACGCAGCTTTAAAAGATAATTCTTTATGTCAGTAGACATATAACTACTGTCCTATAGTGAAGGAGAAAGGAAAAGATGATCATTATGTTTATAAACCAATAGCAAATCAAATAACAATCTACTTCATAAGCAAAGCAAATTGCAACAGCTGCAGCAACAACAACGCCTTAGTTAATTAGAGCAACTTAAGCAAGACGAACTCCAATTTATGAAAGTACCAAGAGAGCTCATAAGTGCTACTGGAGCAACAACCAAAAAAAAAACTGGCATTGGAAGAAGAAAAAAAAGGGTCTTTAGCTCACTCACTTCATCTTGTGGAAGACGAAACAGATTCCGATACTCCTCACTCTTTTGAGACACCTGAGGCATTCATATAAATACCACAATCACTATTTCATGCACACAAAACAACCTGAAACGTAACTACAATAAAATCGAACATGCAGTCAATGTCTTCAATCCAAGTACTGAAGCAAGAGGCTCAAAAAAGCATGAATACTAGTTTTCCTTCCTTTTTTCATACCCTTTCGGGAAGAAAACAGAAACGGAACTGAAACGAAATCGACAATGCAGTCAATCAAGCACATAGTGCCTTCAAAATAAGCGTCGAAGTAAATTTTTTTTCTAACGCAGGTGTCCGGACCAGGTGACCCGCACGTGGACTAATCCGGAGGACCAATCCCACCGTCCGTCCACCAGCAGGGCCAGTCAAAGCCGGGACAAAGCTCCATTCATATAGACCGGCCCCACAGAAGTTTGGAAGCAATTTTTTTCTAACTCAGGAGCCTAGGCCAGCATATGCACCTCAACTCATCTCGAGTAATCCTGGAACAAATCCTACCGTCAGGCCCAATTAAAGCGGGTGCACCCCGTATAGAGTGGCCCCATAGAAGTGTGGAAGCAATTACATGCTTACAAAAGTTAAAATTCAGCTTTCATTTCCATTTTCTTGTACTCTCTCGGGAACCAGAAGAAACGTAAATACAGAGAGAGAGAGAGAGAGAGAGAGAGAGAGAGAGAGAGAGAGAGAGAAAGAACAGAGGATCAGTCAAGCAGACGAGATCTTCAATTGAAGTATTGAAGCCACTAAAGGCTCAAAAAAAACTTAAAGAATCAGTTTTTCAAACACTAACGTAAACTGCGACAAAATCGAACTTATGATCAATCAACTTCAGTGTCTAATAAGTACTGATCTCACCTGATCAAATTCTTTGGAATAGCTGGGCGAAGAATTGGGAGGATCCGTGGCGTTCGATAACAGTCCACCTGACGAGGAGTCAGAGGCGGCGTCGGAGACTCGTCTGGGAGGCGATGACTCCATCGACTGCCCGGTTTCCGTTTTCGTTGCGTCCGGAGAAGCCACCGCCATTCTAGGGAGAAAGATCTACGCTGTGGGAGTCAAAATGCTGTGGAATGATAGTTAAGGAGAGAGAAAGTGTAGAGAGAGAGAGAGAGAGACGGGGGAGACGTGTGTAATACGAGGGCGGGTGGGATTTTAGGGGAGAGAGAGAGAGAAGTGTCGGTTAGAAAAGCGCTGTCGTTGGGGTCCTCCGTCGACCGCCGTTTCGGTTGCTGGTAGGTAGCGAAACGGAAGCCTTGTTAGCGGAGGCGTTGACGTGCTACTCCAGGTGGCCCGCCTTCGAGAAGGAGCAAGTGTTTCGTGGAACCGTAGCATGTTTACTTTAGTACTACTAAATTACGAGGTGTCACTGTTCTGCTAATAGTACAACGTGTACATTCAAAATTTTAGGAGCATAAAATCACAAAAATTCAATGTGTACACACGGCACGCGTACGCAATTTGCACGGACGATGCATCTTGACCGTCCATGCGTGTTTTCGACGGTCCGGACCGTCGATTCCATAAATGAATGGTCATAATGTGTTCGTACGCGTACATACATGTGTGTGTACGTACGCATAGCTGGGTTGATAAAAGCATCCCCATCCCAGCGAAGTTTACGAAATTTTACCTGAACGTTGTATTTTGCATCTTTCTATGTAGGCCTTGTTTTCCAAACGATAAAATTGGGATATAATTAAGATTTGATTAAGTAAAAAAAATTAAATTAATTTTATCAAATTTTGATTTTATAGTTTAGAGAACAAAGCCATAATTTAAAGAAGTGAGTTAGAAGTGTGCAGTCCAACAGAGTCTACAAATTCTATTTTTCATAATTTTTTATCTTATTTTTCTACCTTTACCACTTTCGCATAAATTATCCATGACATATAATATGTTATTATCCAATACTTCTATATTCCATATATATTATACTTATATTATTATATATACCTTATAATATACAAAAAGGAATTATATACGTTATACATATATTATTATATAAAAGTTATAATTAAAAAGGAATATATGTATATATATATATACCGGTAATCCAGTCAAGGATCCCGGATTGAAGGTTTTTGGGTGTTTTGAAGGTTTTAAAAGATGTTTTTGCATAATCCGAGCCGTCCAATGTATTCAAAAGGTGTTTTTCAAGCTCCAAGAAAGAAATCTGCAAAAAAAAAAATACCGTGAAGGGCTTGATCCAAGCAGTTTTTCACAAAAATTGTATATTTATAGTTTTGCGAAAAACTGTTTGGATCAAGCCCTTCCCAGTATTTTTTTTTGATGATTTCCCGCATGGACCCTTGAAAACACCTTTTGAACACATTGGACGGTTCGAATCGTCGAAATTCGATCGGGAAAGTGGAGGTCCGGATTTTTTTAAAATCCGGGTTCCCTGACTGGAAGTGTACTCTCTCTCTCTATATATATAGTAACTTTCCAGTCAAAGACTCTTAGAGTCTGGGATTTTCCGGACCAAGTCTTTTCCGATCAAATTTTGATGATCTGAACCGTCCAATGTGTTTAAAACGTGTTTTTAAGGGTTCCTACGAGAAATCATAAAAAAATGTATACTTTCCAACTGTTCTTAAAACAGCGCTGAACCTTCAAATCTGTTAGTTTTTTGCTTTTTTACTTTTGCTAGAGATACTCTAAGTAATTTTATTTTTTTCCAACTTTTAAAAAGCTGTTTTTAATGTTTGTCAAAAACTCTTATCAACTGTTTTTAAGATTTTAGAGATTTCTGGAAGCTAAAAAACAATTTAAAATCAAATTCTAGATTGAGTTGAGTTTAGCTTTTTTTTTTTGTATAACAGTGGCGTATTATCGAGGTGTCACGATTCTGCCTGTTTATTAAGAAAACTATAGGAGCATAATTATAATATTTTTAGCTATGAAAAAGTAATTGTTAGTGTTTGTCGATATTCTTATCAATAGTTTTTTAGATTTTAAAAATCTTGGAAGCTAAAAAATACTCTATCTGTCCACATTTGTTGGTCCATTTTTTTATTTCTTATATCTCTCAATTTTATAATGGCTTTCATAATTTTGCGAACTTTGTATTATAAAATTAATTTAGATCTATCAAACAAGTTTTATATCGCATATATTTGAGATCCATATTAAAAAATAATAATTAAAAATGGCACAGATTTCAAAAATGAACCAACATATGATACAGACGGAGGAAGTATTTTAAAATCAAATTCAAAAGGAGTTGAGTTTGACATACTCTTCAAATCAAATTTTCATCTTTTTACAATAAACAAATAGTATCAACTTTACAAGCATTACTCACAGCCTAACCATAATTTCATTGCTATAGTAAACATGCATCTACTCCTACAAAAATCTAGAAACTCCCTCTATCCCAAATTTCTAATCTCTTTTAATTATTCGAGACCTCTCAAAATATTGTCTATATCTTCTAAGTATTAAAAAAAGACTGCTTTCAGAAAATATAAGCTTAAATCAAGTTAAATTCACAAGCTCAAAGTTAGAGACAAAAGAGCCTATATCCAAAAAATTATTTTTTTATACATAATTATATATTCAATATTGGTATTGTTTGATAGACGTCATCAAGTAGAATTTAAATATTTTTTTTTTCAACATTGGATATGAAAAATAAAAGTTATAAACATTTTAATTTGTAAAAAATAAAAAGTGAGAGAAAAGTGAATTCGGGAGCCAGTAGTGAGCAATCACTGCCGTCTCTTTGGCATCAACGATCCCGATTAAATGTAATTATCCTAATGCAAGACACTTATCTTTTAAGTAAGATAATCGGGACCGCTGATTGCCGAACAGACGGTGGTGATTGCTCACTGTAGGGGTGTAGTGAGCTTACTTACTACAGGCCCCCCGACTCTGAGAAAATTGGGAGAGAGAGAGGAGAGAGAGGAGGCACGTGTCAATATCTGCGACGGGGTTTAAGCGTGGGTGTAAGATTAGCATTATATTCAAGAGATGGATGGGAAATTGGAATGAGCTAGGACCGGATAACATCATAAACACAACTTTTGCTTGAGTTGGGGTTTTAGTGTAGTGTAATCAGAGAGAACAAATTTTGGGTGCTGGAAGGGCACCACGTGTCCATGTTTGAGCACCCATCTCGGCTGTCCAAAATTCTTTCAGACGGTTCGGATTTATTTATTCTCTCTCTCTCTCTCTCTCTCTCTCTTAAATCCAGACCGTTCAAAAGTATTTTGGACGGTTGTCCGCCCGGCACCCAATTTTTTTTTCAATCAGACAAGTTTGGTTAAAATTTTCATCATCCAACCACCATTCTTATTTCCAAATCAAAGGTTCGTTCAACCAATCATGGTTTATTTCGTCTATATCAAGAATTAGTATCTCAATTTTTATTACTACTTTATGATTATGAAGGGACCATTCTAATGTATTTTACCTGCATTCAACCGTGAACAAGCAAAGTTTCAAAATACTACTCCCTCCGTTCCTATTTGTTTGTCCCACACTCTCTCTCTTGCATTTTTTCAAATAAAAAATTTAAGTATTTCCATGTATCATTTTTCAAATTTTTTCGCACTGAATTAAAGTACACGATGAGTACTTTAATTTGGTGTAAAAAAATTTGAAAAATGATACACGAAAACACTTTATTTTTTCATTTGAAAAGTGACACGATTATTCGTAGAAGACAAACAAATAGGAACGGAGGGAGTACTATCAATCATATTGATTGTTCACCCCGATATATAACGACAAATAGTTTTCAGATATAACGTCAAAAATTGACCTGTCATAGTACAGCTGATTAACTTGTTAACCTAATTCTTCAGCAAATTTTGTCTGGTTATTGCGCCAATGGAGAATTTTTAAGCAAATTTTAAAGTTTCAGTTTTAAAAAGTAATCGTTACTGCTTGTTGAAAATTATTCACCGAATTTGGGATTCCATTAGTTCTTAAAAAGTTGGAATTTAGTGCTTTTGCTATCAAATCTTAAATGCTAAGTTTTGAAAAACTAATTTCCAACTTTTGCAGCAAAAACTTGGAGTTCTTGTTGCAACTTTCTCATAATCTCACAGCTCAAGCACACACTCATCAACTTCTACTGTAATTTGAATTTATAATTTATCAAAAATTCCGAAAATCTAAAATATATTTCTAAAACTTTTGCCACATTGTGTATTAATGGTTGATCTAAACCGTTCATCTTGTATGGCCCGAAAAGTAGTATATCCAAGCAAAAAATCAGTTTGATCGGACATCGAAAGTTGAATTTTGTTTTGTAAAATGGACGTTCATGGATTTTGAAGTTACATTGTTCAGGACCGTTTCATTTTCCAAAACAAAATTCAAAATTTTATATACCCATCGATGTCCGATCAAGTTGATCTTTTGCATGGATGAACTACGTACTCTGCGCGGAATGCAGGCATTACAAGATAAATGGTTCAGATCAAAACAATAAACTCACAATGGAACCCACATGCGGCACGGATGGAAAATATAATTGTTTTACACCGGTGGAGTATGTTCTGGGTTACCAATTAGTACTAATTTTTTTTAGGTGCTTTATGCTTAAGAGAAAAGAATTTCCAATTCTTGACGTAAGGTGCATGTCACAAGACTGCTTCCTTCGATGAAGCATTTAAATTTTTTTAATCCAATTAATAATAATGTGCTAGATGATCTAAAATTATTGATGTGTGGCTTTCTATTTTGTTGATTTTTTTTCTTTTTGTTTCTTTTTTTTTCCCCCGGATCTTTTGGTCCTTTGTATCCGATTTTAGATCCATGGGCCTCGCAATTTGTATCTGATTGTAGGTCTATGGCCTTCGCAATTTGTATCTGATTTTAAGTTGCGTTTCCTTAAGAAAGAATATATATATATATACCCTAGGCTTCTAATCCGGGATCCCGGATTGAAGCCTTTAGAGTGTTTTTTTGTGTTGCGAATTGTTTTGGGAAAATCCGATCCGTCCAATGTGTTCAAAAGGTGTTTTCCAAGGTCCACGAGAAAAATTTTCAAAAAAAAAATACCGGGAAGGGCTTGATCCAAGCAGTTTTTCGCAAAACTGTATATTTACAGTTTTGAGAAAAACTGGTTGGATCAAGCCCTTCTCGGTATTTTTTTTTTGAAGATTTCCCGCGTGGACTCTTGAAAACACCTTCTGAACACATTGGACGGCTCAGATCGTCAAAAAAATGCTCGGATCATGGAGGTCCGGAAGTCTGGATCCCGCACTAGAAGTGAGCCATATATATATATATATAGGGAAAAATCTTCTAGTCCAAACCCTCCCCAGAATAAGAAAAAATGATTTTTTTTTGTTTTACAAATTATTTTTGGAAAATCCGAACCGTCCACAGTTTTTGCAAAAACTGCTTGGATCAATCCCTTCCCGGTATTTTCTTTTGAAGATTTTCCGCGTGGACCCTTGAAAACACCTTCTGAACACATTGGACGGATCGGATCGTCAAAAAAATGCTCGGATCACGGAGGTCCGGAAGTCCGGAGTCCGGACTAGAAGTGGAACTTATATATATATATATATACCGTGGGGTTCAAGTCCACACCTCCCGTTAATAAGAAAAAATGGTGTTTTTTTGTGTTGCAAATGTTTTTTGGAAAATCCGAGCCGTCCAATGTGTTCAGAAGGTGTTTTCAAGGGTCCACGCGGAAAATCTTCAAAAAAAAATACCGGGAAGGGCTTGATCCAAGCAGTTTTTCGCAAAAACTGTATTTATATATTTTTGCGAAAACTGCTTGGATCAAGCCCTTCCCGGTATTTTTTTTTGAAGATTTTTCGCGTGGACCCTTGAAAACACCTTCTGAACACATTGGACGGATCGGATCGTCAAAAAAATGTTCGGATCATGGAGGTCCGGAAACGGGATTCCCGCACTAGAACCGGATGGTATATATATATATATAATATTTGTCTGGTCTAAATTAGCTAAAATTATTGGGCTGGCGATAGTGGGCTTCTCTGTCCATCCATTTCAGTCTTGAATACAAATTGGGAACTGAGGGTTGAGTCTACTCAATTCACCCAAATGTTCCGGCCCACAAGGCCCACCAAACCAATATTCAACTTGCATATATAAGCCTGTTATTTTGAAAATGAAATGGGTCCTTTTGTGTTTTTTTTTTCTTTTTCGGGATATCATATCCCGTGATAAAGGAATGGGATTAGTGTTTGAAACTCGAAAGTAATGTTCAAAAACACATCTTCATTGATGGCGGTGGGATTGATCCTCCGAAATTTGTCAAGATGTGTGTAAACTTACTCAGACACCTGAGTTATCACAAAAAAACAAAAAACCACAGATAGACACATCATTTATCGAGAAGAGAGAATGTAAGTGTGGACATGTCTAGAGCTGCAAATGAACCAAGCTACTCGAGAGCAGCGAGCTCGTTAGGGCTCAGCTTGCCCTCTCTAAAAATCGAACCGAGGTCGAGCTCGAGTCTTAGGCTCCTTTTGTAAACGAGCCGAGCTTAACACTCTAAAGCTTGGCTTGGCTCGGCTCGGCTCATTTACATCCTAGAGACGTCTATAAATTACTAACGTAATTGGGAGAAACACAGCGAAGGGGGATTGGGCTAAATAACAGCACTGGATTTATATGGTAGCCAATATGAACAAGAAAAGCACTACACTTGCACCATAAAACCATATGAAGGAAAATTACAATCAAGCAGTAAGTACGAAAATTGACCCAAACTGCATGTAGGGGCCCAATTTCTACAAAGGGACCAACGTCCATACTAGCCTCAGCCGCTAGGAGGACTTATCCGCTAGGCGTACTGATTCGCTAGGCGCTAGCTGGGCTCATCAGCCAGACCGAACCGGTCACTTTGCCGAACGGTCACATTAACCGAACCTGGCACCTTGGCCGAACGGTCACCTTGGCCGAACGGTCACCTTGACCGAACCTGACACCTTGGCCGAACCTGACCGAGCACTACTTGCCGAACGGGCACCTTGGCCGAACCGGGCTCCCTTGTTGATCCGGACGCTCCTTGCCGAACCGCCGAACCAAGCACCCCTTGTCAATCCGAGCACTCCCAGACAATCCGAGTGCTCTTTCCCGAACCGAACACCCTTTCCCGAACCGATGGGTTCCGAAGGGTCCCTATCACGCGTGCCTGACATATCAGAGTGGCGTGTGTCAGGCGGCATGTCAGGTGACGTGTGTCAGGCGGCATGTCAGGTGGCGTGCTGCAAAAGTCGTGACAGGTGACAGGAGCGACGTCATCCGAAGCGACATGGTGCAGGCAGCGCCCTGTCCGGGCCACGTGATTGGCCTAGGGAACCGATGGCGCGTGAGGCGCGTGGAGGGCTCGGAGCCCAACCAACCCCTTGCCTATAAAAGGCATACTCCCCCAACCTGAAGGGGGGGGGGGGGGGGGTTAGTTTTTCAGAATGTTCAACCCTTCTCTCTCACTCTCTCTCTCTAGAAACTCTGAAGTTCTTGCTTCCATTATACTTCTCCCTCAGTCGCTGACTTTACCATCGGAGTGCCTTCCCGGACCACCGCCGTCCGGGCAAGGCACTAACGTGGTTGCTCCCCTGTGCAGGTTCTCCTCTCCGGCGTGCTCCAAGGAATCAGGTCTCCTTCTCAGGCGTGCTTCTAGGGCTCCGGTCATCTTCTCATACGAACTTACTAAGGACCCAGGCGAAGCTCATCCTAGCCCCTCGGCTAGGAAAAGAGTGCCCGGAGAAAGCGCTAGGCAAGGTTCATCCTAGCCCCTCGGCTAGGCAAAGAGCGCTCGGATGGAGCGCTAGGCGAAGGCCCTAGGCAAGGTTCATCCTAGCCCCTCGGCTAGGCAAAGAGCGCTCGGATGGAGCGCTAGGCGAAGGCCCTAGGCAAAGCTCACCCTAGCCCCTCGGCTAGGAAAGAGCGCTCGGATGGAGCGCTAGGCAAAAGGCCCCAGGCGACTCAAGAGGTTCACGGAAGGTTGACCCCGGAATCGACTCCCCCACACTGCACAATCGATTTTATGTTGGCTCTAATAATTTGCCGAACAATTATCTTCGAAACCATCCACAGAGAGTCCAAAGTCCAAACTATAGAAGCAAAAGCTGAAGAATACCAGCTGGCATACCCCCAATCTACCATAATTCACCTCCATCACCATACTACTCTCGACCCGAATTCTACACGCCAATTTGATGGCAAAACGCGCCATTGCAGTAAAATTTCCAATAGCCAGATAGAGGACGTTGCCAAGATTGGACATTACCATGATTCCCCATTTTATACTTCCTAAAACTAGAGCACACCATTGTACTCCTAATTGCACTCTGAGGACACAAGACTTGGTTTAGATGTCGAAATTTATGGGAGAAATATGAATTTGATAACGGAAGAGCTAATGATTTGTAATTCGCCAAGAACTCGGAAAGGAAAATGAACTTGAAATTACAAGAATGGGGGATGGTGTTGTCCCTTCGGGGACAACATGGATGTTGGGCCGATCACGGTCATCCGATGACCGTGATCGGTCATGGACGACTCAAATTTATTCGGCAGCGGACAGTTCAGATGTATTTGGAGAAGATGTGATTTGAGCTGTCTATGGCCATCACGGCCATCCGTGATCGGCCAGCATCCATCGAGGACAGCACCCACCCCGTGTTTGAAATTACATTCTCAGTTTAGTTATGAATTTGACTTGCATAAACTTGGTTGGGTATATCAAATTAATAACTCAATCCACTATCGGATGAATGTGCAAACTCTACAAAGAAAAATCTAAAGGCAGTCTACCCTCAAATAACTCTTAACTCAATGTCTCAAGCAACTCAAGGGATAATACAAATGAAGAAAGAGGGAGGATATTAGAATCTTACCGGAGGAAATCTCTATTTCAACTCTCATTAATAGCAAAGTCTTTTGAATAACCCTTTCTGCAAGCAAAATCTTATGTAAAATAGATATAAAAAGAAGCTTCGATTTCGGGGCGATAAAACCGGATTTTCGGGGGCCTGTAGTGAACTTGCTCTCTACACCCCTATAGTGAGCAATCATGGCCGTCTATTTGACAATCAACGGTCCAGATTGAATGAAATTATCCTACGCGTAAGACACTTATTTTTTATGTAAGATAATCAAACCGTTGATTGCAGAACGAACAACCATAAATGGTCACTACAGAGCTATAGTAAGCCCTTTTCCGCTTTCCCCGATGAAACCCACAACCTATATGGTTGATGCTATCGGTCTAGTTAGAAAATATAAAACACATCCAAGTCTTAAAGCCAACACACATTTCTCTAATCTCCTCATTTAGTGGAGAACAAGTAGGAGATGGCCAAATAAAAACAAACATATTTCAAACTCTTTAGTGGACCAACCCCAAGTGATAAAGGAATCAACAAAAATATTACCCTACCCTAACTGCCTCCCTTTTGGCAATTCCAAGACCATCACCCACAAAACTTTCAACCATCTACCCTACCCTTTTTCAAAAAGCAAGGAGGGGATTAGCCAATTCCATGGCCCATGACATTCTTATAAAACACTTCTATGTTTTGGAAAATGTGGGTGGTGACTTATTATAGTCAAGAGTACAATATTGAAATCATCATTTTAACCACTATGTCTAGCATTTTGTGGGATTGGAGACCCACAAGCCCACATGACCACTTTCTCTAAATTTGTTGGGGCCATCAACAAGAAATTTGGCTAATCATGAACCACATCCACCCACCCATTTTTTTTTGGCAACATGACTTGTTTTATCTTTTAGTAATATATTTAATAGTCCTTTGACCTAAATTAATTATTGTAACTCATTTTTTCCCCCTGAATTTTTGTTAATTTTGCATCATTTTGTTCGGTTAAGGATTTATCTTGACGGAAGGAGTCTAAAAAGTTTTAAAAAAAAAAATACTAAAGACAAAAGATCATCCAAAACATACATACTTATTTTTAGATTGTTTTTTTTCTCTAAACTTTTTTTCATTTTTTATTTATTTATATCCTCTTATCGAAACGAATCCGAAAAGTTAACGTTTACATCAAAAGTTGAAAAATTCAGTAACATCAAAATAAAATATTAATTTAAAAAACAAGTTAAGTTAAGACATACTCCACCTTACTCCTATAAGTTTTGGCACAAAATTTTACCAGTTTGAGGGTTTTACGTCACCAGTTTACTACTAAAGTAGTATTATTTTTGTATTTGACCTTGTCTTTTTTTAATTTGATTTTGTGTTAGATAAAATATTCTAAACATTCACACTAAATCCCTTAAAAAGGTAAATAAAAAGGAAGGTAAAAAATGCCTTTAGTGATTTCACTTTTCTTTTAGTTGCCTTTTACTCTTTTAGCAAATGCAAAAAGATTATTGCATTGTTTATGTTTATAGAATGTTACTATTTTCGTGTCGAATTTCTCCACGAAACCAACTGGCCTTTCTCCACGAAACCAACTGGCCTCACTCGTTTTTTACGGTGTATTCATTTTTCAGTAATCAAGTGTTCGAATAAATTTATTTGGACGCTCTAATTTTCTAATTATTTTTATTAGACAAAATGTAGTAATTTTTAGGGCGGGACTTGCACTACATAACGTGGATCCCAATCGTTAAATGAGCTTAATAACTCAACTCAGATCATCCCATGAACCCAAATTTCAATCCCATTTTGAGATTATCAAATTGAGTAGTTGTTTGGTTTACAAATTCTCGTCTCATTTTGAGAGGTAGTTTTCCAAAAGAAGTCACTTGACTAATAATATTTTTTGGATTGTATCTTTATTCAAATTGTTTTCGCGTTTGTTAATTTTGCTTCAAATATTTATGAATTATTGATTCGTCTAGACTAGAGGAATCAGAAAAATAAAAAAATTATGACTTTTACCCATCTTTTTTGAAAGTATCAAACTTTTAGCACTTTTAGAACACAAAACTATCAAACGTGATTTTTTATTTTTTAATAAATAGAATACCCAAAAAGCCAAGTAACTTATTTTGGGAAACTACCCCGAGTCGCAGGACAAATCGGACTAGGGGACATGTACACGCATGTAGTCACCAATAACAACCATCCAGAGTGTTTTTAATGGTCCGGATTTGCAAACATTTTATTACCGGTCAAAGTGTTTTACTACCAGTAATAAAGATTCCGCGAATTCGGACCATTGATTGTGAAGATAGATGGCTACAATTGCTCACTACATGCATGTAGTGAGACCCCGTTTCTCGAGAAATTATCGCGATCATAATGCAAAAACATTAGGTACACAACCATTTAACTACAACCCAACCCACAACCCCTCGTGTTCATGTGGTGCCCACCTCATAATTGTGTGTGGACCCCACATGTATACGAGGGGGGTTGTGAATTGGGTTGTGGTTGAATGATTGTGTATGAAGCATCTCTCTAATAATTTTAATACTCCAGATAAGAATCAAAGGCGCTCTCTCTAAAACCTTTTCTACATTCTCTTTCTTCTTCTTTCTCCATCTCCCTTCTTTCTGCTATTTCTCTTCTTTTTCAGGTGGTGCGGTTATTACGGGAGACTGGTTGCGGCGGTAGGGACTCCGATGCTGGCGGATCTCGGCAATCCATTTCGGAGTCAAAGCATGTATGGAGTCCACGACGTTTTTTCAGCGGTCCACTGTGCAAAATCTTATTATGGCTGTTTGGCGGTGCTTTGTAGTGGCATCGGTCGGTGTGGTAACCTGGGTCCTTGCCTCTTTCCTCTCGTCTTTCCCTTTTGTCATACCAATCGGTGCCCGCCGATTCATTTGCAGGGTGTCTCTGGTTTGGTCCTAATGGCAAAGGCGGGTGTCATTGGTTTGGCTCTGCTTTATGTCTTGCAGATTTGTCTTCACCCGCCGGATGTTTCTGTTGGGTTTCTACAGTTGGGCCTAACTGGGATGGGTGTTTTGGATGTCGGGTGGAGGCGGTGGTGGCGGCTGGTGGTGTGGCACTTGGGTGGCGGCGACAACTGATGTAGGATTTTAGAGTTTTTGGCCTTGTTCGTTTAGTAGTTTTAGTTTAGTTTAGTTTTGGAGACAGGGATAATGAGTGGAGATCGGAGAGAGATAGAGAGAGAAATTAGAGTAATGATTACAAAACTAAACTAAACTAAACTATGAAACGAACAAGGCCTTTATTTTTGGGCTTCAATGAATTATTAGGTTTTCCGTTGGGGCTAGGCTATAGGTGTTTTGGGCTTGGCCCATTGGATTGGTTTGGCTATTATTTGGGCTTAGGCCTTTGGATGTTCAGGCTTTGGCCCTTTGGATGTATCTTGGGTTGACTTCTTGCTAAACTAAGATTTGGGTCTCAGATGAGCATATGACTGTTCTTAGCTTCGCTTAGGATAGCCATCATTCGTTGTCCCTTTACGCTTTGTTTGAAAAATAGGAAAAGGAAAGGAAACAGAGAGAATGTTTAGAAATTTTCTCTTCCTTTGTTTGGTTGGAGAGAAAAAAATGAGAGAAAACGGTTAAATAGAGTTATAAGAATAGTAAAATTTCTCCCCTCATTTTCTCTCATTTTTCTTCTTAAATATTTTTCTTTCTCTTCCCTCACTTTCCTTCCCTCACTTTCCATAAGTTTCAAACAAAGCCTTAGTTTTCGACTTTCGTAGTATTTTCAAAAATTATAGTACTGGCTGTGTTTGGTTCACATTTCCAAAAAAAATTTCAAAAAGATTCCTTCCCCATCTCTCATCTCTCCAATCATTAATCATTTTTCTCTCTTTACTCATACCCCTTTCTACAATCATTAATTCTCATTTCTCTTTCTATCTCTCTCCAATCGTTACACCTCTCTCTAATTATTACTTTTTCTAAAAACTCATCCAAACACTATCTCAAAAAATTTCTCAAAAAATTTATTCTCAAAATTCTAAACCAAACACAGTGACTAGTAATTTTTTTTCTCCTTTCAAAAGAAAAGTACTCCAATTTTTATACTCCAATCCACCAATGGGCCCGGACCAACATTTGCAAAATACTCCGTACAAATCACCGGTGGGCCCCCACCTCCTTCCCTTCACCTGTTGATGCGTCTCTCTCCTCCACCATGTCCGTTCCGTTCATCACCTTCTCACCCCTCTCTCTCTCTCTCTCTCACACACACACACACACACACACACTCTTTCTACTGCAAGTACACATTATTATTCACATTCTCCTTCTTCAAACAAAACTACCCATTTTCCCCCCCTCTCGTTATCGCAATTAGCAACAACACATGAGGAGTCGTACCAAACCCAGAAAAAAAAGAAAGTGAAAACAGCTAAAGCTAGTAGTACCAGCAAATCAGCGAACAAACCTTTTTTTTCCAGGCTTTTGCAGAACTCTAGAGAGAGAGAGGGAGAGAGAGTTTTCAAGGCAGAGCTCGACTGCTTAAAAAAGGGACAACTCTCTCCCTCTCTCTCTCTCTCACATCCACTGTGCAGTTCCATACACAAGAGATTGAGCTAAAGAAACACTCAGCTTATCGGAAGAAGCCCTAGATCCAGACCCATCTGCACGGAAATCGTATTTCTTCGCTTCTTATTGCTCTGATTCTGTTTATGTTTGTAATGTAGTGTGATGTGGTGGGAATATGGATAGAGAATTTTTTTGGCATTTTGCTTTTATGGGGTTAATGTTCATGGTTTTGTGGACCCTTTTGGTATATTCACTTGATTGTGAGGGAAGCTAGGGAATTTATGGTCATGCTAATTGATTTAGTTGCTTGTCTGGCTAGAAATGGCTTATTATTCTACTATATATAAGGGGATGCTCTTCCAGTCTTCCTCTCATGGGCAACATTGCGGCTTCGACATCCCCGCATACGTCGGATTATGACTAATCGCCTCTAAGTGATACTTTGGGCTTAATTCGACTCAACACTTGAGGATTCGCAGACCGAGAGCTCTTTCTTGATTTTCTCTCTAAAATTGGGTGTATATGGATTGTAGTTTAATATGGGCATTTATTTATTTATTTTTTGTATGTTTGTTTTTTGTTGTGTAGTAGCTGTGTTTCTTGCCATTGGTGGACTAAAATGGATATTGTATACTTCCATTAATGCTATTGTGGATTTCTATTATGTTCATTTGATGTGCTTTCTTTGTGTTAATTCTCGTATAGTACTTAAATGCTGACGAATCATGGTACAATGTAAGATTGGTTGACATTTGATTGTTGGTCAGCCGTTGAAATTAGGTTCCTTATTTACTTTCCCGGTTTCGTATCTCAACAGTCAACGTGCTAATGTATTGAGTTGGGCAATGAACTGGGTTTGTCAAACCCGCATGCAGCATTTATTCTTTTGTTATTCGTTTATGATTATGACACAAATCCTCAATGGATATCCTTTGCCGTTTGCATTTAGGTCTAAGGATGAAAGAAAACAAAAACGAGTTGAGTGGAGATCTCAATCCTGGTTTGCTGCATTTACCATGTTATTAGGAAGTTCATAGCTCTATTATACGATGCTCTAGTGCTCTGTAAGACTGGAGTTAATGATTGTCCTTATACAAGCTCTATATGATGATGCTCTTTGACAGTCCAGATTACAGTAGATAGAAATGCTTTAGTGGTTTACCTGCTAAATTAATGCTCTTCCCATTTGTAGGTTGTTTTGCTGCAAGATCTCCATGTAATGATAAACACTTATCTGAAATGGAAAAGATTCCTGCTCTTTCTGAAAAGTTCCCTTTTGTGGGTCAGCCATGTACTACCATCACAACTACCCCAAGAGATGATGATGCAAGTCGAACTTGGAAAGGAAAGAACTATTTGTCAGATCAAGAGGAACTTGTGTCTCATGATGTTACATTTAAGGGCAGCGGCGACTTACTTGAGGAAGTTGGCTCTACTTCTTTTTCTGGGGTTAGCCATCCCCCAGAGCCAGTTGATATAGATTTAATGAGACCAGTCTATTTACCAATTGGTAAAAGCCAACCAGAGGGTAAATGCTTAGTAAAGAGCTTGTCTATGCAGGGTCCTGTTATAGAAGATCTTTCAATTCGGGTTCCTGGCATGAAATCAAGCGCCTCTGTTCTTTCGCCTGCTGAGTGCTTGATTGAAGAACCGAATGATATGGGTGCAGTATCTCCACCATTTTTTTCTGTTCCTCGTCCTTCGCAAAACACAGAGAACACTCTTCTTCCCGAAGATTCAGAGGAAAAGGAATGTATTTGGGATGCTTCTTTGCCTCCTAGTCCACTTAGTAGCATGGATAGTACAGGATTGGTGGCAGCTATGAGCATTGTCAATAGCTGCACTAGTACATACAGGAGTGATGGGTTTATGAGCCCTGGCAAGTTTAGCTTGGACAAGAACTGTGAGGGTATGAAAAGGAGTGCGAGAGCAGATTCTCTGGAGAGTGCAAAAACTAGTATTAGCCGAGCAAGCGATTGCAGTGGCCTTAGTGATGACAGTAATTGGAGTTACCTTTCTGGTGGTGCCAATAAGCCTCACAAAGGTAATGATCCCAGATGGAAAGCTATACTAGCCATCCGGGCACGAGATGGAATAGTGGGCATGAGTCACTTTCGATTACTCAAACTGCTCGGTTGTGGAGACATTGGCAGTGTGTATCTCTCTGAGTTGAGTGGGACCCGCTGTTACTTTGCGATGAAAGTGATGGACAAGGCATCCCTTGCAAGCAGGAAGAAGTTGACGAGAGCTCAAACAGAAAGAGAGATTTTGCAGCTGCTGGACCATCCATTCTTGCCCACTTTATACACTCATTTTGAGACGGACAGATTTACTTGTTTAGTAATGGAATTCTGTCCAGGAGGTGATCTGCATACGCTGAGGCAACGGCAACCCGGGAAGCATTTTTCAGAGTATGCAGCAAGGTATGATTTCTGCTCGAAAATTTTGCTGTGCTCAACTTAAAGCATAAGGCCTTTCCTCTTATTTCTTTCTTTGGTCTTTTGTTTCATGTTCAAATTTTTTTGTTTCCATTGAACTTTCTAAATATGACATGGTTTCTTGTGGTTGTTATGTCTATTTTT
Organism: Vaccinium vitis-idaea; assembly: GCA_963854785.1. Classification (NCBI taxonomy): domain Eukaryota; kingdom Viridiplantae; phylum Streptophyta; class Magnoliopsida; order Ericales; family Ericaceae; genus Vaccinium; species Vaccinium vitis-idaea. The sequence continues at coordinate 4,749,959 of OY978223.1, read as the reverse complement.
TTTTGTCATTGTCTCCGATGATTCGAGTTATTTAGAAATAGAAAGTCTGAAGTTAGACAGTTAAAGAAAGTACTAGATGAACACAATGCAGTCTGACCTGATTTGTTTTTCTTTCTGTACTGTGTCAAGCCGGAGGAGCCACAGTTTCTTTAGCCTGAGAGCTGAATTGATCCTGGTTCTTCTCTTCTGGTTTTGTGCCCTTCTACTCTTTTGCTGATCCGTAGTTTAGTTGAGGACCACCGAAACACGTGTCGGTTGTATTTTCAAAGTATCAACTGCTGAAAGTCAACTGGAACCAAGTTGCACTAGATTACATTCCATGGCCACATTGAGTAAGTGCAGTGCACTGAAGCAACTTATGGACATTGTGCTTGTTGATGTAGGAAGCATGCACTTCACATGCCCAACCGGCCCTTGGTTGAGTAAATAGTTTTTGGATTGGAGGCCTTCAGTGCTAGTACCCCTGTGGCATGGGGTAACACTAAGGGGAGGGGTAGAATAAAATTAACTTTAGAGATGGTAGGTTTTCGCTGAGTTCACTTGAAGTGCTAACAGGAAGGCTGTTCAATTTGTCCCATTGCCGAGACAGAAATTCCTATGCTTTTCTCAGATATTAAACAAGGACATTATGCTACTTCCTTTTTTTGGTCCAACCTTGCTTTATAACACCCAGTTGTTGTTTAGGACTTGCACATAATTGTGTCAGATGTGGATTAGGACTTGCACATCATTGTCATTTTGAGAAAGAAAAGGAGACTGTCATAGTACGGTGTTGTTATTTCATTTGTATCTACTCATTCCACCCACTATTTTCTGTAACCAGGTTCTACGCAGCAGAGGTTCTTTTGGCTCTCGAGTATCTCCACATGTTGGGAGTTGTCTACCGAGACCTTAAACCAGAAAACGTCCTAGTACGTGACGACGGCCACATAATGCTATCAGACTTTGACCTTTCTCTCCGATGCACAGTGTCACCCACACTGATCAAAACCTCCTCCTTCAACTCCAACCCCTCCAAAACTTTGTCAGGCTCATTCTGCGTCCAACCCACCTGTATCAAGCCTACATCCGTCTGCATCCAACCTGCATGCTTCATTCCCCGACTTTTCCCCCAAAAAGCCAAGAAAAAAACTCTAAAACCCCGATCTGACCCCGGACCGCCATTGCTACTGGAGCTTGTCGCAGAGCCCACCACGGCCCGTTCCATGTCCTTCGTCGGAACCCATGAGTACTTAGCCCCCGAAATCATCAAGGGAGAAGGCCACGGAAGTGCAGTCGATTGGTGGACATTTGGCATTTTCTTGCATGAACTGCTTTATGGTAATACCCCGTTTAAGGGTACAGGAAACCGGGCAACTCTTTTCAATGTGGTGGGGCAGCAACTCAGATTCCCTGAGTCGCCATCTACGAGTTATGCAAGTCGGGACCTGATTCGGGGGTTGCTTGTGAAGGAGCCGCAGCAGAGATTAGGAGTGAAGAGGGGAGCGACCGAGATAAAGCAGCATCCGTTTTTTGAAGGTGTGAATTGGGCTCTGATCAGGTGTAGCACGCCGCCGGAAATACCTAGACCAGTGGACTTCGAGCTACCCTGGAAGTTTGGGCAGGTCAACCCTGTCGGGATTGGTGGTGACAGTAAAAGGATGGTTGGAACGGAGGTGAAGCCCGGAGGCAAGTACCTGGACTTTGAGTTCTTCTAGTTTCTGGTTTACATGAATAATATGATGTGTTTCATTGGTGTATCATCAGGCGTATGCTAATGCACTTTAACTTGGTTAGAAAAGAAAGTCTTGGTTTCAATTGGAAATTTCTCAATCAATTGGCATTTTTTTTATGGGTTTTTCTACTATTTGGCACAGAGAAGAATTGGAGTATCTAACAAGTCCTAACCCTGACACGTTAAAAAGTTGAGATCTTGTGCTATAGTTTTTGTTAAAGCTAGCATTGTTGAATTAGTTTCACAAAGGAAACTTTTGGGTTTCTCTCATGTTGTCACATTCTTGTAGCACAAACTTTTTTTGTTGATTTGTTGGTAATCTCAACATGCCATCGAATACGTACCTAGAATGAAATTTGACAATGTCAATCCCTTTTCCCAGTTCTTATGTGTTCTTTATCTGGGCAGAAATTTATATCCATTTGTTTCTACTTTCTAGGATTTCCGATGCTCTCCCTGTGGTATGAAGTGTTCTGTTAAAATTTGCAGTTAGTGTTCTTGTGTTTATTTGGTGAGGAAGTAGATTCATTAAGAACAATATCCCCATGAAAATTGCTTTTCCTTTTCAGTGTTTCTCCACTGACCATTGCAGAACGAAGCAATTTCGATAAGTCTTATAGATCTTGAATTTGCAGAAGGAAAGAAACATCTTCAACTTGTTATGAAAATCGTACTAAAATTTTCTAACTATTTGATTTGTGTGAAAATCATGTATTTGATTATCCCACCATAACTTCTTGTTTAATTTCTTCCCTTTATTTTGCTTACATCCACACTGGGCTTTGCCTGGACGGAAAACCACGTCCCTATTGAAGCCCACTTAATGAACTTCATCACTGGATAAAAGCCAAGGCCTAGAGGTTCGTCACAAATCTACATGGGTTTGGATTTGCCCTCGGAAAGGGTATTTTCATCAACCAAAAAAAGGGTAAGGTCTTTTTTTTCTTTTTTTTTCCTATTGGAAATATATTTTTTTGAGTGTGCCAAAATGGCTATAATCACCCAAATCCCAAATTTCAGAGCCCTCTGTTAGGGAGAACGATTCACAACGTTTGGTCTATCCATATGGCATGAGAAAAAATTCACCGAGTACATTTGAATACCCATAAAGGATACTAAAAGTTTCACGCAGGGAACAACAAACTCAAATACAAAGGAGATGAACAAACCAACGGAAAATAAAACAAAAACAGATTCTAAAATAAACTAAGATCCCACCACCGCACGCCACTGGCGACCACCACCACCAGCCACAACAAATCTTCAGCGGATACTAATTGAAACCGTGGCCGTTGAGGCAAGGACTGACTTGGAGCCACCAAGCTGCACATGACACAACGTCAAAGTAAATCAGGGGTAGAAGAATGAGAAACACAACGCCGGGATAATCAGTAAACGAGTGGGGAGGATAAAAGGTGGAGTGGGAGGGAAGTAAATGGGTGGAGATGGTGGTGGTGGAGGAAAACGAGCTTCAAAGAAAGAGAGAGAAACGTGGATGAGATGAAGAAAAATGGTAGAAAACGCCAGATCCGGAAGAAAGGAAGAAATCAATGGGTTTCCTCCTCTCCCGCCGCCATGAAGGGTGGTGAAACCCTAAGGGGCGACAGCTTTAGGGTTTAGGTTGAGAGAGAGAGAGAGACATGGGGTTGCTGCTCTGTATGGGATGCACATATCAGGTGTTGTGTACCATCCGAGCCGTCCGTTGCTCGGATGGACGGTCCAAATTTCACTTCAGCACCTTTGCGTCCGAACCATTCGTTGTAGTGCGTGCAAGATGAAATCTGGGCCGTCTATTCGAGCAACTGATGGTGCACAACACTTCTTGTGCATCCCATGCACAACAACCCCAAATCCGGGAGAGAGGCTCTTGCTTTTAGAGAGAGAAGGGTTTTTGGAGTCACACTTATAGCAACAACTATTTTCCTATACTAGTGGAAATATATTTCATAACCTCCACATAATGAAACCAAAAAAATCAACACTTTTATTATGACTTCAATCATAGCGGTCCATCTCGACT